>OX402060.1:12241104-12613604 GCA_947859365.1 Archips crataeganus
TTATTCGAAGATCAATTCAATCACAAATAGTGCGTTGACAACTTTTTTATTTAGATAAATTATCTAGATGAAGATAATCGACCTCGTTTGTTATTGAAGTAAGCTTATAATAATAAATGTATACCTACAGAATGTCACGTCGGGTCAAACCGTCACACTGACATTGCTCATACACCGTGAAATTTTAGTGGTTGTTTTCTCGAAACGAGGTGATTTAGTATCGATTGTACAATCGATTTATAATTACTATTTTGCCTAGAGTCAAAAATCCAATTGTGAAAAACGAAAGTCGAAAATGACCGCAAACCAATAGTAACGCTTCGTTGGTACCTAACCTATCGTACAATCGTACGCTACTTGTACCAACGAAGCGTTACTATTGGTTTGCGGTCATTTTCGTCTTTCGTTTTTCATAATTGGATTTTTGACTCTAGTCAAAATAGTAATATAAATCGATTGTACAATCGAAACTAAATCACCTCGTTTCGGGAAAACAACCACTAAAATTTCACGGTGTATAATCAGAAAATAATTGTTGCAACATAAACGCATAAGCCAAAACAGGCTGTATACCAATTACATCTCAGTATCGACACGATCAGTCAACAGCGTATGTTTCTTTCCATAAGTGTGTTGAATAGCTACTACAGGAGCAAAATGTCCCATATATTTATATTTTATATATTTAAGTATGTACAAAACATTCATTACTTTTGTTGTAGGTTATTTTAATTTCATCATGCCCGACCACTTGTAGTTCTACATGACTGTACTACTGACATTCATCTTTTATTTAAAATCCTAACTAATTTATC
The DNA here is from genome assembly GCA_947859365.1 of Archips crataeganus. Classification (NCBI taxonomy): domain Eukaryota; kingdom Metazoa; phylum Arthropoda; class Insecta; order Lepidoptera; family Tortricidae; genus Archips; species Archips crataeganus. Next base: position 12,241,920 of record OX402060.1, read on the forward strand.
TAAATAAAAGTGAAACTGATCTAGATAAATTAAAAATAACAAATAACGGATTATTTAGTTACTTCAAATAAAAGATGATTTAGTTATCTTCCCAGTTTTTCGTAAATAGATAATTTTTGCCCAACTCTGATTACCTGTATACAATTACCACAATTCGTTGTTACGGCAATAGCAATTACGCAATTAACATGGCTGACATCGTTTTGGTTTTACCCTGTATTCCGAAAACTAAGGCAGTTGGGCATTAAGTCACTTCCAGCGACAACAAAAGGTACTTTGTCTAGTTAGAAGAAAAATCCGCACTGTTAAACATATTAATTTTGTAAACTTTATTTTTGATTGGCTAATCGAGATCCCGTGTTCGGGTGTGTAATGATAGATATAACAACATTTGATATAACTGTAACATTTGGTATAATGCTACATTTGACATAATTCGATTTACTCGAGAAGTAAACATTCTACGATTCTTTTATAAAATAAACTAATCTAACCTAACCTAGTGCATATCAAATAGAATTAATATCAATCCTCCGAAGTTTACTTTTTGAGTAAATCGCATTATATCAAATGTAGCATTATACCAAATGTTACAGTTATATCAAATGTTGTTATATCTATCGAGGCGCACCCTCGATTGGTATAATGCTACATTTGACATAATTCGATTTACTCGAGAAATAAACATTCTACGATTCTTTTATAAAATAAACTAATCTAACCTAACCTAATGCATATCAAATAGAATTAATATCAATCCTCCGAAGTTTACTTTTTGAGTAAATCGCATTATATCAAATGTAGCATTATACCAAATGTTACAGTTATATCAAATGTTGTTATATCTATCGAGGCGCACCCTCGATTCACATCTCGATTGGAGCCAATATTTTTTGAATAATACTAACATTTCTCATTGATTGTCAATTAAATATGTATTTATCTATATACTTAAGTATGTTTGTTCGCTATACCATGGGACAAATCTTTCTTAGTTTGCATATAATTGGTGTCAACTGTCTCGTTTTTAGGGTTCCGTACCCAAGGGGTAAAAACGGGGCCCTATTACTGAGGCTCTGCTGTCCGTCCGTCTGTCACCAGGCTGTATCTCACGAGCCGTGATAGCTAGACAGTTGAAATTTTCACAGATGATGTATTTCGGTTGCCGCTATAACAACAAATACTATAAACAGAATAAAATAAATATTTAAGGGGGCTCCCATACAACAAATGTGATTGTTTTGCTCGTTTTTGCTCGATATTGATAAAGGCAACAGGTAGACGCTTGAAATATTCACAGAATATAAACTTAAAAATAAATGATTAAATTAAAATAAAAAATAATAAGGGGGCTCCCATGCAACCAACGTGATTTTTTTGCCTTTTTTATAGATATATAAAAATTCTTCGTGAGCGAGTCCGACTCGCACTTGGCCGGTTTTTTATTTATTTAAAAAATCGAACGTGAAATTTTGGTTTCCGCTTTCCTCCGTTTTCATTTGTTACAGAGTAAAACTAACTATAATAGGCGAGTAGTTCGAGGACCTGACTACAATAAGCTCGAGGTCCAGGATTTGATTCTCGGTTAGTTTATATTATGTAGGAAAAGCACGAACGTTAGTTTTCGAGTCTTGGTCGTTTAATACATATTTTAGTACGTTTATCCCTTATCTAATCCTATAATACAATCTTAGCTTACTTTAGGCTAGATCAATTGGTGTCAATTGTCCCATGATATTTATATACTTAAAAATATTAAACCAATCGTGTCAAGGCAACGCCTTCGTGACCTTTCGCTGACTACGTCTAGCGTAATGATCAAAAATATTTGGATGTCCAATTACACAAACGAAGGCAATTTGCCTACCGTTAGGAGGCACCCTCGAGGGTAACCATGCCTCCCCGTCAAATTAAAATTTAAACCCACACTTGTTATGCGATCTACGTCGCTTGTTTGTGTAGGGATAATATTTACTAATCATAATTCCAATTAAATTTTACGAAATTACAAAGTAAATTTCAATTTAGAAATATTTATTTATAAACGAAATGTACGATAAACAAGGCTTGTGAAAAAGAAAAGAAAAAAAAACTTTAACTAACTTATAAAACTTAAAATTTATACTAATAAAATACTACCCAGATTGCTGCTATTGGGTAGGGTGCCCATAAGGCTGGCTATTTTTCCACGTTGCACGACAATGCCAATACGTTGACTGAGGAAAGATCCAGACCTGTGGTATGTCTTGTTATTTTCAATCAAATTTTACTTTTAATAAAAAACATCGAACAAAAATAATTTTATTAAAAATTATATCTTTGAGCATTATAAAGTAAAAGTAAAATAACGGTTTTCAATTCCCAAATTTTAGTAGATTTTGACCAAATATAAAAAAAAAATTAGTTTGGTCTTCTAAAAAAAATTAAACGCATAATTGATTTATAGATAATGGCCGAAATTAGTAATGTACGAAAACAGGGATAAAATTTAATTGAAAATAATTTAACTTCTAAAGCAGACGTAGTAGCTACCCAAAGGCAGGAAAAAGGTTGCGAAGGAGCAAGGTGAAAGGTTAAGGTTAAGATCGATATAAACCCCCACAAAGTAGCATCTAAATTAGTCAATTAAATAAATATATTTCTATTTGATTAAAAATACATTATTTTTCGTCTTCACGTTTTTAAAAACCGGTTTTACTTAATTATTTTTATATTTTCCACAAAGTTTTGTCTCCCAGTCAGCACCGGTTTATCACGGCGCTCGTTTAATTAACCGTTGCACTGAAACCAAGGCAGGCTGTCTGGGGAACTAGATACAGGCGAGCTGCGTACCATTATTACCGGGGTGGTTTTTATGACTTAATTAAGTAAATAAATAAGTGAATTACAATCTTTTACCTTTCTCCTCCTTGAAGTAGGTAGTAGTGTTAATATTTTGTATTGTGTTTGGTATAGCTGGGTTTGTGACATTATTGTGTTGATTTATGTGTAAACAGACTTAGCTATATTGTAGATGTTATAGGTGTGGCAGTGGGGGGGTAGCAAGATACAAGGTTAGGTACGTAGGTAATGTCGAATCAGTCAAACAAATAAACATCCTATTGAAAATCAAAATTATTAAACAATGTTTCTTCATCATCTTTATGTTTTTTTTAAACCGGTTTTAGTTTTATATTTTCCACAAAGTTTTGTCTCCCAGTCAGCGCCGGTTTATCACGGCGCTCGTTTAATTAACCGCTGCACTGAAACCAAGGCAGGCTCTCTGGGGAACAAGATACAGTCGAGCTACATAAAGTACATACCATTATTAGCGGAGTGGTTTTTTTTAAACAAGTTTAATTGGTATTTGATTAAAAAATAATTTTACAAACGTTGTGCTAGTTGTTTTCAAATTGGTCCGGAATTATTCCTTCAAATATTTATTCAGATTTTTAATTTTATTGTTGTTTCTTTTTTTTCTGTATTTTTTTGTTTCACATTATAATAATCACACGTAATGAAATGTAAATGTGTCCGTATATTGATCGATGTTCAAAGTGAACTTCATCAAAGGGGCTAAATTATGAATTAAAAATCCCGATGATAAATTTTAACAAATCAAACTCAACCTAACCACCCGCCGAAATCATCATCATCATCATCCACGCCTAAACGAGTATATACTATACCTACGTCCCACTGCATGGCACAGGCCTCCTCTCAGAGGGCCCTGTGCGGATTGGGAACTTCACACACACTCACTACTGAAATATTACGGGTTAGTTTTTATTCAATTGTAGGTATGCAGAATCAGGTGGTTGAAACGCTCGAATAAACACTTTAAATTCAAATTTAATTAAATATTTGTTAAAAATGTTCCCGGTCTATTTAAAATTTGCAGAAATGTAAGAAATTCTGCTCTCAACTGCAGATCTAATAAACTTTACATATTTTTGCAATAGAATCCAGTCCATTGGTTCGCAAAGTATAATTTTACACTAGTTTACGAGTAACATGTTGCCAATGAAAACTTTACGATAAATAACTTCGGCGCATGGCCGCATGGAATAAAATATTTTGTTAATTTGTATGAGTAGTAAGTACAGCTGTACTTATGTTTCTTTAGGGATCCCCTTTGTTTTCCAAAATTATTTTGGTAAAATTTCATTACCTAAACAAATTTTAGCAACTATTTGTTTGCCAATTCAATGTTTGGTATAAAATTAGGACGCACATTTTCATTTGGTAAACCTATATTGTAAAAAGGTACTTTAACTTTGGCTTTGACTTTTAAAAAATTGAAGGATAGGATAGGTTCCTTGTTTATCCTGTAAGTAATTTGTAGTGGTAGAGTCATGTTTGTAGTGGTAGAGTCATGTTGTAGCTAGCTGCTGCATCACAAATTGGCCGGCTCGTCCGGGGCAGTACCACCCTCTCACAGAACACCGGCGTGAATCAGCAGTACTCCTGCTGCGTTTCGTACGGTCAGTGAGAGCGCCGGGGGCCCAATAGGTACCTCTCCCCCTCCCCTATTCCCTCTCCTTTTCCCAGGGCCGACAACGCACTGGCATCGTGTAAAGCGCTGCGGATGTCTATGGACAGTGGTGATCATTTAACATCAGGTGACCCACTAGTTCGTTTGTCTGGCCACCTTAACATAAAAAAAAAAAAAAATGTATTAATATTCGGTTGCATAAAACCGGCAACAATTGTCCGGTAAGGCCATTTCGGAATAAGAAAGGTACGTCACAAAATAAAAGTTTGCCTAAGGCTCGTGTTACCAAAATCAGTACATTCCTATTCAAACGGTTATTGTGGCCCCGATTACATTTATTTCGGGCTATTCTTGGGTATCGTCTGTTAGGCATTCGGTCGAGTTGTGCCCGACTTTGCATAATATAGCCATGTTGTTATAAGCGAGTGTTGGCGTGCTTTTGAATGTTTTGATGTCTTTCACATCGCACGCTTAGTGGACCAGCTTCTTGTCAGAGTAAAAAGGTTTGGGTCGTAGTTCCCACGCGGTCACAGTGCGAATTGAGAACTTCACACACATCATTGAATTTCTTTTTAGGTGTGTGCAGGTTTTCTCACAATGTTTTCCTTCGCAGTAAAGCTCATGGTACATTTCCAAATTTAATATCGTACACTCGGAACCCTAACATAAGTATCCACTTTTCTATGCAGTTAGTATAGAAAAGTGGATATTTAAGTTAGGGAACCGACCCTACATATTTAAATTCAGAATTTGATAGTCTAACATTTGGTAGCACAGTGAACGGTTGCGATACTCTGAAGATGAGCTCTGGTTGAGTTTGAAACGCGTCAGTGTAAGTAGTTTGGTTGTTGTTGTGGTGATAGTTGGGTTTGTGTGATTTGTGTGTGTTCATACAGTATGGAGGTGGAAGAACTGCATGAGCACGCATTTTTTACATAAACGTAGCTATCGTAAGGTCGCGGGTGAGCAAAGTAATGGTTTCAGTTCATTAATATGGACCTCCGCAAAGTAACGCCTGATTCAATAAATTATAAAGGTTATTGTTATTTACGGCGAAGGAAAACATCGTGAAGACACTTACACACATCTGAAAAGAAATTTAATAGAGTGTGTAAAGTTCCCGATCCGCACTGTGCTCGCGTGGGACCTACGGCCCAAGCTTTCATTCTGAGAGGTCTGTGCCCTCCAGTGGGGCGTATACAGGCTGTAATGATGACAGTGACGACTATAATCTTCACAGCTTTCTTCACTTCAAAAGACTTAGTCATAAAAAATATGAAAAAGTAATTTTTCTCAAACATCCAAGGAAATGTGGTCGTTATAGTCGTGACAATAGAACACGAAGTATGCCATTGTATAGCAGTTGAGGAAGATTCGTTCTAATTTCAAATTAGACGACAATAATGGAATTTCATACAAACATTGCTGGCCAAGGCCAGCAAAGAGATTGTCTTTTGTTTTAGTGGGTCGTATTTTCTTTTATTGACTATCAATGACATACTGCCAATTAAGAAAAATTTAGTTTGTGAATTTACTTTTTAATATCTTACTTGGCTAGATTTAATAAAATAAATAAGGATTGGCGTTTATTGTTAACAATTTATTAAAATAACCAATTAATAAGGTCGTAATTTTTTAATAAATATAAATCATCTCAAGATTTTGCGTCAAAAACATTAACTGGAACAGCTTACAAATAAATTGCTGGAAAAAAAATATTTTGGCGGGAATCAAAAAAAAAACAATTTGAATTAAATATGAATATATAAGTTGAACATTCGTGTCATTTCCTTGGATTTATTTGAGAAAAGCACTATACAAGCCTTGGCCACGAACAGGGATTGCCGGCCTCGTATCTCTAGATGGCCTCGTTAACACTCGGCCATCTATTACTACTCGGCCGGCAATCCCCTATTTCGCGGCCGCTGCAGTAATGTACTATTAAAACGTTCGCATATATTATAAAGCAGGTATTAACGTCGGAGTAAACCGCGAGTTTCAGAGTTCCGAGGACACTTACTTGCCTTTATGTTCTTTCAATGATGGAGCACTTGCTCGGTAAAATGTTAAATGGCATTTAAAGTAAATGTCCCGGTCCTTGACTCCTTTATGAACGTTTACGCTGAAGCTATATTGATAGAGTAGACCAATGAACGCGAGGAACGTCAGTTTTGGCGCAATATGAAGGAGGCCTACGTCCAGCAGTGGGCGGACCATGGCTGTAGATAGATGTAGCTAGACCGTTTAAATGTGTCCTCGCCTGCGCGGTACAGGGGCTTGGGGGGGGGGGTATGACGATAAAGGGGCCGAGAGAGGTGCGGGCGGTGAGCGCGCCTCCGTGTGCCTGCCGCCCGCACCTCTCGCGGCCCCCTTTTGTTGTCAACTCCCAGCCCCTGTACCGTGCGGGCGAGGACTCATTATAGACCAATAAATATTTGAAAGTGTCATCTTATTTTGGATAAAATGAGTGATTGTCAAAATTAAGTATTCTTACTACGACTTCGTAATATTTTGACGACCGGATACCCTGGTGATTAGAGAACCTGGCTATGAAGCTTGTGGTCCTGGGTATGATCCTCGGTCGGGGCACATATTTGAAGGAAAAATACGAATATTTTTGTTCGAGTTTTGGGATTTTTAATATGGTATTTTATCGTCCCATGATTTGTTTATTTCATTTTATTTTATTGAGTAATGGTAGCCTAGTGGATTGACCTCTCAGAAGTTCGTGGGCTCGAGCCCTGACCTTTTATTATTTTTTATTATTATTATAAGAGGGAGGCAAACGAGCAAGCGGGTCATCTGATGGAAAACGATCACCACCGCCCATAAATATCAGCAACTCAAAGAGAGTCACCAATCTGTTGCCGGCCTTTAAAGTAAGTATAAACCATTTTCTTGAAAGCCCCGATGTCATAGTTGTCTGGAAACACTGCTGGCTCTGCTGCTGCTACCTCTGAGTTTTTCGAAATTTACGTGCAAAGTTACATTTGAAATTTAGCAACGAAGGAGCTAACTAACACTCAATTTTAGGTAAGTTAAAATACCTTGAAATTTTTGTGTTACAGGGGTCAGGTGCGCGTAGGTACTACTTTCGTTCTAAGTTACCACAGCATGGCTGTCCGTCCCAAAAGCTCTCAAGGGCAGGTGCGTTATCCCGTTAACGAACTACGCAAACAGTGGCCGTCCCGTGTTGTCACAGCAAATAGGACAGCACAGCTTAATAGTTTTCCTTACATCTGTTTGGTAGTGGTAATAATGTTTGCTCTTTATATTTATTGTGGGAATCAAAATACTGGCGATGTTGTTGTGTCCGGAGACTCGGGAGTAAGCATTGTCGAATTATATTTTGTTTGTTTACCTTTTCCATGGAACTGATTTTGTAGTATTAAAACATTATGTATTTTTATCGAACACCAGAGACCAGGAAAGTGAAACAAATTACGAAAATAAAATAGGTAACATTAACTTTAAGCGGACTAACGTTATAGTAGTATTTTTCGCGGTTCAAAAGTTATGGTAGCCTAGAGGTTAGACCTATGGTTGATGTTGTTTGAAGTTTTTCGGTATTTTATACGTATGTGCGAAATTACATCTCGCTATCATCTTTACGGTGAAAAAACATCGTGAAATAAATTTAAACACATGACTTGTATATATTTTTGTAATGTCTTTAAAAATCCCTTTATTTTGATACCCTACTCGATAGGTTTGAATAAAAAAATTTTTTTGAAGACTCACAATTTGGCGCCGAAATCAGCCATTTTAATTTTTCAAGAATTTTATGTATCCAGTGTTACTCGCGTTATCAAGACGAATCTAATGACGTACCATTTATCAAAATCGGTTCAGCCGTTGTGTAGTTACGAGAGGACATAGGAATGGACATAGGTACATACATACATACATACATACTTACATACATACGGGTCAAACACATAACCCTTCCTTCTTTGCAGTCGGGTAAAAACCTACACACACTTACGAAGAAATTTAATGGGGTGTGTGAAGTTCTAAATCCGCACTGGGCCCGCGTGGGAACTACGGCCCGAGCCATCCTAATCTGAGAGGGGGCCCGTGCTCAGTAGTGGTAAATACATAGGCCGAGAAAGAGATCATAAAGAAGTGCCAAATTTTATTTCTCGAAATCCGTTTCCAGGAAAGTTTAACATATATTCATAAACTACCTGTTGCCCGCGACTCCGTCTGTGAGGAATTCGTTTATCGCTATCCCGCGGGAACCATACAATTTTCTATGATAAAATCTATCCTTTGTCCTTTCTAGGGTCACAAAGTATCTCCATGCCAAATTTAATCTAAATCGGTTCAGCGATTTAAGCGTGAAGCGATGACAGACAGACAGGGTTACTTATGCATTTATAATATTAGTAAATATTTGCATATCCATCCATTTTCACAAGACTTTGCGTTCACCGATTTTATTTGGTAGGTACTGTACTGAACTCGTTATATGGGTATTAAATTTTTTGAAAAAGTTTCAATAACAAACCTTGTTTAATGAGACCTGTCAAAAAGAAAAAGGAGAAAAAGGAATTGGGGGATTGACATTGGGGACGTCCTGAGAAAAAAGATGGGAAAAAGTGATTGAAAATAGAGATTAATGGTGTTAGAGAATACAGTTATAGTTTAGGTTGTTCCATTATTCGAGTGTAGTGTATTATGGTGTTTATGTGTGTATTTCGTAACAACTAAGACACGGTTTTACTGCAACTACGAACAATGATATTTTCGGTGATAGAAGGAGAGTTTTATAGACAATAATTCACTTTTCCTGCTAAACAACACATAGTGAGCCCTACAGAGCTGAGGAAATGTCTCAAATATTCCAGAAGGGCTATATTTGGTTTCCACAGAAAGCAACATCGAGAAATGTCAACTTGATGTCTAACCTAAGGGACAGACGAGTGAAGTTATAATAATAACAAACTTGTGATATTGTGTTTGGGATTAAATGACTATAACTCAGTGTCTATTGAATCGGGAGTGTTCTAATAATGAGAATTGTGTAGAGAATTAAATGGTGTATCAGTGTGAAGTACTGCCGTGAGTCCAAAATGATATTTCACAGGATAATTTAACTATTTTCAGAAATAGCGGGAGCCTAGAGGCGCGTGACGTCAGCTGTCATGTGGAATAGAAGAATAAAAGTGAGGAGTCTACGTCAAAGGTTGATGGAGCGAAGATCGAGAGGGATCATTTGATGTGTAAGTCAAAATACTGATGTTTTATTGGGGAACTATGGGGAATTTGGACAATGGAGTATTGATGAATTACATGAAAATATGACAGGGATTAAAGTGACGACCGGAAATCCAATAATAATTTATATCTTAAACCAAAGCATAATGGACTTATTTCCAGTATATTATTATATCCATCATACGTCGGGCATTGGAACTATTGGACCAATATAATTGACATCGCAGGAATACATGATCTATGAAATCTCCTGAATCATATCAGGATTGAATAATGATTTTGATACATTATTAATATATAATTTGTTTGACATGGATATCCATTCACTGGATATGACGGCGGGTTCCTGATTGGAGTTCTGCTGAGAGCTGCGTGATGCAGTAAGCTGTGAGGAGAGCTGCTGGAGTATGGAGATGCAGACTTCGGGGCTGTATGCTGGGAACGCGATGCGTTTGGATCATAATCTTAGCTAAGTGTCTTTATAATTTTATTTAACGTGGCAGTGGGAACTTATAGTATATTTTAATCAAACGCGATCTTAACTTAAACCTGCCGGGGTTGACTCTCCCGGCTAAACATTTATTGAAATCATACATATAGAACAAAGCTACATAGTAAGATAGATGTTTAGGTCAACGAAATTTAAGGTTCAATTTTAAACAAGATTTTGATGACTGACAGTTAATGTCAAGATGGTAATAGGGTTCTCTTTAGCTAATACAAATAAACTTGACAATAGGTTTAAATATTTAAATTTTAGAACAGGCCAATTGAATCTTTGTTTAAATAAATTAGAATGTCTATTGGCATTTGATATCGAGAAACCACTTTGGGTTGAGCTATACAATGTTTTGAATTGATTTTATTTTTATTGTCTTTTCTCATGGAATTATTATTTAAATTTAAATCTTTTTGAAATCCGAAAGGAATTATCTTCGATAATTGACAGTGGATCTGAATAATATTCTGACTGTGAACCTTGTGCGTTTATGTTGTCGTACCTTCGTCTTGAAGTAATATTTGAAGTGAATATTATCTGAGATATTGAAGACCTCGTCTTGAAGTAATATTTGAAGTGAATATTATCTAAGCTACCGGAGATCTTGTAACCTACTGGGGAACCTATCTTCGATAATACCGCAGCGTATTTAAACAGTGAAACAGTTGTACTTCCTAGGTAAGGACTTCTAGTATAATTTTAGTAAGGTTTATTGCTATTTAACCTTGTGTTTTTACTATGAATTTATTTTTGGGAAGTAATTGATCAATTACTGATAGAAATGGATAAACGGCCATATTATTACTGTTTATTACCTTTGTTGTGCTGTTATATAAGTCCATTTAGACTTATGGTGTATTGTATTATCTATTTTATTTGTTCTAGTGAAAGAATATCATTTTCAAAATTTATCCCTTGATTTTGGTATAAAATCTGCTAACCTATTAGAACCTAGAATGGGGTTTCATGATACTTGAGACTAAATTAAACCACTAATACTTACCAGTCCTCAATATTAACCTTGAATAAAATCAGACCAGTATAGAGAAAGTATTTCCCACACTTCTATCCGTACTATTACTCTGAGAGTGGGGAAGTGACGATACTGGTAGGCACAAATGCCAGTATAGTTACGACCGACCAAGTGAAATGGTTCTGATAGCACGCAGCTACACCATCACGTACCATAGTACAGACGATACAGTTGCGATGGCTAGGCTAAGCAACGGTTGATGTGAAGCTTTCATTATGCGGTCTGTAGATTATCAAAATTATTTTGGGTGCGAGGATTGGCGATATACGTATGGTCTCCAGGGGTCAATTCTGCCTCTGGCATGCTGAATGTTGCCCTAGGGGGTGTTCGGTCTGACCAATCGGCACGTAGTGATTATGCGTAATCCAACGGGGTGTCTACGTACTCGCTCGGCAATAGGTGTCGTTAGTGAGGTTGCGGCTAAGGATAAAACATCCCTCGAGGTGATCCGTGCAGAATTGGGTGTCTTTGGGAGGTACGTGGGGTGAGGCCAATTACTCGATCTGGGTTGTACCAAGTAATGGAGCGTCTTTCAGCTTACTCATACACTAATCGAAGTACCTTCTTTTTATATTAGAGTCTAAAGGGGGGAATAGAAGTAGTCTCAAGTGAGTAGGGTAGTTACTCCGTGTAAATTTTAGGAGTAATGAAATCCTACCACAGGAGTAACTACATTCTTGTTTGTCCTCTTACTCATTTGGTGACTGATACATACGATCTATAGACGGGTGACATAGCTTGTTATTCCCTTGCAATGGTCGTGGAAGGTTCGAGGGAGAGTGACCAGTAAGGCGTCGAGCTCTACTGGAGAGAGCGGGGAGAGGGCTCCTCCTATACGAACAAAAACCATATTGCTATACAATGTCGTCTAGAGCAAATAAATAATACTAATTGTTAAACTTTTGCCCATTTCTGTCTGTGGATTTATATTTAAGAATTTATACATATATTCGCTATAATCTATCTATTTACATAAGTATGTAAAGTCTAATAGTTCACCTAGTTGTGAACCCCGGTCACTATCATCTTAAAAAAATACACAACGTAGAAAACGGTCCAAATTAGACGATCACGCCAAAACAAATAAAATATTATCGGAGCCCAAAGGCTTAGCACAGTTCATTTCATATAGCGCACGAGTTTAGCTGTGAAGTTACTATCATCTTCATAATTTTTCACACTACTTATAAAGCAAAATCTACACCAAGGAGAAGGTCAAGATGAAAACAAGAAACTTAATTACACCCCCATCCTGAACGTAGCCTTACAACAGCTCTTAAACTTTAATATTCTTAAAGATAAAGTTTTAATTATAAAATCTTAGCCAATTGCTTTGTTAAGAGACGAGAATGAATTCCCCTAACCGTTCAAAGCAAAAGCTTTAGCAGAACTGCAAATAAGTTAAAAACAGAGTGCAGTGACCCGCGACGCTCGCTCGGTACACCTCGATATAGTTGTTATTAATTGAGACGAGATAGAGTTTACGATGTCTAAACTAATATAATCTAAATGTAAAGCAACGTTATGAAGAGAAAACATTTGATATTTGTTTGGTTTTAAAGATAAACTCAAAAAACATAACTGTTGTGTTGTAATCTATATACTAAAAAGCCAAGGTGATTGGCTGATCTATCAACGCACAGCTCAAAACACTGATCGGATTGTGCTGAAATTTGGCACACAGATACTCGTAGCTATTATGACGAGGCATCCGCTAAAAAAGGATTTTCCAAAATTCACCCCATAAGGGGATTAAACGGGGTCCAAAGTTTATATGAAGAAACAAGATAGACTTTTTTATTTGAAACTTTGTAAACAAATATGTAAATGTGTATTAGCTTTTTATTGCAAAATAGCAAGTAAAACATACATAACAATATTAGGTAAATATTAAATCTGCCATTATTGCAGTAGAAAATGTACTTATTTGGGTGATCTTACAAAAACGCACAACGTCTTAACCCACTTAACATCCTTTATCTGGGTCACAGAAAAATAATACGAAGAAAGATTGCTTTTTTTGTTTTTTCTTTTTTAATAATAGACTACTTCAGATACAATAGAAGAATCTGCCTATTTTATTTTATGTAATGAAAAATTATTAAAATAAATGAAAATAAAATAAATATCACGAGACAATTCACACCAATTGACCTAGTCCCAAAGTAAGCTAAGCAAAGCTTGTGTTATGGGTACTAAGCAACGGATAAACATACTTAAATAGATAAATATGTACTTAAATACATATTAAACACCCAATACCCGAGAACAAACATTCGTATTTTTCATACAAATATCTGCCCCGACACGGAAATCGAACCCGGGACCTCAAGCCACTCTGCTCCAACCACTAAGCCATTTGGTCGTTTTCCTAGCAGCGAAAGACTATTTAGTAAAGCTGCCTCTGTTTGGCGCAGCGCTGTGCCTAAGTACAAAGCCCGCGGGCTTGCGGCTGTCACCTGACAACTCCTCTTAAGTATCTTTTTCATAATTTTTCTTTCCTCCTTTATCCCAGCTACCTCTTAGATATTATCTTTTATCTATTTTCAGAATTAAAAAGCTGTCTTGAAACTTGCTTGACGGCTTTTTAATAGACTATCTCGCTGTAGGGTTCCTTGTTTTCAAATGGAAATTAATTTTAGTAGTTTTATCTTAATAAGAAGTATTTGTTTATCGCTATCTCGCGGAAACCTAATACTGCAGAGATTCAGTTATTCAGTTTATTAGTTTATAGTAATATTAACTGACTATCTGTCTGTGTGTCTGTTTATAATATTATAAATTGAGTATCTGTCTGGTTAAGGTTGCGGGAGCGCGTTGAATGCTGATGGCGCAGGACCGATCTGTTAGTTAAAGCCGAGCCCGCATTGCACGGTGTCGACAGAGGAGCCCCATCCCGGGGCAGCCAGTGGGCATCGCGGTGTCTCTTCAGCTACTTTGGCGTTCACAATGGCAACGAGGGTGTCCGTGCGGTTTTTAGTTTGTATGCCCCTTGTGGAAGAGCCCAACATACCCTCCGTTTCCCCGAACAGGGGCGAATGCATAAGGCGCATTTTCGGCACCATAAAAAAGGACCGATCTGTTTGGCGAGCCTTGCGAGTCTTGGGGGAGGCCTATGTTCAGCAGTGGACGTCTTTCGGCTGAAATGATGAAGTATTATGTATGCTAAATTTCAACACAATCCGTCAATCTGTTTTGGCGTGAAAGAGTACCTACTTAACAAACATCCATGCATCTATTCATACAAACTTCCGCGTTTATAATATTAATACGAAGCAAGATATTAGATACACAGGAAAAAATACATTTGAAAGGAAAAGATACAAATAAAAAACAACGAACAGTATAAATTGGGGTCCACTCAGCATAATGTTGCGGTAAGCCACAACGCTGTTTTTCAGTGGTTCCCGTTTAAAAACTAAACACAAACATACACACTGTGACGACACGAACGCCAGTGGAATTGTAAGTGGTTAATAAAACTTAAGCACAAACCGGAAGCATTGTATCGCAACTTTTGATCAGTTAAGTTTCAACAGAGTTTTAACTTTTGACAGAGTGATTGTTGTAGTCATCGGGGGTCTCAAGGTTTCGCATAATTAAACAAGTCATAATGTATTATTCTTCATAATCAACGTTAGTCTTAAAATTATTTATTTCTGAAACAGTTTCTTTTCGGAACTGTTATAAAACAAACCTAACCTAACCTACTGCATTCTATAAGATGGCATTTAAAAAGTCCTGAAAAAATACTGTTTCAGAAATAAATCACTGTATGATTAACGTTGATTATAAAGAATTATTAAATTATGTGAAACCAAGGAATCCCAACCGTCGCACCAAGGGGAGCTTCGGAATTATCAAACTATTATTCTTCCCGTAGTAGCTCTTCTGTACAACCGTGGAGTGGACCATTGAGCTCAGTTTTAACTTAGGCGGTCGAATGAATTGGTGGCCAGCCGCGCGCTCTTGTGTTTTTAACTTGTTCCTGTAAGTACTACAAGTCGTTCCGCAGATATATATTCTCGACGTGTGATAGATATAAGTCCAAAGAAAATGAGAATAGGACGTGAGACGTTTGAAAAAATACGCTGCTTATAGGTGTAATGAAACTCTAAAAAAACACATTTATGGAGCTCACAGGGTATTTACGTGGGTTAGTATTTTATTCAAGCGCCAACTCCTGCTTCAAAGTAAATCAATATACTCACATTAGAATAACATTTGCTTTAGGATTTGTTTTTCATGTCATCATCATCATCCCAGCCTATATACGTCCCACTGCAGGGCACAGGCCTCCTCTCAGAATGAGAGGGCTTGGGTCGTAGTTTCCACGCGGGGCCAGTGCGGATTGGGAACTTCACACACACCATTGAATTTCTTCGCAGGTGAAGGATTCCTCACGATGTTTTCCTTCACCGTAAAGTTCATGGTATATTTCAAATTTCAAATGTAATTTCACACATAAGTTCCGAAAAACTCAAGAGGTGCGAGCCGAGATTTGAATCCACGACCTTCTGCTTGAGAGGACATAGGTCAAACCACTAGGCCACCACGGCTTTTTTTCGTTTAAAAATAATTCTATGTATGTGTACCTACTCACAATGTTACTTTAGAGAAAAAATGGCAAAGCGAAATTTGTCTGCATCAACTTTATGAACTTATAAGTCTGCGTCATAAAGCTACATTTAATAACGAAAGCCATGTTATTAGCACAGTAGTTCCCTAACTTAAGTAAAAACAATTTTTTGCCAACTCGCTGCAAGTCTCACGTAACTCTAATAGTGTCCGACCGACCAAAGGTTTGCTTTCGGTTTCGGCAGAAAATTTGCCGAAAATAAAACCGAAACCAAAACTGGGTCCGTGAGCTTTCGTGCAGCGTTCAGGAGTAATCGGCATAGTGGAGTGGCTCCATCCATAATTACGCACAATAATTGCCGAGTTTCGTGCCAATCAATACCATATTAAAAAGTGGATGAAAATCAAGTTTAAAGATTCAGTTACATAAATAGATATTAGATACATAGGTATAAGTCAAACTAATAATAAGAGCTTGTGAAATACTTAAAAATGAATGCAAGTTTAATAAGTATACCTACACTAGAATCAGAAGACCAAAATGTAAGTCAGAAGTTCCAATTTCAGTTTCGGCCAAACCGAAACCGAATATCGGTTTCGGTTGCAGCTAGGTACTAGTTTTGGCCGGACTCTAAAGTGAAATACTCAAACAAAAAACTGAGCTATGCAAATTCTAGGAAGTTTAAGTATTTTTAATGTACCATTTTGGAGTTACGGCGACTTAATAAGCGATTAACCCTTTCTGGGATCATTTGTAAAGGTTTAACTAAGCGATTTCACATGAATGCTGAAGGGTAAGGAAAGTCGATTGGCTTTAATCTAAGGGCTATTGGGTTCTGATTCGATTAGAGTCGCGATCGATGACTTAGCTTCCATTGCGCGTGTTGAAATTAAACTTTGTGTTTGGCCAATATTATTACCTATATGATGTAAAATATGACTGTTTAGTACAGTTTATGGTAAACTTCTATACCAATAGTCTTTTAGTACCTAGCTGTTGAAATATAAAAGAATAGGCAAAGCCGTGTAGAGTTTGAAGCCGTGGTGGCCTAGTGCTTTGACCTATGACCTCTCAAATAGAGGATCGTGGGTTCGAGCCCGGGTTCGCACTACTGAGTTTTTCGGAAGTTATGTGCGAAATTACATTTGAATTTACCAGGAGCTTTACGATGAAACAAAACATCGTGAGGAAACCTACACTCACCTGAGAAAAATTCAACAGCGTGTTCAAAGTTTCCAATCGGCACTGGACCCGCGTGGAAACTGCAGCTCAAGCCCTATCATTCTGAGAAGAGGCCTGTGCCCTGCAGTGATACGTATATAGGTTCAGATGATGACTTAAGTAAAGTCTAGGAATGTGTTTCAGTTAATTTCGTTACTGCAGTAAAGTTTATATATACAAACAAATACGTAGTTTCTCAAGACATCTACGCGCCTTTATGCGCCTTAATGTGTTAACGGGATATTTATTTATTTATGAACCAGATTATATTATACTCTCGTCATATTTTCTATCTCTGTAAATATAAGTAAAAAGCCTACTTAACAAGCAAATTGAGAATCATCGCCATTTACGTTTGTTTCCAGGCAATACTAAATTTCTGGAATTCAGTTAGCGGCAATGTTCGAAGTAAAAAAAACATTTTGCCCGCATTTGAGCATTGAATTTCTATCTTTTATTTTTTACTAACTGTTACCCGTGGCTTCGCTTGCGTGAATCCTGAAATGGCTGGCAGTTAGATTATAATCACTGGACTTTACTAAATTCTCAAAAGCTACAACGAGGTCTTAATTTAGGTACCTACGTGTACTTAAGTCCATCACCGGTGCAAAATTTCATGTTTCTAGACTTAGCAGTAAAATTTTTGAGATTTGACTTGGATCCCGTGAGAATATATTGGTAAAAAGTAGCCAAAGTGTTATCCCAGACGTATATCTACGTACCAAATCACATCCAAAATCTTTCAGCTTTTAAGTCAAAGTAACAAGCACAAGTGAATGTCGAAGAATCTACCACCGGTTCAGAAAAACCCTCAATAAAGCATTTTTTTAGCGTGAAGAAGTGACAAACACACGCATGTACACACATACTCACAATCTTTCGCATTATACTGTCAGTAAGACATCTGGAGGATGATATCGAAATTCAAATTATTTATTTTAGGAATGCTGATAAGTATTACTTTTATGTTCAAGATTATTGTCCAAAATTAACCATATTCTGTTCGGTGACGTAACATAGGAACAAGGAACTAATTATAAATTCCATAGAAGTTTGCAAACAATTCGGCAAGGTAGCCGGGCTCGTCCCGCATTGCTATAATTAAAGTTATGAAACTGGAGCCTGTCGTTAAAAATCGATAAAACCACGGTTACCTTCAGTCGTGTCCACATTTACCTTCATTTTATCCTCGCCTTCCTCCCTTTGGCATGGAATCCAATTGAATATATAGGTTGCTAGGTAGGTTGAGCTCTGTAGGGTTTATGTGGCAGTGGGTGCTCGTCAAACTGAAGTTCGTTGGGGCCGTAAGGTTCTGGAGCACCGCGAAATTTGGTAGGTCTCCCAAACAATGGATGGGTGATCTGGTTAAGATCACGAGAAGCTTTAGCTACAATCGTCGTGAAGACTCTTGGGAAATTAAAGTTTTAACACTATGTACGAGTAGTAGGTAGTAAATAAACTTACTACTTAGACTCAGAAGTTTACCTAATTAATGGTTACAAAAATGCTTGTGACTATGAATCCCTGTACGTTTTCATGACGCTCGGTTGCACGCCTCACCTGGTATTAGGTATACGAGGGGCGTTCAATATAAAGTGAGAATGAGATGCAAACTCTTTTAATATTACGAAATTAAATACTGGCCGGTAAAGCTAATCTATCTAGCTGATTGCTATGAAAAAAAAAACTAACTGTCTTTTGTTTAAAAAAATATACGGTAATTTCTTTGCAATGCTATTGAGTACGTTAGCGAAAATGGAGAAAATTTAACTGCGCGTCGTTATCAAATACTTGTATTTTAAAAATTTTTCTACGGACCAAGTCAATTTGGACTTGCGGGACACTTTAGGGTCTAATGTTCCTCCGTATTCGACAGTCGCACGTTGGTGCGCCGAATTTAGACGTGGAAGAACATCGACAATGGACGACCCCCGCTCCGGACGCCCTACTACATCAGTAACTGAAGAAATTGTGAAAAAAGTCGAAAACTCAGTTTTGGCGGATCGTCGTGTCACAGTTCGTTTTATTGCTGAAAATGTAAAGATTTCAACGGGGAGCGTGCATAATATTTTACATGAACGCTTGGGTATGAAAAAGGTATGTGCGCGTTGGGTACCAAGAATGCTTACTGACACGCAAAAACAAACTAGACTAGAGATTTGTCAAGAAGCGTTGAACCTGATGCAGCAAGACCGGGAACTTTTTTTGGCGCGATTTATAACAATGGACGAAACATGGCTCCATCATTACGACCCTGAAACGAAACTGCAGTCTATGACATGGAAAAGGCCATCATCTCCAACTCCGAAGAAATTCAAGGTGAGCCCATATGCCGGTAAGGTCATGGGCTCTGTTTTTTGGGATGGTAAAGGGGTATTAATGATTGAGTATCTCGAGCATGGAGCCACTATTACGGGCACTTTATACGCCAAACAAGTAGCAACATTGCGCAATGAGATCCGCGAAAAACGGCGAGGTAAACTCTCGAAAGTTGTGCTGTTCCACCAGAACAATGC
This sequence comes from Archips crataeganus, assembly GCA_947859365.1. Taxonomy (NCBI): domain Eukaryota; kingdom Metazoa; phylum Arthropoda; class Insecta; order Lepidoptera; family Tortricidae; genus Archips; species Archips crataeganus. Next base: position 12,261,462 of record OX402060.1, read on the forward strand.
CCCGGCACACAAGTCCGCCGTTGCAATGGCTGCAATTCGTGATGCTGGGTTCGATATCCTTAAGCATCCTCCATATTCACCAGATCTCGCTCCCAGTGATTTCTACCTATTTCCGAGATTGAAACAATACCTGAGAGGCCAGAAATTTGAAGACGACGACGCGGTAGTCGCTGCAGTACAAGATTTTTTAAGTACTCAAGATGAGACCTTTTTTAAAAATGGAATTTTAAGTTTAGAAAAAAGATATACTAAGTGTATTATGCTAAAAGGTGACTATGTCGAAAAATAAAATGACATTTAGTAAAAGTTGTTTACAACATACTCATTCTCACTTTTTATTGAACGCCCCTAGTAGGTACCAGCTAGGCAAATGGTTGCATCCGACACCGCCTACCTTGCACCGAACGATCGTCATATCGCCGCCGATCCACCGCCAACCAATCAATTACCGAACACGTGAATGCTTTTAGCTAATGCACTGCGGATGGACATATTTCTTCTTGGAAAATACCAGCTTAAAGTTTTAGTATCCTGGCTGGAATTATTTTAGTCTATGTATGGTATATGGGTGCGGAGTTCGCATCATTATGAAAATTGTCTGCATGTTTTCATGCTACGATCCGCAAACCATCGGGAGATTGGTAATTTATAGCTGTCGGTTTAAATAGAGTCGATGAAATTTAATAGCACGTTGGCGGCTAAAAGATTAGGTCGTAAAAACATCCAGGCATGCATAAAGGCTAGTGCAGAAAAGCAGCGTTATATGCATGGAGGAAGCCGGAAGTTCTCCTATTCAAAAGTCATCCGCCTTGCGACGGAGCCGTGGTACCCCGGCTGGCTACTAATATACATGAAAGCTAGGTCAGTAACATGCATGTTTAGTTAAAATGCATGGGAGTGAACATTTATTTGCATGATTTTAATTATACAGTACATCATACGGACATAGTTCCAAGGTCGAGGCTTGAAAATAATTCTAGTTTAACACACTGCATAAAGAAGAAGTAAAAAAATGCTACATTAAATCAACTAGGAAGTCTATAAATTACTGAAAGCGATAGTATAAAATTAATAAAAAAATCAGGACGGAATGTACATTATGTAAGCCTACTTTTGAAAACGGCTCGTCAGCATTTTACGATTCTACACATAAATTCAAACCAGTATTGGCTGGCAAACCTGTAATGAATAGCTTAATTTGTAACAAGTTCCTTATGATTTTTGACTGTGATTCACTTACAAATCAAATGACTAATGCGGTGCTTCCAGACTACTACGACATCGGCGCTTTCAAGAAAAGGGTTTAAATACTTCCTTTGAAAGCTGGCAGCAGATTAGTGACTCTCTTTGAGTTGTTGATAGAGCTTATATCGCATAATAAAAAAAAATCTAAAACTGAGCGGTAAATTTACAAAAAAAAGGCTTGGTGGCCTATAGTGGTTTGGCCTATGGGCTCTCAAGCAGAGTGTCGTGGGTTCAAACACGGCTCGCACCTCTGAGTTGTTCGGAATTTATGTGCGAATTTACATTTTTAATTTACCATGAGCTTTACGGTGAAGAAAAGCATCGCGAGAAAACCTGTATACACCGGCGAAGAAATTCAATGGTGTGTGTAAAGTTCCCAATCCGCACTGGGCCTGCGTGGGAATTACGGTCCAAGCTCTCTCATTCTGAGAGGAGGCCTGTGCCATGCAGTTGACGTATATAGGATGAGATGATGATGATGACTTCCTTTCAAAGCTGGCAATAGATTAGTGACACTCTTTGAGTTGTTGATATTTATCGACGCTGGTGATCATTTCCCATCAGATGACCCGCTAGCTTATTCCCTCTAAGCGGTAAATTTATAAAAACACTTTTTTAAAAAATCATTCGTAATCCAACTGTTAATTACTGATTGCATCCAATAAATCAGTTCTCTACAAACAGCTAATTTCGGTATAGCCTGCGAAAACAGTAAAGCTATCGCATTCCCGATTAGATAATTAATTCGACAAAGTGATTTATGACCGTTGCTGATGACGGGATGCATTCATCAGCCAATCTAGTTACGATGACGCCTGCCCATTTCTCTATTCCGGATGCATTTGGGCTATGCTACAACGCATACTTTTTGTACGTTATGTAATGAGAACGAAAAGGTCAACGCAATACCTACTCTGGTGGCGGGAATGTGTCGAAATCCTACTAATATTATAAACGCGAAAGTTTGTAAGTATGGATGGATGTTTGTTACTCTTTCACGCTAAAACGGTTTGACGGATTCTGATGTAATTTGGCACACAGATGGTTTATAATCCGGATTAACATATAGGATACTTTTATCCCGGAAAATTGCATAGTTCCCGCGGGATAGCAATAAACGAATTCTTCGCAGACGGAGTCGCGGGCAGCAGCTCGTAACTAAATAATAATAGGCGAAATATACATATAGGTGAAATCAAATTGGTGATACAAAATTAATGTTTCGTACTCAGTTAATGCTGGACAATATATAATGCACTAACTCATTTGTTTTAATTAGTCTTATTAAATTTGTGGTGTCCATACAATGAGTTCGTGATTTAATTTTAACTAAGTATGAACATACTAAATTTTGTCACACTTATTTTACAAGTTAAGTATGAAGTATCTTTTTCTATTTATTTTTTATTTTTTCAACTTCATTTTTTTATTACTTTTACGGTCATCCCGTGAAACCATATATTTCAAACTAAATACAAACCGAAATATAGATGCACAGAAAAAACCCCAGAAAAAAGACCAATGCTGGGAATCGAACCCAGGTCCTCAGCGTTCCGTGCTGCGTGCTTACCCCTACACCATCACTGGTCTAGAAGTTAGCGACGAATTTTTCCCATACATCGTACACTTCAGTCTGTTATAATCACTTATTTTAACAATTGAGTTAATGCATTATGTTGCCTAACATTAACTGAGTACGAAACACTAATTTCGTATCACCAATTTGATTTCACCTGTATAATGGTTATTCGACGTAACATAATTTTCAAACTTTATGTACCTAATTGCTAATGGCTAAGTATTTCTAGTGGATCTGCGTCTCCCACGCCACTGAAGACAATTACCTGCGCTTTTTATGAACAAAATAAATGTACACAAGAAACTAAAACATGCAATCAACAGTTAACAAGAGAAACAGATGTACAAAGGCGAACTTATCCCTTAAAGAGATCTCTTTAAGTTAACCGTACCACTTGTCGCTCAGCATACGTCACTGATAATTGTCACGTTGGTGATATTGGTGTCGTCGTCGTCCCTGCCTATTTATACGTCCCATTACAGGGCACAGGCCTCCTCTCACAATGAGAAGGGTCCAACCCTTCTCATTCTGATATAAGGGTAAGGTATAAGAATTATACTCATACCAATTTCAATACCTACGTTATTATGCCAAATGTATATAAAAACATTTTGGAAGTTTATCTTGAATTGACCTCACGAATAGTGACTTGCATTGCATTGATAAGGAAAATTCCAAGCGAAGCTATAGGTAAGTAAATTCGGACTTTTATGCACAGCCGAAATAGCTCAGTTGGGAGAGCGTTAGACTGAAGATCTAAAGGTCCCTGGTTCAATCCCTGGTTTCGGCAGTTTCTTTTTAATGTTGTCCAAGCGAACGTTTTGTGCTTTAGAAATGTTACCGCAACCTTTTTACAAGCTTTTTTATTTATTTTTTGTGTATGAAGCAGTCAGCATCATGTAGCTGGTCACTTTTATACCTTGTCGCTCTACAGTTAGGTGCAAAACGTCATACTTGATTGGCAGTTGTGCGACAAAGTACAAAAGTAACCAGCTACTTTTGATGCTGACCATATGTACGAGTATCTAAGTTAAAGACCCACTTCCCAGTTTCAGATTGAGCTGAAATTTTGCATGCATGTATAAATCGGATGACAATGCAATATTATTATGATATGGAGCTGATCTGATGATGGAGCTGGCTGGAAGGTGGCCATAAGAACTCTGTAATAAAAATATACGACCGCATCGAGTTTGGCCTCGCTCGGTTGATTCGTCTTGACGAGTACAGTAGGTACTTTAGTAACCAGAGGCAAAAAGTACAATCAGAAAAAAAAAGTTTGAATTAAAAATAGAATTTAAAACAATAACTTCGTCAATGTATTTCCAACGCGGGCGGGCCACTGGTTGGAGCTAGTGTCTCTATATTAACCTTAGAAAATCAGAACACTATCAAGCACGTACATACACTCCAGTAATCTTGCTTTGAAGCAACCCAGTTACGAAGTTAATGGGGCAAGGCAAGTGCAGAGGGGGCTAATCGGTTTAAAGCAATAAGTTTAGAAAGGTCGACTAGTTTGAGCCCGCGGTTTCGTTTCCTTGGAAGAATCCTTTTAATATTGTAAATGCTAAAGTATGTGAGCGTGCGTGAGTGTTTGTACAGTCGGCATCAAAAGTAGCTGGTCACTTTTGTACGGTCGAGTTCACCAATATATGCATCGCCAACCTTTCATAAATATCTATAGATAGACCTTATGTTACCGTAATAAGGTCTATGTATAGATATTTATGAAATGTTGGCTGTACAGATATTGGTGAATTCGACTGTACCTTGTCGTTCTACAGTTAGGTGCAAAACGTCATATATTTCAAACTAAATACAAACTGAAATATAGATGCACAGAATAAACCCCAGAAAAAAGACCAATGCTGGGAATCGAACCCAGGTCCTCAGCGTTCCGTGCTGCGTGCTTACCCCTACACCATCACTGGTCTAGAAGTTAGCGACGAATCTTTCCCATACATCGTACACTTCAGTCTGTTATAATCACATTAGGCAGTGATAAAGCGCATCTATGTTAATGCTCTCTGGGGTTTTTTCTGTGCATCTATATTTCAGTTTGTATTTAGTTTGAAATATGTGGTTTCACGGGATGACCGTAAAAGTAATAAAAAAATGAAGTTGAAGAAAATAAAAAAATAAATAGAAAAAGATACTTCATACTTAACTTGCAAAACGTCATACTTGATAGACAATTGTATTATTACGACAAAATACAAAAGTAACCACTTGACCAGCTACTTTTGATGCTCAAACGCTACGCTACGTTTAATAGTTGGACCAATTTGGATGAAATTTGGTATGTTATTTTGCTGAGTAGTAGACCTCAACCTCTGTGCACTCTGGTTGAGGTGCCATCCGCTATAAAGATCAATTTCAGGCCGTGATTTTATGCGAATCACCTTCGTTTTCCATAATTTCGTTTTTCATAATTTCACTTGACATAAAAATATACGGTAAGTGCTGTTAACAAGTTTTAAAAAAATGTATTCTTATAAAATACAGGAGGAGGTTTGTTTTATAACAATTTCTGCTGGAAATACTGTTTCGGAAATGAATAAATTTACGATAAACGAAAATTATGAAAAACGATACATTATGGCATAATGAAATTCGAGCAAACCATAGGAGAACTGATTTTATGTGTTTCTTGACTAGGTACGTACTGAACCTGATAACCCTGATTTAAAAATGCTTATTTTATTACTCGCTTCAAATATTATCCTCATTCTCAGTCTGTTCCTAATCTTAAATATTTATCTGCGATATAAAACTTCTGTTAGACACAAAATGCATTACAATATCTAAGAAATCCGCATTCTACAGGCAGGTATACTGACCCCATGGCCACTCACGTAATTATAGTCGAAATATGTCCGACATGTACCGAGCCAATCCGTGGTCCTTTATCAAGCTTTGCTCAAACGGATATCCTTCTATATTATTATTATAACTATAATTTTTCACGTTTCTCCTGTTCTCCATATTTAACTCAACAACACCAACAACCAACTCAACTCCCTCGTCGTCGTCTTCGTCGTCGTGTCTTAGTCAACTCCTGACCACGGCTCCTGTAATGTGGTCGAAACGTCGAGGTAAATATTATTTGCGTGATAAGTCCCGTTTAGTATAACAATAAAATTATCTACTTAATTTTAAAGTCATACATGCTTGGTTACCTAAAATAAGTTTAGGTATACCCAATGTCGCACGTGGCACAGTGTAATAATTTACTAACAGTAGAATGGCTCATCCGGCGGGCAACAGGGGGCATCCGCGAAGCGATTTATGGTTGAAGCATTGTACGACAATGCATAAAATTTACCGTCGTTATACGGCAAAAATTCTATTACGTCTCATCATCCTCATCATCCCAGCCTATATACGTCCCACTGCAGGGCACATGTCTCCTCTCAGAATGAAAGGGCTTGGACCGTAGTTCCCACGCGGCCGCAGTTCGGATTGGGAACTTCACCCACACCATTAAATTTATTTTTAGCTGTGTGCAGGTTTCCTCACGATGTTTTCCTTCACCGTAAAGCTCATGGTAAATTTCAAATATAATTTCGCACATAAATTCCGAAAAACAGAGGTGCGAGCCCGGATTCGAACCCACGACCCTCTGCTTCAGTCAGAGGCAATAGGCCACTAGGCCACTACGGTTTTCTAGGCCACCACTATTACTTCTCACACTTGCTTTATGTCTACGAGCTTCATTGACTTGGAACGTTTAGGTATATTTATTGTCAATGTTTATTATTCGGCTAAAGTTAGTATACTTATATACAATTTGGTTAATGCTAGGGGTAGGGGTATTTTTCTATCATTGCATCACTACTAAGAATAGACTCTCAGGTTCTCTCATTTTTCACCGAAAATATTTACCGTACTGATTGATTTCCCAACTTTAAAAAAAATTAAGTACTTCTGAATTGTTATAAAACTAACCTATCCTACAAATAGTTTACTATTGATTTTAATTTTGATTTTAATTTTTAATTTTCATTTAGATTGATATTGTTAAATGTATAAGTTTTATTGAATTTATTATTTTTATTCAATGATGATTATTTGATTGAAAAAAATTGCATGTCGAGCTGTCGGCTGAATACTGTGACTGTACCAATTTATTACTCTTAAGACATTGTAAACGTGTTCTAGCAAATAAAGATTTACTTACTTACTTACTTTTTTGATGAAAATTGATATTGATTTTATTTTATTCTAGGATTTGTAAAAAAAAATGTTATCTATAACTTATTATTTATACCGTGATAATTAAATTATAGTTATTGCTGAATGTGATATGGTGTAATTGGTAAATGCGAATGTGTGTGTAGGTATGTATTTGTAAAACTATTTATCTGTTAAATTTTAATTTTAATTAGCTTTAAAAATGATTAATAATGTTTTAAATAATAGTTTATAATTATGCTGACATATTATTAATGAAATGCGTATCTGTCCTACTGTTGCTGTGCCCTTACAGGGTTCACATTGAAACTGTATTTTATTTTGTAACACCAAACGTACAATGTGAAACGCAATAAATAAATAAATAAGTTACTTACAAAAACCTTAAAAGAGGAACACGCACCATCTATCTGGCCAATATTTTTCAAACCGAGACAAACCTTACATGTCACAGTTCACTTTACACAATGTAAAGAACATATAGAGATTCCGAGATAGGTACCGGATCTCCGTAACTTTTGAATAAAATTGAACTCGGGAACGTCGATTGAGTCCAGCATAAGTTGTGTGCGCCGGAGGCATGTATCGTACGTACAATTCATGCATAATGCAAAATTCTGATTGTCTATATACCCTAAATACAGTGGGACAGGGTTCTGTCGAGCACGTTACATTTATATTATTTGTTATTATGTGAGGGCTTTGCTCGGGGTTTTTTTTCGGGGCTCAAATCGAGGAGATCCGTATAAGAACCAGGGTCATCGACATAGCCAATGGGACATATAGTACGTAGAACAGATAGCCGTTGGAGGCGAAAGTTCTCGAATGGAGCCCACGGACTGCCAAACGCAACGTGGGGCGTCCACCAACGAGAGGCTGCTGGTTCAAGTTGGACGCAAGCCGCTTCCAACCGTAGTGATTGGGTACAATGGCTTACGGTGAGCAGTGGACATCCTACGTCTGAAATGATGATGATCATTATGTGTAAGTAGAATGAACCTTGGGCGCGAGTGACTTGATTGATGCAATTAGTGAGGTTTATTTTATTAATTGGATGATTGGTTTCATCATCATCTTAGCCTGTACATGTACGTCCCACTGCAAGGCACAGACTTCCTCTCAGAATGAGAGGGTTGGGCTGTAGTTTCCACACGGGCCCAGTGCGGATTGGGAACTTCACACACACCATTTAAGTACTTTGCACGTGCGTGTTTTTAGCCTTCACCGTAAAGCTTGAGGTAAATTTCGCACATGAATTCTGATAAACTCAGAGGTATGATTTGAGACCACGATTCTCTGCTTATGAGGCCATAGGTCAAACTACTAGGCCACCAAGAATTTAGTAGTGATAGATATTAAAAAGACAAGCTGTGCTATAAGCGTGTAGCGCAGCGCGAAGAAATAAATGCTTCTTAAAGTCATGCCTACTGTGTTGTTACCACTATATCCTACCCCTTTCGAATGGATGTTACACGGACAACTATTTAAATCGAGTTTCGGTCCGATGGAGCTAAAAAAGCGGTCGCCCTGCCCACACGGGCTCCCCGCACCCGCATTAGTGCCGTATAAACTCGTAAAGAGTATAGTTTGTTGCAATACGTAGAGGCAAGATAGATTGCTTTTTCATTATAAACTCCGGATAAACGAATATTGAACGCTTTAGAGATAATGTTTCTTTTTTTCATAAAACTGAACCGAGATTGACCTCTGTCTCACCTGATGAAAAGTGCAGATGAGGCCAAAGGTGTATCTTACTGGTTCAGTAACAGCCTTTTATTCTAGGCTTGCTGAACACTACAGACGATGGGAGTGTATTCCATTCTCTAGCAGTTCCTAGTTAGTTAATAGCAGTGTCCTTAGAAAAAGAACATATTTCAACAGTTTTTGGAGCCAAGCTGTTACAAAATTATCATCATAAATGCAGGCGTAAAGCCTTGGGGAAGGCCCATCTTCCCCAAAACTTTACTAAATACTGATCCCCGTTCTCATAAAAAGAAATGGAAAATACACAGTTACATGTTAAATTAAAAAGAGCGATTTCTAGATGTGTAAATACATAATTTGGTCACGAAATAATCATGTCTCTGACTGTAGGCATCACAACAAAAGACATCGCTACAATATATCTACTCATCTGTAAATCTCATCGAAACTTATTAAATACGATTGCCAAGTCACCTGTACAATTCTTTACAAATAAATGCTGTAGGGGATTTACATTTTGATCAGAGTACGGGCCAATGAACTGGCAGCGATCGTATGCCCCACTTAAACCTAATGATATGTACAATATCCACAGTAGATTCTATTAAAATTCACTTTTTTTTATCGAAAGAAATCATTAATTCCTTACTTACCAGAGAGTGCCTAACGAGCTACCAACTTTTTCCCGCGACTTTTTCCGCGCTGATATAAAACTTCTGGACAACTCCCGTTTTCCATCCAGCGGGAAATTCCATAAATCCCTTCTACTATAATAATCCTAAGAGATGATATCTGCCAATTAAATAGTAAGGCTACTTCGATTCGAATATATATCCCGTTTATTCCTTATCCTGGGCATTTTTTCCCATTTTCATTTTATTTATTTTTTTCTTTTTTTTTGACTAACTACTTTCCACAAAGTAGGTACCTATTAATAATCTTTAAAAAAAAGATGAATGAAATTGGTGGTTGTTCTCGAGCTTAGCGCTCACCGACATATTTTGGCGATTCATTTTTATTTAAGTACGAGATGCATAAGGATTCATAAAATGACTTAAAAAAAACGAGTTGAGTTCACAAGCTTTTTATTTACTTTACCTAGGTACTAGTATATGTACGTATTTATTTTGTTTCTTTGTTTGCTTCAGATTTTTGCTACGGATTTAAACCCACTTCTACAGCTTGAATTGAATTTAAATGTTATGCATACTCGTATGATGAGAGTTCAATGACAATGATTTAATATTTAGTGCCATTATCATAAAGCTTACTTTAAAAATATATCTACCTACTAGCTTTTGTCCGCTACTTTCTACCCCTAGAAAATAAAATTAGTTGTTTGGATGGAATTTAGCACACATGTAGTTGAGGACTATTCCGGGAAAATCAAAATTCCCGCGGGATAAGAATAATGGAATTCTGTACAAAGCTACGCTATCCCTGATTGATATAGGATGCTTTTATCCCGAAAAAGTGTAAAGTTCCTGCGGGATAAATGTTTTGACCTACTTTAAAAATTCTTAAATGTAGCTTTCTATTAATGAAAAAAATTATAAAATCAGCCCCGAAGTTTAACTCACTTATTTCTATCGCGTGGGAATTTTGCATTTTCTCGTAGTAAAAAAGAGCCTATGTCAATCAGGGATAGTGTACCTATCTATTGGTGAAAGAATTTTTAAAATCAGCCCCAAAGTTGAATTCACTTACATCTATCCCGCGGGAATTTTTAATTTTCCCGGAGAAAAGTAGCCTATTTCTATCAGGGGTAATGTAGCTTTCTATTGGTAAAAGAAAATTAAAATCAGCTCCTAAGTGGAATTCATTTTTCTTTCCCGTAGGAATTTTCTATTTTTCCGGAGAACAAGTTTCCTTAGTTAATTAAAAATAGCGTAGCTTATTTATTCCCCGTACAGATTAAGAAACAAAAAAGTTAAGATATTTCCCTATCCCAAGGGAATTTAAAAAATCCTTCCTCAGTACAACTCTACAATACTCTAAGTACCTTTATGCCAAATTTTAAGTCTCTTACACCAGTAGTTTAGGCTGTGCGTTGTCTTTCAGTCAGTCAATCAGTCACGGTACTGTTTTTCTTTTCACCTAATTCCTATTATCGAATCGTAGTTCGATTGACAAAATTAAATTGAAAAAGTTTTGATGTTTTTGTAAAACAAAACTAATTAGGTAAAAATTGATTACCACTAGTCCCAGTCACGTTTTTCAGACTAATCGGTAGTACCTTGTCAAGGTTTGCTCAATTGGATAGCTAAATTAGAATTACGTGGCAGTGCTCCAATTTTTAGGGTACCGTAGTACACACTAATAAAGAACCCTTATAGTTTCAACATGTCCTTCTGACTCTGCCCTTCCTTCGCTTAGAATAAAGACGTTTACGTTTGTTTATTTTTTTGGAGTCAAGTTTAACTCTGCAAGCTAACCGTGGGCTAAAATCAGAAAAAAAAAACATTAATAATAACGTAACATAACACATACCTACGTTGTTTGAAGATTAAAGATGGAAGGAAGTTATAACTTTCAAGTTGACCATTAGCGGTATGGCGTTTGATTGAAACCAGTTCTCAAGAAGTTCTTTCAACTTTTAAGCCTTAATAGAGCTTATTTACTTTCTAAGAACTTACTAAATGAATTTTCTTATTTTCTACTTGATCTAGTAAATGAAATAATGATTTCTATAAAATAATCTTCTATTAAGTGAGCGAAACTACGTAATTCAATAATTCCCATCAATATAATCTCTGAAACATAAAAGCCAATCCCTTGAACAGCCAAGTAATCGCTGATACGAAACATTTAATTGCTTTTATCTGAGGATTAACGGACAGTTCGAACTCCAAACATTATAAACAGAAAACAACTTAGCGTCATTAATTTCAAATTGGAACATTGTTGAAGGCCACAGTATGCAATCATCATCCCAGCCTACATACGTCCCAACACTTCCTCTCAGAATAAGAGGGCTCGGCCCGTAGTTCCCAAGCGGGCCCAGTGCGGATTGGGAACTTAAATTTTATACATCTACCTACTCGTAATCACGGCTGTTACAATACAGCCTAACCTAACCTAACCTAGTCAATTATTATATATTTTTTTATTTTTTACGTAATAATGTTAAGTGCGTCGACGCACTCTTATTTCCAGTCAAACATATTTAACCACTGTCTCTAAATATTACAGATCAATGCGGGCCCAGAGCAAGTTGGGAACTTCACCACAGCTTTGAATTTCGTCGCAGGTGTATGCAGGTTTGCAGGTTTTCTCAAGATGTTCTCCTTCACCGTAAAGCTGATGGTACATATGAACTGTAATTTCGCACATAAATTCCGAAAAACTTAGAGGTACGAGCCCGGATGCAAACCCGCGACCTTTTGCTTAAAATGTCAGATCAAACCACTAGGCTCCGACTTACAATTACGTAATTACATTCTTTGCGGTTGAGACCTCTTTAATTGAGGCCAAAGTAATGTTTTTCCTGACTGTTTACCTGAAATGCAAAACTAGATGCTGCCTAGGGACTCGGGCGCAAGCAAGAAGCTTATAGATGTATCAATATTTCGCCGATATTAGCGATTAACTATGGCTCTTCACGAGAAAACTCAGGATTTTGCTAAGAAAAACACGGTGATGCACGGTTATTCAAGAACGATATCATTCAACTTGCCCAACCATTTGCTGAAATATTCTAAACAAGCTGGACCTCTTTTACCTCCGTGCAGAATTCACATTTGTGGTAAAATTTCGTCATCTCTTTTATTAAATCAAGCAAAAATCCGGCAAAACAATAAAATCGTCATCTAAAAAAAGTAAATCCCATCTTTTCCTTATCCCGAAGAAATTTCCAAAAATCCTGAAATCGGTTTTGCACTGTTAGGACCACCTACTTGTATGCCAAGAGTCCAATAACCATAATCACGAAGATAAAATCCCGTTTGTTCCCAATCCCGCGAAAATTTAAACGAATCCGTCCTTATTCTTCACCTACATCATAAATGCACCCTATATAAAAGTTTTAGCTTTCTAGGGCCAAGGGTTTGGACTATGCGTTGTTGAGTCAGTCAGTCAGTGAATCAGTCAGGACTTTTCTCTTTAGCCAGCAAGCCAGCCTTTAGCCAGCCAGCCAGCTGCCGACACGGGCTTGCTTGCTTCGCACGGGTACTAATTTAAAAAACTAAATCTATCATACAAAATTCCTCTTCATCATCATCAGCCTATGTTCGTCCACTGCTGGACATAGGCCTCTCCCATGGCACGTCACTGAGCACGATCCTCGGCCACTCTCATCCAGCTCTTGCCAGCCGCCTTGCGAAGATCATCGCTCCACCGAATCTGAGGACGTCCCACGCTACGTTTGCCGATCCGTGGTCTCCACTCAAGAACTCGTCTACCCCAACGGTTATCGATTCTTCGGGTTATATGGCCTGCCCATTGCCACTTCAGCGTGCTAAAATTCCTCTTAATAATTACTAGCACAACAATAAATAATTAGAAAAAAACATGCAACCGTTCTGACTCAGAACCACAGAAATCAGAAAGAAATTCAGAATCTGAAGTTACAAGCGCTGGTTTTTAACCCCCGACACAAAAAGAGGGGTGCTATAAGTTTGACCGCTATTTGTGTGTGTGTCTGTCTGTGGCATATCAGTTGGAGAACGGGACTAGTGATTAACTCCGTGCTTCACCTGGGTGAAACACGGGACCAGGTTATGCCCCGTGCTTCACCCAGGTGAAATAACGAGGTGAAGCACGGGTCCGTACCCGAATTTATAAGAATGCGAAGGAAAATATTTACGTGCGAGGGACAGAGACAAGTAGTGAAGGTCGTTGTGCGAAATTCTTTGTGCTCCGCGACCGTACTTTAGGAGTACGTATTATTCCCAGTTATGAACTAGCCAGAGTTAAACTTTAGAATGGCATTTCACACGGCAAAGTGAGCTCCTGCCGCCGACTTGTTTTCCACTTGCGCCAACGCAGCAGTAATTGGATAGAGCTCCCACCGGCCACAGTTAAGGCCGCTTTAATTGCAGGAACCAAGCCAAGATTTCCCCGAATCGCCGACCGTGCGGCCGTCCCGCAATTAAACTATGTACTAATTACTCTTTATTCAGATAAACTGTTTTTATTGCGTAGTAGGTATGGTAGCCTAGTGGGTTGACCTATGGCCTCTCAAGCAGAGTGTCTTCGGTTCAAGTCCAGACTAGCACCTCTGAGTTTTTAGGAATAAGTCTTTGTAGTGAAAATCTTGGGCTCTGTAAGGTAGATTTAGTTAACAAATAAAATTGTCCCCAATCCAATCCCCCCTAATGTGGTCTAAACTAGTAATTAAGTAGTAAAAAAGATGATGTGTGATAAAGTGGACAGCTTGAAAGATCGGAAAGTGTGATAAAGAGGCCAGAATGAATGATGATAGTTAAGTACCTAGTGCTAATGCGGGAACTGGTATGAACGAAGTTGCGAGCATAGACTCCTGCACTGTCGGAGGTATAGGAAAAAAAAAATCTCGGGCTCTTAATATTTTTTTTTTGAGTTAAAGTTATTAAATCGTCTTTGCTACGATTAAAACTAGTAATAGGAATGTTGACGCCATTAAAAAATAATTCGTAAAAAACGCCTTATTTTAACCCTGAAAACTAATTTTCGATTAACTGCAAAACAAAGCAACACAGTTGCTTTAAAACAAATAAATAGTTAGTTGATCGAGTTGGCGAACAAGTGTGACGTCATAAGTTGCTATTGCCGTTCAAACTCTATGGGAGAATTGTATTTTGACAGCTCATAAAAAGTACGACAGTTGATTGGTGGTGTCAACATCCCTATTGGACAACGGGGTCTGGGTCACTTTATTTCAATTAAGGAAGCAATGGTCTGCAATAATATTGGGTATCTTTCGTCGTCAACAAATAGTGCCTACCCTTAAAATTAAGTTGTAGGGTAAAAAAGGTTTGGATAAACCTTTACAAATTCCCGAACAAATGCACGGGAAAACTATTTTTAGTTTAATTGATGGATGACGGATGTCCTCGTGTTCAAGATGGGTCTGGAATAATGAATCTATTTCTGACTGTTCCGGCACATTCTTTTCTATTCATATACGAATGAGTATATTCATTCGAGAAGGTAAATTTTCTATTGTGATGTTTATTTAAGTTCTTAGATTAATTCCAGTCCATTTTCTGAAAACGGATTAATTGGCATTTTGCAATTAACAATTGCGGCGTGTTTAGATAAACTAAATAAAAACCATCCAAAAAGAACATTTTATCTCCAAGATTGTCGATATTGTTTTTTTCTTTATTTTTTGTTGCAATAAATTGGTACATTACAAACATAACACATGCCAAATGTTTAATTTCTGTTTTGACAAAAGAAATCACACTTAATTAAATAATATAGCATTTTTAGAATACGACAAACTAGCTCTACATTTATGCCAAGTGGACAATAAAAATATGCTTCATCATTTCATCCCAGCCTATTGTCCCACTGCAGGGCACAGGACAGGCCTCCTCTCCGAATGAGTAGTTCCAGTTCCAGTGCGGATTGGGAACTTCACACACACCATTGAATTTCTTAGCAATGTGTGCAGGTTTCTTTACGATGTTTTCGTTCACCGTAAAGCTCATGGTAAATATCAAATGTAATTTCGCATGTAAAATCCAAAAAACTTGAAAAAATGCTTCATCATTATCCCAACCTATATACCTACATCGCACTGTAGGGCAAAGGCCTCCTCTCAGAATAAGACGGATTGGGCCGTAGTTTCCACGCGGGCCTAGTGCTGATTGGGAACTTCACATACACCTATTGAATTTCTTCGCAGGTGTATGCAGGTTTCTTCACGATGTTTTCCATTACCGTAAAGCTGATAGTACATTTCAAGTGTAATTTCGCACATAAATTCCGAAAAACTTAGAAGTACAAACCTGGATGCAAACCCACGACCTTCTGCTTACATACTTACTGCCTGTTTACGACCTTCTACTTCACCGTAGAGCTCGTGATAAATTTCAAATTAATTTCGCACATAAATTCCGTAAAACTCAGAGGTGCGAGCCGGGATTTGAACCCACGACCCTCTGCTTGAGAGCCTATAGGTCAAACCACTAGGCCATCACGGCTTCTTAAAAAAATGCTTAAACCACTTAATCAAACCGCCCGCTGTAGGATTGTGCATTTGTAGCAAAGAAAATAAGGACACGTCAAATATTGCGACGTTGTTAAAAAGGCGAGTGCACGAGATGCGGTCGCAGTGCGGTACGGGCTGCCAACAACGAGATAACGTCGCGTCATAACACATTGTCGCGGCACTGACTCGGGGCGACGTCACAGTGGGGCAAACCTTAAACAAGAACAGTTAATGGAAAACTAACTAAATAATTGATTAAAGAAGTGCAAAAGCCACCACTGGAGACCAAAGGGCTGGCAGCTATCTCTCTCAACGAATCGCCATCGCCATTCAAGGGGCCATCCATAAATTACGTCACACTAATTTCGATCAATTTGGACCCCTCCCCCCCCTTGTCGCACTTATTGCTATGAAAATCGCCATTATTTTGTTATAGTGTCACAGATCGCTTGACCCCCCCCCCCCCTCCCCCTAAATGTGTGACGTAATTTATGGATGGCCCCCAACGAGGGAATGCTGCCAGCATTTTAGGTACGATGCCACGGGGGCATTTATTAGACCTAGTCTAGTTTTAAGTTAGATCTTTATTTTATAGTTAAGTTTTATTTATTGTTATTTTTTCTTAATATTTGTATTCTATGAATAAATGTAACATATACTAAAAAAAAATATTTTTACGAGAACCTTGAGCATGTTGGTAAAAAAAACGAGTCCACGAGATGCGGTCTCAATGTGATACAAACTGCCAATAACGATATAACGTCGCGTCATAACACGTTGTCGCTGCACTGATACGGGGCGACGTCACAGCGGGGCAAACCTAATACAAGAACAGTTAATTTAAAAAAAGACGCGTGAACTTTTACTAAGTAAGTTGGTAAAAAGGCGAGTGCGGTTGCAATGCGGCACGAACTGCCAACAACGAAATAACGTCATATTATAATACTACTAGCTGTTGCCCGCGACTCCGTCCGCGAAGAATAGGGTAGGTATACAAAAAGTAGCCTACGACCTATTCTCAGACCTACCGAATATAGAGAAAAAGGTTTCATAAAAATCAGTCAAGCCGTTTCGGAGGAAATCGATAACAAACACCGTGACACAAGATTTTTATATATTAGACAGATGTCGCGGCACTGACACAGGACAGCGTCGCAACGTGGCAAACCCGACAAGAACCTTAATTAAATAAAGACGTGTGAACTTATACTAAGTTGGTAAATATATATACGTGTCGACTTGAGTACCTCCTCCGTTTTTTTCGTCGGTTGAAAAGGCGAATGTGGTGCACGAGATGCGGTCTTAATGTGACACGAACTGCCAATAACGCGATAACGTACATTGTCGCGCAGCTATGACCCGAGGCGGCGTCACAGTGGTGCTAAGTACATATATCATACATAAATGCAAAAGACAAACTAAACGGTCAGGATTTAAACCTACGAGAATAACATTCAAAATACGATGATTGAAAGAAAGAAAGAAAGAAAGAAGACATTTATTCACTTTTACAAGACACACATACAAGAAATTACACACAATTTCACACAAATGAAAAAACAACGATAACAAACAATGGAGCAATAAATAAACATTTACATAAACAGCTCTGCATGTGTGTCACCGCAAAAGTGAAACGGTCGCTGACTCAGCATTATGCTGAGGCGTTAGACGCCTACAGCGCTGATTTTCTGTCAGAACCCCTGTGACTCGCGGAACGATACACAAATATACTATATGAACCACTGATTGTTGACTTGTAAGTTGTAAAAACAGTGCCCATATTTTACAAGCTACACATGCTCAACCAAATGGCCGAGGAACCTGTCTTCCTCTGTGTTCTGAATAAATTCGCAAGGATAGCATTATTTTATTTGTTACTTGTTATACAAACAATTAAACACTAAATTAAGTTCATTTATTTTTAGGACGACTGTCGGTTAAACCTGAGATGATACAGATGTGACGGAGGCTGACGAATTGAAATCCAATAAATTTGACAAAATTGGACTTCTATTCGACACAGGATCACAGAAACAGTAGGTATTTTGAATGATGCACTAACAGAATATTTCAAAACTTGAAACTTGCATAGTTACTCAGCACAACGGAGCGGAAGCGTTCTAACCACAGCTATCATTACTAGCCTTTTAGTCTATTAGAGACTATTGATTTTCATTTTATTAATTGAATCTTCGTCAGTCACGTGGCAAACGATAAATCTCTATTTCGAACGATAACGATTTTAAACGATAAATAGCTTTTATATTTAATTTTTATGAATGGTTATTCATTTGTTCATTATTTTTAAATCGAAAGCAGCCGTTACGCTGTTCGTTACACCAACGAACTTTGCAAACTTTCCTTAACAACAATTCCAGAGGAGCTGAAGACTTCGAGCCAACGGTGCCTGCTACTGACGCTCTAAGATTCTGCCCCACAGCAGACCCGGAGCTCTCAGGTGAAAGCTTTCGGCACTCGCCATCCTTTTTGCGTCCTTTAAAAGATGCAATATGCTGTTTCCAATCCATCCCTTCTATTACTTATACTTTCCCTTGTCTTTTCAGAAACCTTTTTCCTACACAGTCAACTCCCTTTCGTGCATTTTTTGATATAAAAAACGTTCAAACCATATTGTAAATAAATTATTTGTAATTAATCTTAATATAGATTTTTTTTTTTAATAAATATTTATTTACTAATTTTGGAAATAATTACTAATTAAATCAACTCAACCGTTTATCCACTACATATGTAGAAAAAACGTTAGCAATTACGTTGGTATACTTACCTACTGAAACCAAATATTACAGAAAGCAAAACTATAATATCAATTATTACTGACCCAAAAATAATACATAGTTTATGAGACAAAACTATCTACATTCCAAGTAACATCCGCGCCCGCGTCGTACGCTCAATCTTAAACACTATCAAACTGACCCCTTCCTTTTCCATTGTATCCACAAAATACGTCCAACAATGAAACCAACAATGCAGAAAACGAGCACCATTGTGGCAGCGCCAGGATCGCTCTCAAGAAAGCGTCACAGATGTAGCACCGAACGCTTTTATCAAAAGTTTCGAGTTACGCCCCGGGGCGGGCTTAGATGACACGTCGAGTCTTGAGAGAGTAATGCTGGTCTAATACAGTCGCCGACTAACTCCGAGACGTACATATCTAAACTCATTTGGGGCGGAAATATGAATCAGTGAGTACCTACTTGGATAAACCAAAAATCGGGGATGTGTTTTTAGAGGATTCCCCTGACTCATATACGAGGGGCGTTCAATATAAAGTGAGAATGAGATGCAAACTCTTTCAATATTAGGAAATTAAATACTGGCCGGTAAAGCTAATCTATCTAGCTGATTGCTATGAAAAAAAAAAGTAACTGTCTTTTGTTTAAAAAAAATACGGTAATTTCTTTGCAATGCTATTGAGTACGTTAGCGAAAATGGAGAAAATTTAACTGCGCGCCGTTATCAAATACTTGTGTTTGAAAAATTTTTCTACGGACCAAGTCAATTTAGATTTGCGGGACACTTTAGGGTCTAATGCTCCTCCGTATTCGACAGTCGCACGTTGGTGCGCCGAATTTAGACATGGAAGAACATCGACCATGGACGACCCCCGCTCCGGACGCCCTACTACTGCAATAACTGAAGAAATTGTGAAATAAGTTGAAAACTCAGTTTTGGCGGATCGTCGTGTCACGGTTCGTTTTATTGCTGATAATGTAAAGATTTCAACAGGGAGCGTGCATAATATTTTACATGAACGCTTGGGTATGAAAAAGGTATCTGCGCGTTGGGTACCAAGAATGCTTACTGACACGCAAAAACAAACTAGAGTCGAGATTTGTCAAGAAGCTTTGGACCTGATACAGCAAGACCGGGAACTTTTTTTGGCGCGATTTATAACAATGGACGAAACATGGCTCCATCATTACGACC
The DNA here is from genome assembly GCA_947859365.1 of Archips crataeganus. Taxonomy (NCBI): domain Eukaryota; kingdom Metazoa; phylum Arthropoda; class Insecta; order Lepidoptera; family Tortricidae; genus Archips; species Archips crataeganus. The sequence continues at coordinate 12,281,279 of OX402060.1, forward strand.
CTGAAACGAAACTGCAGTCTATGACATGGAAAAGGCCGTCATCTCCAACTCCGAAGAAATTCAAGGTGGGCCCATCTGCCGGTAAGGTCATTGGCTCTGTTTTTTGGGATGGTAAAGGGGTATTAATGATTGAGTATCTCAAACATGGAGCCACTATTACGGGCACTTTATACGCCAAACAAATAGCAACATTGCGCAATGAGATCCGCGAAAAACGGCGAGGTAAACTCTCGAAAGTTGTGCTGTTCCACCAGGACAATGCCCCGGCACACAAGTCCATCGTTGCAATGGCTGCAATTCGTGATGCTGGGTTCAATATCCTTAAGCAACCTCTGTATTCACCAGATCTCGCTCCCAGTGATTTCTACCTATTTCCGAGATTGAAACAATACCCGAGAGGCCAGAAATTTGAAGACGACGACGCGGTAGTCGCTGCAGTACAAGATTTTTTAAGTACTCAAGATGAGACCTTTTTTAAAAATGAAATTTTAAGTTTAGAAAAAAGATATAATAAGTGTATTATGCTAAAAGGTGACTATGTCGAAAAATAAAATTACATTTAGTAAAAGTTGTTTATAACATACTCATTCTCACTTTTTATTGAACGCCCCTAGTATATCTACGCTTCTATATATTTATATACCTACTAGTTGTTTCCTGTGATTCAGTCTGCGAAGAATTCGTTTGTCGCTACCCCGCAGGAACTGTGCAATTTTCCATGATATAAAGTATCCTATTATGTTAATCCAGGTTATAAACTATTTGTGTGGCAAATTTCATCAGAATTCCTCAGACCGTTTTAGCATGATAGAGTAACAAACATCTACACATCCATCCATCCATCCTTTCAAACTTTCATCATTATCATCAGCCTATGTTTGTCCACTGCTGGACATAGGCCTCTCCCATGGCACGCCACTGAGCACGATCCTCGTCCACTCTCGTCCAGCTCTTGCAAGCCGCCTCAAACTTCAAACTTTCAAGTTTGTAATATTAGTGGGATGCAACGTTTCGGTCACATTACTACACATTTAAGTGGAGGTAGATTGGGTTCTATGAAGATCACCATATCTCCTTCATTAAGATTCATCTGCCTAGAACGCCATTTGGTGCGTTGTTGCAGTTCGGCCAGATATTCCTTCCTCCATCTTTCCCAGAAATTGCATTGGAGCTGCTCAACTAACTGGTATCTTGTGCGAATTTTTATGTTTTCAGGTTTATGAGAGCTTGTTAGTGCCGTCAGTGACCGCCCGATGAAGAAGTGCCCTAGGGTTAAAGGAGAAAAATCGTTTGGGTCGGGTGGTAATGGAGTTAGGGGACGGGAGTTGAGGATCGCTTCAATTTGAGTGAAGAGCGTGCTCAACTCCTCATACGTAAGACTAACATTTCCTGCTATACGTTTCAGGTAAAATTTGGCACTTTTAACTCCCGCCTCCCAGAGGCCGCCAAATGTTGGAGAGTAGGGGGGATTAAAAACAAACTTTGATTTGAAATTAGTACATATAACGTCCACTGCTGAATATAGACCTCCCCCAAGGTTCGATAAATAGACCGGTCCTGCGCCATCCGCATCCAACACGTTCTTGCAACCTTAGCCAAGATCTCGCTCAATATTGTTGGAGGCCCACTTACACTAGAAGAATCCAGTGCGTGGACCATTCGATAACCATTTGTTTGCCCCCTCTGCCATCAGTTCTACGTGCGATGTGCCCTGCCAACTGCTATCTCATCCTTATCGTAACGTTGTAGTCCTAAAGAAAATCTACATTAAAAAAACAAAAAGGTGGTGTTAAAAACATACATACCTGTTGCCTGTGCATACCTGTTGTTTACGTCCAATCAGCCTGCCATGTGTTTCACCTCTTGTTTATTTGGCTAAAATATTATTATTAATGGTTGTTGATTTGCCCTTCCCATTTACTTACCCCTTTTATTTATTATTATATTTTTTATTGTAAGGGATTAGTTTGGCCAACCCACGCCCGCCACCACGCCATTGTTTGTTTGTGTCTAACTAAATTTGTCTATGTTTCCATGTTTTCGTTTTGGATATAAGTTAAGTGGCAAGGGCAAAGGCGTTTGGTCTATGCAGACACCATTGTGCGTTTTGTTTCCTTGTATGCATTTTATAGTTGCCTTTTGTATTTTTATATTTTTTTCGATTGCTTAGTGACTAAATTTTAGTTGTCGGTTTCACTGAACAGTTAATGTTTGAATTGTGGGTAAAATGGTTCCAACGGAAGACCAGCGTCAGCTTCACGGCCGACATCATGCTGAGTTGGGACCATTTCATGATAATGTTGTATCTGTTACCGTTTTTAGGGTTACGCAACTCGAAAGGAAAACGCGGAACCCTTATAGGATCACTTTGTTGTCCGTCCGTCCGTCCGTCCGTCTGTATGTCAAGACCCTTTTTCTCAGGAACGTGTGGAGGTATCAAGCAGAAATTTATATCAAATACTCAAGTCTACGGTCCCTTGGAGCTGTGAAAAAATCAAACTTCTAAGCCAACGCAATCAAAAGATACAGCCGTTTATGCCGCTAATTTCCGCAAAATTTCGAAACTCACAAGGGAATCAAAACCTACAGGGTACTTCCCGTGAACTCAGAATCTTGAAATTTGGTACGAAGCAAGGTCTTATAGCACAGATAAAGGAAAAATTGCGAAAAGTATACATTTTTTTGTCTGTCTGTCTATATCAGTAACCAATCTACAATGATCCCACACTGCGCACATTTTGCTTAGGAGCAGGGGTCTGCGAAGACTGGATGTTCATAGATACATATAAATTTGTACGGAACCCTCGGTGCGCGAGCCCGACTCGCACTTGGCCGGTCTTTTTCTCTGTTAATTTAAGATTATGTCACGAATAAATATTTTTCTTTCTTTCTTTCTTTCTTTTAAATCATGTACCTAAATCTTAGCTTTTGTTGAGCTTCATATCAGTGCCCAGATGTGCTATGCTACGTTGCTATGGATGCGTTTGATACCCACCAATCATATTCACTGGTCCATATAGAATAGCACTGGTGGAAACGGGTTCAACTAAGCCAAAGCCAGCCAAACGCAGGCCCGCCAAGGCTTTCGGATTTGCCCGCCAGCACTTCGGCCGGCCGAACTACCCGGCGCGCGGTGGTAGAAATAAATAAAATCCACCATTTTTTCACAGTTGCAAGAAGTGTAAAAGATCAATTTATCCTAAAGTATCTCTTCACAGCTTTCATTAAAGAAAAATAATTATGTTATTTGATATTTCATTTAATTTACAAGCAAAGTAAATAGAAGCATATTTTTTCTTTTTTGAGTAAAATTGCCGAATATGGTAGCAGTGGTGGCCCGGCGCCGCCACAGTCTTAAGAAATTTTGCTCGCCAGGAATCTATTGGCCAACCTTGAACTAAGCTATGTTTTTAATGCTGGCATTTTACTTGGCGTATTTCACGAAATAGTTGCGTGTGCGAGAGAGGAGCACAATACAATACAATACAATACAATACAAATATTCTTTATTGATCACCAAAAAAAATACAGAAAAAATATTCATAACAATAAAAAGAAAAACAGGCAGACAATAGGCGGTCTTATCGCTCAAAAGCGAAGCACTATGCCGATTCTAGCGTGAAAGACGGAGATGGCAATAGCGCAACGCGAACACGCAACGCCAAGTGAAGTGCCACCATTATAATGGAAAGTTACGTGCTCTGGGTGTGTGCTGTCGATGCGTGCTCTGGTTTTTGCTCGAGCAGCTACATAGCTTATCAATTTTATCACTAACCAGCTTCTGCCCGCGACTCCGTCCGCGTGGAATTAGTAATTTGGGCGGCTTATTTTTTTTATCCAATTTGCTTTTTCGTCAATTATGGCTCTCCTAAGTTCCTCGATATAAAAAAAATTACCCGCCCCCGCACCTTCCCCCCCACCCCCGCACCCCCCAACACCGAACCCCCCCGCACACCCGCGTTCACATTCAGAAGTTTTACTTCAAAAACCCCCGATTTTGAAACATTCTTCCGCTAATCCTAATCCCGAAGGAGCTCCTATTGATTATTAGCGTGATGATATAATGTATAGACTATAGCCTTCCTCGATAAATGGGCTATCTAACATTGAAAGAATTTTTCAAATCGGAGCAGTATTAGTTCCTGAGATTAGCGCGTTCAAGCAAACAAACAATAAACAATCTATATATATATAAAAGAAGAAACTGACTGACTGACTGACTGACTGACATATCAACCCACAGCCCAAACCTCTGGGCCTAGAGATTCCAAATTTGGCATGTAGGTTCCTTATAAGGTCTAGGGGTGCACTAAGAAAGGATTTTTCAAAATTCACTCCCTAAGGGGGTGAAACGGGGGTCCAAAGTTTGTATGGGGTAACAAGATTAGTTCGACTATTTTATTCGAAACTTCACAGAAGTACTCCGAATGATAAATGAGTAAACACGTGTTTCAGGTTTTTTGAGAATTCAACCCCTAAAAGGGGGGAAAGGGGTAACAAAGTCTGAAAATCAACATGGGTGTTGTTTCTATGGTTTATCGGGTCGCTGGTTATGAAAACAACAACGGTTTTAAAATCCGACGTGGCAGACGTAAAATACCATCTCCCTGGATGGGGTGCGATGGGGTTGAAATATCTCAATAAACTAAATGACTGTTGATATATCAACGCACAGTCCAAACCACTGGACCTAGAGACTTGAAATTTTGCACATAGATACCTTATTATTATACAATTATTATTATACAATGTAGGCATCCACTAAGGAAGGATTTTTGGGAATTCCCACGGGAAAGGGAAAAAACGGGATTTATATATTCGATTCCGAGTGACCCTATCTCAGTAACTATAATAACTAGACTCTTCAAATTTGATACACAAGTAGGTATTACATTATTTAAAACATTAATTTCAGGATTTTTCAAAATTCCCACGGGATCGGGAAAAAACGGGATTTATATATTCAGTTCAACGGGATCCTATGAACTATAATTACTAGACTCTTCAAATTTGGCATAGAAGTAGGTAATTATAATAGTAAAAAACAGAATTAAGGATTTTTGGAAATTCCCACGGGAACGGGAAAAAACGGGATTTTTCGTTTTACTGGTCGTAGAAAGCTGAAATTCGGCATGTAGGTCGTTTGGGGAGTGTAGAGGAGCATTGAGAGAGGACTTTCCAAAATTCCCACGGGAACGGGAAAAACGGGATTTTTCGTTTTACTGGTCATAGAAAGCTGAAATTTGGCAAGTGGGTTTCTTGGGGAGTGTAGAGCTGGATTGAGAGAGGACTTTCCAAAATTCCCACGGGAACGGGAAAAAACAGGATTTTTCGTTTTACTGGTCGTAGAAAGCTGAAATTCGGCATGTAGGTTGCTTGGAGAGTGAAGAGGAGCATTGAGAGAGGACTTTCCCAAATTCCAACGGGAACGGGAAAAAACGGGATTTTTCGTTTTACTGGTCGTAGAAAGCTGAATTTCGGCATGTAGGTGGTTAGGGGAGTGCAGAGGAGCATTGAGAGGGGACTTTCCAAAATCCCCACGGGAACGGGAAAAACGGGATTTTTCGTTTTACTGGTCATAGAAAGCTGAAATTTGGCAATTGGGTTTGGGTAGGGGAGCATAAAGAAAACATTTCCCGAAATTCTTACGGGAACGGGAAAAAACGTGATTTTGCGTTTTACTGGTTGTAGAAAGCTAAAATTTCAAAATTCATAAGTTTATACTGTAAGTAGGCCGCAAAGGGCACTTTAACCGACTTCTAAAAAAGGAGGAGGTTATGCATTCCACTTTATGTATTTTTTTATGTAGGTATGTTCACCGATTTCTCGGTCAATTGTGGACCTGCTTGCTTGCTTGCTTGATATCTTGGTTCTTTGGAATACTCATAGTACACGCGAGCGAAGCCGCGGGCAAAAGCTAGTATTAGTATAGAGATGGAAACGGTCACATAGTTTCGTAGCGTAGCTTTCACATCCTCACACCATAGCTGCATAGCACATTTCTGGTGGAAAAGCATCCAAAGAACAACTTTTAAAACCAAGCTAATACGAACGATAGTAATAACAAAAAGCTAAAATAAACGTACCCTGCCACATTAATAACGCTTCACATATTTTCGTTACAAAAGACGGACGTGGCAAAGCAGCCAGAATATCTTAGGGCACAAATTGAGTTTGCGGGTAGGTAGGTACATACGAGTAATGTGACGTGCTATCCGGAAACGCGGTCGTAAGACTTTTACACTAGACGCAAACGTAAACGTGATAAAGAGAGGAGATCGTGACTTGCATGCCGGTTACAAATTCAACGGTATTTACGTGATCTTTGGCCCCATATTCGTTTAAGTTTGACGCCTGAAAATATAGTCTCCAACGTGTTTTATTTGACTGAAATCAATCATGTTTTCTTGGCACGTTATGTTATTCTTGTTCTATATTTCTGGTTGTGGTTATGATAGTCATTCGATGTAAAAGTATATTATAAACTCATACTAACTGTTGCCCGCGACTCCGTCTGCGAAGAATAGGAGTATAAAACGTACAAAAAAAACACAGTCGAATTGAGTACCTCCTCTTTTATTTAAGTCGTTTGAAAATAGCCTACGACCTATTCTCAGTCCTACCAAATATAGACGAAAAATTGGGGGTTTTGACATTTTGATACCATGATAAGTATCTGTTCAAAATTATTCAGTTTTACACTCTCTTGAAAGTTAATAGAAAAGTGGTATTAGAACTTAAGCGACGATATACTATGTTGTACTAGGTGTAACTCATTCATGAAAGTGATTTAATTGGTTGTTTATTACATAAGAAATCTAATTTGGTACGTAACTTACATTTTTAAAGGTATTTTTATTGTCTCTCCAAACTGCCGTAACCATTTTTTAGTAAATTCCTATCACCATTCACCAAATTCGACTTACAAGATATAAAAACAACTTATGCACTTAACAACATACGGACATTGCAGTTAAATAAAAGCTTCTAAAAAACAACAAGCTCCCAAACATTCATTTCAGTATTTAGAGCAAAGATAGTAAATAAAAATAATAAAAATGCGCCGAGAATTCTGCAATAGCGTTCAGCCTAGTGCATTAATTTTCAACTCATTCAGTGAAATGAATGCGATACGCGAATGAACGTGCATCCATTCATTCGTTCATTAAATCAACTCCGAGCCTTTTTCACATTCGCGTGATGAGCTTATGAAGGAAACAGTTAGATCGAACGAACGTGGAACAAACCTTTCGGCTGAATTGAAAAGTTCGTTTGAGCTCTGCGAATTTATAATTAACATTACGTGCGCCTCGAAAGATTTGATTAAAAAATATTTCTTAATAAAACTGGCCCTCTGTTTAATTACATTTTTCTTTAAGGGTCTCAAAGTGAGACTTGGCGCGTTTGTTATTTGATGTAATTTAAACATCGTTTCGTCTCGAGAACTAGTCAGTTAGTGAATGACGTACTGAATTTTATTTTTGTTGTCACGAGGTACAGATACCTACAGTTTCCGAAAATACAAGAGTAGTTTTCTAAAAAATTGTACACTATTAAGACATTTAATTAAAACAAAACTTAATTGATTCTTTTGTGTAAAGAAAGTTATCCATATAGTTTGTATGACTAACTTTCGTTACACAAAGGAAGCAATCGAAGTTTTGTTTTTAACAAGTTTTGGCATTAAGTACTTAGCTTGTTTTATATTTAGTCCAAATTTGGTACGCACATTCAATTCTGTGACCCAATACAAACATGTCACGCATCGTGTACTTGTTTAATATGTAGGTATGGATCACTTGTGTGGGCAAATTATAAAATAAAATATTCACAACAACTTGTTCCTTGTGACAGTTAAAATTACCGTTCTTTTAATAAGTCCGACAAACAAATTCTGAAACCTTACAGAAAATTCTATTACTACGTATATTCTATTTATATTTCTATTATTCTATTACTATTTTTTCCTTGTTTCTCCGCCACTAACCGTCCACCACAGCAAATTTTGAATCAAGTCTCATTTAAACCATCGATATGTCACACACAGGTCCAATCAATCAATCAACATCAACAATCAACATACAAAACCCTCTGTGCGCGAGTCCGACTCGCACTTAACACTATCATTTATTATTTTAATTTTCTTCATGAATATGTCAATTAACACAAATTCCGTTTTGAAACTGTGCATTTTATATTATCTCACTGAGCAAAGAACTAAAAAGTAAAACGTGGTGGCAAAGAAAAACCCTTAGTCGCAGTACCTTAAGTTACTGGTAATTACCAGTAACTTTAACTGTAGGTATCGATGAGAAATTCTTCGAAGAATGTTTTATGGACTATCTCCTTTGACTACTAAGAGTAATATCCAATAATACGTTGTTTAAAAAAACCTGACGCATACGTTTATAATGACATTGTCAAACGTAGTTATTCATTTAAAATGTGTAAATATAACTAAAGGTGTTGGATGTTGTTTTCGGCCTTATTAATTTCATATTATCATCTTAGTGTAAAGATTAAAAGAGAAAATCCAGCTTATTTAGTCTTATCTCTGGGAATAAACGTAAATATTTTCGAGTTTTCGTCTGAGTGAATTACGTGACTAAGTCCTGTGAGTGATAGTAGTTTTGAGTGAAAATCGCGAAGGTTTAAAATAATAGGCATAAAAATGTTTATTTTCAACAAGCTTTTATCTAAATTAATTTATTAGATAGGTACTAGCTGTTGGCCACGACTCCGTCTGCGAAGAATAGGGGTATAAAAAATAGCCTCCGACCTATTCTCAGACCTGCCAAATATAGAAAAAAAAATTATTAAAAATTTTCGGAGGAGTTCGATTACAAACACTGTGATACGAGAATTTTACATATTAGAAAAAAAGATGTAGATAACTTTAAATAATCACCCAATTCGAGTAAAGTAGACGAATGACTTGAAATTTTTCGAATGAATGCAATCCAATGATCCAATGCAAGTACAGTTGACAGAAATCCCGTGAATCTTGTATTTATTTCATCACTTATTTTTAACCAAAACCACTGCTTATCCTCGAACCATTCCGTCTTTTGACACCAATATTGATCGATCTCAGGTTACTGTCGAGGTACCCGATACCAGCCATTTTCATGATATGTTATATTTTAATTGATTGATAGTGCTGGCTATCGAAACAAACTATAATAGGGTCACCAATCCGATCGTATTTAAGAGTAACAGTTGTTAAACTTATATTGTTATCCAATCCCTTACTTCCTTACTAATATTATAAATGTGAAAGGAACTTTGTCTGTCTGTTCGCTGAACCGAGTACCTAAAAATTGGCACGGAGATAGTTTGAGACCCTGGAAAAGACAAAGAATAGTTTTTAAGCTGTAAAATTACATAGTTCCCGCGCTATCGCGATTAACGAATATTTGCAGACAAAGTCGCCGCCAAAGTCTCTTAGTGCATGTGTCATCAGCATCATCAGCCTGTGCTCGTCCATTGCTGGACCTCTCCCATGGCACGCCACTGAAAACGATCCACGGCCACTCTTATCCAACTCGTGCCAGCCACCTTGCGAAGATCATCGCATCAAGTATAATACATGTATTTATTTATTTATTTATTTATTTATTTATTCATAAAGTTCATATAAGATACAAAATATAAGCATGAAATCTTAGGTCTAGTAAGTAAATTTAGTTTAGTCTAAGCTAGGTTACAAGTGTAACCTGTGATATAGACAAAAGGAATCTAAAGAATTATAATACAACTCGATACACAATATCTTAAAACATAATACTTAGTTGGTAATTAAACAATAATAATGTAATCAAGTGTCAAATAACAAAATAAACAAAGAACATTCGGCTACACAGCGTCACCCTCACCTTGCAATCGTCAGCAGATTTTCAGTGTCAACATAAGATAGACCTTGCAACCACGCAATAACCTTAACCTTGCATACTTTACGGTTTAAGTCATAAATATTTAGTACTTTATTGATTTTATTGTATAAATAAGGTCCAAGAAAGGGAAAGAATTTATGTGCGAAAGCATGAGAGGTGTTATTGGAAACAAAAACTATGTCTTTGCGCCTTTATGCTGTTTCATAATTGTTGATCGAAGAGAGTGAGAGTATATGAGAGTATTATGAAAAGTTGTCGCACGGTAAGTACTTTACAAGATTGATACAGCTCCGATGTCGGAAACAGGAAAGGCCTGAAAGTAGCGACCTTTAAGACCGCTCTTTGAGCTCTTTCTAAGGTTAGGAGCGTGGTTTTCGCTGCGCCACCCCACGAAGAAATGCAGTATGTTAGCACGGATTGACACAGAGCTGAGTAGATTTGATTTAATATTTTTTTATTCGCTACATGGCGAAGTTTTTTAAATATAAACATAAGCTAGCGAATCCTGTTAGCGACTGTCTCTATGTGTTGGGTAAAATTTAGATTGGAGTCAATCAAAACACCTAGATATTTAGTGGAGCTAACTTTAATAATGACAAGACAAGTATAGCATTCATTCTGGTTAGTAAGGGAGCATTGGTGTGCCCGAATGATGCATGCATAACTAGTCGGTTGCTGGGAGTTTCTTAAAGAAAAGGCGACATGTACGGTTTTTACTGGGTTCAAAGTTAATAAATTGTGATGGAGCCAACTAGTAACCAAGCTAAAACCATTCTGTGCAGAACAGTAAACATCATCCCACGAATTTCCCGAAAAAATTAGGACGGTATCATCAGCGTATGAGATCATTGTACCACGGTCTAATTTTAAGTTGCACAAGTCATTAATAAAAATAAAAAAAGTGTAGGAGCCAATATACTACCTTGAGGGACCCCAAAATCAAGCCGATGATCTGTACTGTAGGTGGAACCGATTTTGACCCGTTGGAAGCGATTACTAAGGTAATCTCTGAAGAGCTTCAACTGCGTTCCCCTAATACCTATACTTTCTAATTTTTGTAAAAGAATTGGCACTGAAACCGAATCAAAAGCTTTCGCTAGGTCCAGAAAAACACCTAGGGTTTTAATTCCTTGGTCCAAATTCGAAGAAATGAGGTCTGTAAACAGATTCACCGCATCACTTGTTGACTTTTTAGCTCGAAAGCCAAATTGCTGATCTGAAAGAATATTATTGGTTTCAAGGTAGCTAACTAATCTCTTATTTATAATTTTTTCCAGGATTTTAGATAGTGATGGCAGTATAGAAATAGGCCTATAGTTGTTAATATTTAGTATATCCCCCGATTTATGAATAGGTATCACAATCGCCTTCTTAAGGATATCAGGGAAAATCCCGTTTGACAGAAATTGCTGAAATATGTGCGTTAAAGGCTTAACTAAGATACTACTATAACGCTTTAAAGTCGCAACAGAAATTTTATCACAGCCTACGGCACGACTATCTTTCATACTGCTGATAATGCAACCTACTTCAGTCTCGTCGGTATTAAACAAAACAAACGATGTTAGACATGGGTGAGTCACACTCCGCATGGTGCGAGACGTGCCTTTGTTTTTATTTAATATTTCACATGCGAGACCTTTCCCAATGTTAGCAAAAAACGTGTTAGCACTGTTAGCTACTACTACCGGGTTATTATTAGTCATTAGTAAATCACAACAATGATCACGTTTGGAATTGGAATACGTGATTTTCTTGACGAACTTCCATAATTTTTTGCTATTCTGTCCATTTTCTTCAAGGATAGATTTTTCATGCAGGTTTTTTAACTTCCTAAGAAGATTGTTGCAGAAGTTTCTATATCGTTTATAAATTACAGCCAGCATTAAGTCATCAGGAAATTGTTTTGCTTTGGCATGGAGGCGATCTCGATGCCGAATACACCTAATTAATCCAGGAGTTATCCAGGGTTTAATATTTAACTGACGACGGGACAAATTGACAGAGGTAGTAGAGTCCACAACGGCATTTTGTATCGAATTTACAAGGAAATTCAGTGACTCGTTGGGATCCGGCGAGGAGTAAATTTTATCAAACATAATGTTCTTTAAAGCATTTTCAAGCTTAGTGTGATCAATTTTCTCCAGAGTGTGCATAAGAGGTCTCTTTGGGAGGTTTAATTCAAGGGATAATAACACGGAATGGTGATCAGTAAGAGTCGAGTTAGTAACAAGTGTAGTAGATGGTAACATGCATTTGATCAAAAAGTGATCTAGGCAAGAGCCACTTTGGTGCGTGGGAAGTTGGTGAGCGGGTAATAGACCATAAAGTGAGCATAAGTTAAGATAATCATGACGACGTGTGTCTTGAGAATCATGCGAAATATTGATGTTCAAATCTCCCACCAATAAAATGTTATTAAATGCAGAGATTTTTTTGAGCGTATTGTTTAACGATTGCAAAAAGTTATCAATATTGTTAGTAGAGGGAGATCTGTATATAGCGATAATTGCTGTGTCCTTACCAACTCTTAAAACTAAACTATACAGCAATGGTAAGTTGGGGTTTATAGTATACAACAATACCTTCATTTTGAGTGTCAACAATTTTAGTACTAAACATACAGTATCCATCTAAATCCGGTAAAAACTTATCCCGGTTTTTCAACTAACATTCGGTTAAAATAATAACACCATTACAGAGATCCAGCCTATTCAAAAGAACTTTGAGACCATCAAAGTTGCGATGTATGCTACGAATGTTTTGGGTTAATATAGTAAAAGGGTGCTTGATTTTTGATAATTTACCTTTGCATTCTTCTACATCGCAAGACGAATGGTTAGAAATTTTCACTTGGTCCAACTCTTCACAAATAAATCTATCCATATAATTATTTAAATAACCTAATTAACTTCTATTTAAAGTGCTAGATAAAAGTAACTTATGAGTGGCGCTCCTAGGCGCCAACATAATCAGTTGATTCGATGTATCTAGAGACGGCGTGTTTGCGTGCAGGACAGTGTTCATCGCCTGTTCTGTGATTGCTGGGTTTTTTATAACGGAGGCACGTCGCACACACGGGTGCCGCTTCCCTTTTAGAGCAGTCTCTCATTTCATGGCCAATCTGACCGCAGTGGCCGCAGGTGGGGTCCGATCTCTACAGAATTTTGCAAAATGACCGTATTGATGACACTTAAAGCATCTGGAAACATGCGTGAAATCCCTAATTGGAAAAGAAGACCAATTAATGAAGACACGTTCTTGATTTTTCAGGACATTTCGAATATTAGCGGGAATTTCCAAAATAAAGTTGAAGGTCTGAGCATCTTTTTTACCTGATTTGTGACTCAGTCGAGCACATCTAATAAATTGGTCACGAGAAAGGTCTGAAAGTTTCGGGGCTACGTTCTGGACACATAAATGCTCAAAAAATTCCTTCTCCTCAAGATCTTTAGGAAGACCGAACACAATCATTTTGGGCTTACGCTTGTCCTGCTCAGCCACTGTAAGACCTGAAGAAGTAAGTTTCACAGAGGTCTTAAGCTTATTGATGTCTTCCTTGTTCTCCGAGCTGATGATCACGCCTCCGTTTTTAGTGTTCCAGACTCCGAGTACTATTGATGATCGTTTGAACGAGTGCTCTGGTTTCCTCGCTAGTCTTCTTTTTGTCTTCAGGAAAAATAGCCACAGTACTCAGTTTTGATGGGCGTATCAGATATTGCGTTCCTTTTTTAGTCATGGACGCGTATGATAAGGTCTCGGTATTCTGTTGTTTGTTATCAAAAACTGCGGATGTTAGTATCTCAAGATGGTGGGCCAGTTCACGCTTCTCAGACATAGTTTGTAAGGACATCTGAGCAGATAAAAGTTTTTCCTTCACGGACTGGTATTGCACAACCATTTGAGAGGTCCCGTGTCCGATCTGCCGACATAAGGTATGGATTTTCAGCTTCTGGTCGGAGTTCAATTTCCCTTCAGTAGCGGTTGAGCAGATTTCGGTCAAAAACCTTTCAACCCCACTCAACCAATTATGTGTATGTGTTAAATAATTTAGACGGAATTTGGTACGGAATCAGGATTTAAGTATAAAAAAACCGGCCCAGTGCGAGTCGGACTCGCGCACGAAGGGTTCCGTACAATTATTTATAAAAATCACGTTTGTTGTATGGGAGTCCCCCTTAAATATTTTTTATTTTAATTTAATGATTTATTTTTAAATTCTTTATATAATTAAATATTCTCTTCATATTTCAAGCTTCTACCTATTGCCGTTATCAATATCGAGCAAAAACGAGCAAAAAAATCACGTTTGTTGTATGGGAGCCCCCTTAAATATTTATTTTATTTTGTTTTTTAGTATTTGTTGTTATAGCAGCAACCAAAATACATCATCTGTGAAAATTTCAACTCTCTAGCTATCACGGTTCCCGAGATACAGCCTGGTGACAGACGGACGGACGGACGGACGGACAGCGGAGCCTCAGTAATAGGGTTTCCGTTTTTACCCTTTGGGTACGGAACCCTAAAAATCATTGACGCTAAGTCTTTGCCGCTTATGCCCAAGCTTTCTCATTCAGAGAGCAGTCCTGTGCCCTGCAATGGGACGTCTTCTTTTTTAATTTTTTTAAGTGGTCGGAACGAAGATCTTCGTATTAGTAGTCACTGGATCACTGTCAGTCCTGGCGATAAGTCGTAAAACTACCCACAAACCCGTTAAACTCAAGCAAAACTTTTAATTGTAAATCCGATAAACTCACGATGGACAGTTCGAGCTTATCACCAGAATTTAGATTCGACCGCGCAAGAGTTCCCACACAGTGTTAGCGGTTAATTGATCATTTCCTCATTTCGGCCTATATCTTCTCTCTCGGAATGAGATGGCTTGGGCCCTAGTTACTACGCTGGCCCAGTTTGGATAGGAAACTTCACACACATCGTTGTGTTTCTTCGCAGTTGTGTGTAGTGGTCTAAGAGCCGTTGAAGATCGACCTTCACCGATCTGATAACTCGATGAGACATATTTTTTATCAAATATAATTTATAAACAATTATGCCTATGATAACTTGCCTATCGAAAAGTGTTCATAGCTTTTTTTTTATTGTGGAGTGCCTTTAGCCATCTTCCAGCTCCATCATCAGGCCCTGGTTACCATCTGGGATCAAAGTACTCGTCAAGACGAATCAAACGAGTCCAAACTCGATGGGGTTGTGTCGTTTTATTGTGGAGTGCCTTTGGCCATACTGAATTAATGAAATTACGAATTAACTGAGCTTAAAACACTAATTTTGTATAAACGTTTAAAAATTGATCTTGTAAGCGACAGGATACTGGTAGCGATTGAAACTACTTCTTACCTTTTGAAAATCACTTCTGATCTACATTATCAATTTTACGATGTTTTCCTAAAATCTTACTCTCAAAACTTCCAACCAGCCACTGACTTCAATCACCGCAAGACTGATCCCCATTACAATGTAAATTTATACGATCGTCTGTGTGAAATTTAGTCGAAGTCCCTGACTGCACAAATGTTCTGGAATGTTCCGGGCTGTTCGCGACTAAGTACGGGACGCCAACGGAACCTTAGAGCGCATTCGTGTATATTTTCGTCATTTGCATGCATTTTCCTACCTACGTTTTACTGCATTTTTTCCAAGAAACAGACATTCATACATATGCACAAGGTATCACGAAATAAATTCGTAATATTACAGCAAATTTTACATGAATACTTACAAATTGAGATTGACAAATTTAATGTCTCAGTACATTTGGATGCCAATATGCAATAACATGTCAACCTACACGAATATATGATTTTGAGAAAATGGCCGCCGAAGATTTATTTTTATTACGAATGTTTCATTTTAGTAATGAAAAGTTTCATTTGATTAACGATAATATTTTTACTAATATCTGCAATAGACCGGGGGATGGTGACACAAAATATTAGGTAATTTGTACCAGTATGGCGGTTCTTCAGGGGTCTAATTACCTAATGACGAAAAGGAAAATGGTGGTCCACCAAAAAGGTGAAACTATGTACCTATGTGTAAACCCTTCATTGTACGAAAACAAAAAAAAACACTATTGACGACCGCCGAAATACATAAAAAGTTTTAGGTAAGTAAGTACTCGCATTGTAAGCTGTGGTGGCCTAGTGGTTTGACCTATGGCCTCTCAAGCGGAAGGTCGTGGGTTCAAATCCCGGCTCGCACCTCTGAGTTTTCGGAATTTATGTGTGAAATTACATTTTGAAATTTACCATGAGCTTTACGGTGAAGGAAAAAGGTTTACAATGTTTCGCAAATTATTTTTCCCATCCTGATTCATTTGGCAAATGAAGGGCAAATGTTTTATTTCCCAACTGTTTATTTTTTCTGAAACTGTAAACTTTTCAGGATTGTTATAAAACAAACCTAACCTAATCTAACCTACCGAATAGTCCTGAAATATTATCCTGAATAGTTAACAGTTTCAAAAAAAATAAAAATTTGGGAAATTAAACATTTGCCAAATGAATCAGTTTGGGAAAAATAATTTGCCAAACGGCAGTACACCTGAAGGAAAACATGGTGAGAAAACCTTCATACATCTGCGAAGAGATTCAATGGTGTGTGTGAAGTTCCCAATCCGCACTGGGCCCGCGTGGGAACTACGGCCCAACCCCTTTCATTGTGAGAGGAGGCCTGTGCCCTGCAGTGGGACGTATGAAGTATTTTAAATTGATACAAACGAATTCACTAAATAAGCCCCGAAAATCTTCTTAGACTATCTTACTCAAGATACTTAAAGAAATGTTTTAGAAAAATAAAGAAATACAGATAAAGGTTTGTATCGAGCTGGGAATTATTAATGTGGCTGAGAACTAGTCTGGCCACTGAACGACCGCACGCAAAGGTCACTTGTTAGTTGTTACAGTCCGAATGTAGAATATTCTAGTACCCTATCTAGAATAAGCATTAAGTCCCAGAATGAAGATCGATAAGAAAAGTTTAAATAGTTTATACTTACAGTCATTTACTTTCTTCGTACTTAGGAAGGCCTTAACGTCTTATTTTGTGGTTTATTAAATTTGAGAGGTTGTCTTCGGCTCAGTTGCATTGACACTACTTACCTGTAAATTTCTATGCAATTCGAAGTCCAAAATTAAATAAACAAAGCTTTTGAGAAAAACTCTTATTACTCACAATTTGGTGGGATTAAATTTATATGTTACTAGTAAACCGCAAACGTTGTTTTGCCATAATATCACTTAGGGGTATAAAAAAATAGCCTACGACCAAATATAGACAAAAAATTTGATAAAAATCGGTCAAGCCGTTTCGGAGGATTTGGATAACAAACACTTGACTGTGACACGTGATTTTTATATATTACTAGCTGTTGCCCGCGACTCCGTCTGCGAAGAATAGGGGTAAGGGGTAATAGGGTTAGGACCTAATTCTCAGACCTACCGAATATAGAGAAAAAAGTTTCATAAAAACCTGTCAAGCCGTTTCGGAGGAGTTCGATACCGCCACCGCCGACACCGCGATACGAGATTTTATATACTAGTATTAGACGAGATTTTTATATATTAGATTAGAGAAGATTAGACGATGTATCTGATTTCATATTCTTCGTAGCGTCATTTAAACATACGAGTATTTTTCGCTACTCGTAATAAGAACGTATCAAATCGGATTCATTGAGACGTGCACGAGGCTATCGGATCGGTTCAAAGTTACATCAGACATGGTTGGTCGGTTCATTGGACTTTGTAGGAGGGACACTAATCTTTAGGCATTCGTATTTCATTATGGTTAGAAGGAGCAAAGTAAACAAAGCCTTAAAAAGCTACAGATATAATATACATTTGATAAGCTAGTCATCATCATCATCATCATCATCATCATCATCATCATCATCCCAGCCTATATACGTCCCACTGCAGGGCACAGGCCTCCTCTCAGAATGAGAGGGGTTAGGCCATAGTACCCACGCGGGCGGGCGGATTGGGAACTTCGCACACACCATTGAGTTTCTTCACAGGTGTATACAGGATTCCTCACGATGTTTTCTTACACCGTAAAGCTCATGGTAAATTACAAATGTAATTTCGCACATAAATTCGGAAAAGCTCAGAGGTGCGAGCCGAGATTTGAACCCACGATCCTCTGCTTGAGAGGCCATAGGTCAAACCACTAGGACACCACGGCTATTATTGCGGATAAGCCAGTACTCACAGGTAAAAGGGACCTAACCTTTGAGTATTTCGAAAATGTACGAAATTACATTTGAAATTCACCATGCGCTTTAAGGTAAGGTTAACCTCGTGGGACCTGCACAAACGTGCGAAGAAATCCAATGGTGTGTGTGAAGTTTCAGATCCAAACAGGGGCCGCGTGGGAACTTCAGACCATGCTCTCTCATTCTGAGAAGCGGCCCTGCAGTTGGACGTATAACATTATAGGGTCGGATGTGTTGTGTGTAGTCGAAAAACTAAAAATCCGTGTCAGGTTTTAAGGGCTTCAGATGCGGCGTCAGGCAGCTGTTCCTAGGCGAATGGTCGGTCGGTCGGTGATACGCAGTCCCGAAGCAGCAGGAAAGGTTTGTAGTTTAAGCCAATGGTCTGAAGAGCGCCTTCGAGCTCAGGACGTGTAATATTACGTGCTTTTTTACCATCTAGAGACCGTTGCAGGTCTTTCATCATCTTCATCGTCATCATCATCATCATCATCATCTTCTTCTTCTTCTTCACTATCTCAGCCTATGTATACTTAGTCCCATTGTAAGACACAGGCATCATAGAAAGAAAGAGAAGGTTCGGCTGTGAATTGCGAATTTCGTTGCAGTTGTGTACACATAAATTAGATAAAACTCAGAGGCGAGTCCAGGCTCAAACCCACGACCCTCTGCTTGAGAGGCCATAGGTCAAACCACTAGAGTACATTGCGTTTTTCGGCTTGTAGGTCTTTATAGGCTCTTATTGGAAAATGGTGAATGACGCAGCTCACGCTACAATATTTTAGCTGCACGGCATAGTGGAAAATATATCTAATATCTTTAAACGAGCAATTATTGTGTATATATATATAATCAGGATCTCGGAAACGGCTCCAACGATTTCGATGAAATTTGATATGTGAGGGTTTTCGGGGATGAAAAATTGATCTAGGTTGGTTTTATCTCTGGGAAAACGCTTGGTACCGAGTTTCAGCCCGAGCGAAGCTCGGTTGCCCAGGTACAGATATTAAGCTTCAAATTGTCTTTACAGAATACAGAATAAGATAAAAGTCATATCCATCTTAAAAAATATTAGATGAAAGGTCAATAACTCGTCGTCAAAGAAAGTTCGATTAATAGAAAAACAATTTAACAGCGCCCCGACCTCTTCATAAAGTAAGTCTTTCAGAGCTAGCTAATTAAGAAAACTTCAGAAAGAAAAAAAAGCGCTGTCGAAGCCGATAAATGAATTTCCTGAAATCGAACTCCTTTTTGTCACAGTTTTTTAATTTTCATTACTTGTTAAAAGGTTTCTATTTTATAAAACAGCCAAAGCCCGCGGCTTCGCTCGCTGAAAGAATAACGAACAGGATAGTTATTTATCCAGTGGAAATTGTGAGAAATCTTCTACATAGTCCCACCCTATACGTTCCACTCCTGGTTACAGGCCTTCTCTCAGAATTAGAGGCCATGGGCCGTAGTTCCCACGCGAGCCTAGCGCGGATTAGAAGCTTCACACACACCATTGAGTATCATAGATTAAGAAAAACAATAGATCAAAAACTGCACTAGCTGCTTATTGTGGCTATGTTGAATCTGTGTGTGTGTGTTGAGTCTTTCTGAGAATTGACATTTCTATACAAAAAATATAAAAACCGTTGGTATTTTTATTTAGAAAATCCTGCAACAAAAGTCAGTGTATCGTTGTCAACAGTTCAGCTCAGCGAGTTTGCCTGCGCGGCTTCTAGAAACTAGTTTGAACCTATAGGCCAGAAATAGACAGACCCAGGTCGTACAATAGCACGGGAGGATCGATATCTAATCTAATCTGGGCCCCGGGTTCCCGAAACCCCTGTCCAAGATTCCTGTGAACTTTATCTTTGAATACAGGGCTAATATTGAGTGAGAGCAAAATCTGATTTTATTTTGAATTAATTTTCTGCTAAATCCTAGATTTAGGATTTTTTTCTCGATCTTTCTTGTTTTAGATTTTAAAAACAAACAAGTGGCGTCCCTATTTATTTTATTTACTGAACTGATTTGTTCGATATTCTTCGGACGCTTGTGTTGAGTGGCTTCAGAGGGATTCAATCAACTGAAGAGCTAGCAGGTAAAACAGCAGGTGGAAGCCTCGCACATGGACGCCATTTTGACTACCTTATTTTAAAAAAATAAAATAAATAATTAATAACAAATGTACACTTTGGTACACTTACATGGCATTTTATTTAAGTAGTTAAAGTTAAATTTATTTTAATAGGTATGATAGCTGTAACCTTTTTTAAGATTTTGAAATCTATGCTAGTGACCCAAAATTTTTGCTCTAAAATAACTTGCAACACTCTAAAATTCTTCCCACCAAACCGTAACACTCAATCAATCAACGAATCAACAACAATCAGGGCCCAATCAATAATATCATGTTACATGATTAGGCCCAGCGGTAAACTTGAAAAATAGGTAAGGTTAAGTTAGTAATTCATCAAAACGCGAACCGCCTCAACTACGTGGAATACGAGCTCTTTCGATTTTGTCTCACAGTCGTTTACTTTTGCTTGCTGCATAAAATGTACATCATGCGTTTTAAATAGTATCCAATTTGACTTTTATACTAACTACTTGTTTGTTATGCAATTACACATTATGCCAACTGTTCATAATGTTCTCTGAAAATATGCAACATTTACAGTATACATGTGTAATAAATATACAGATTGAAATATGCATTTCGTTTATATGCAAAACGAAAATTAGCACAATCGTTGTCATGCAAAGATGCATATACACCTCTTCTCAAAAACTTTGCTTAAACGCATTTAGAACAAAAATTCCACGATAGCGCATAGTTCAGTCGTAAGTTCACGCGGCGATATAGTGGTGTTTATTGCTCTCTGCTATATGACATTAAAAACCGCTTAGCGCACCGGCGGACCAACAACGCCGGCAATTTGGACACTGCCGGAAAAATAGAACGAAACGCTTGTTAAGAATTAAATGACTAGCCGCGAAATTGCAGTCATTATACACGGCGTTATAGCAGCGGGGAAACAAACTGTAATAGCGCTGTAAAACATTAGAGTGGGTCCACATTTCTATTATTTTTTTATTATTTGTACCACATATCACTAACTAGCGGGTGCTATGCGACATGAGATATGATCCGCTTAAATGATCAAAATGTGGACCCACCCTCCCTCATATTATGCCTTGTTTCGTGCCTCTGGTTAAGAGTTAAAATAGAGGACATACATTATGTCATCATCATCATCATCATCATCATCATCATCAGCCTATGTTCGTCCACTGCTGGACATAGGCCTCTCCCATGGCACGCCACTGAGCACGATCCTCAGCCACTCTCATCCAGCTCTTGCCAGCCGCCTTGCGAAGATCATCGCTCCACCGAGTCTGAGGACGTCCCACGCTACGTTTGCCGATCCGTGGTCTCCACTCAAGAACTCGTCTACCCCAACGGTTATCGGTTCTTCGGGTTATATGGCCTGCCCATTGCCACTTCAGCGTGCTAATGCGGTGGGCTATGTCGATAACTTTGGTTCTCTGTCGGATCACTTCGTTACGAATTCGATCTTTTAGAGAAACTCCGAGCATAGCCCTTTCCATAGCACGTTGAGCAACTTGGCATACATATGTACTAGAAATGTTTAGGAACTTAACTAAATATAAATAAACATTAACAACCAACAGTTAAGTATGGCCTCGGGTTAACCAGCCAAATGTAATTGCCATATTTGTAATTGACTTTCACGCGACGCATTATCGACGTACTCTTTAGTTTAGTTGCATGATAAATTATTATGCGACTCAACTAAATAGTACGTTGATAATTATTAAGCGACTAAAATAAAGAGTACGTCGATAGTGCGACGCGTGAAAGTAAATTACAAATATCGCATTTGGATGGTTAACCCGACGCCATAACTGTTGGTTGTTCATGTTTGTTTACATTACCTAAACATTTCTGGTATAGTTTAATCATCATCATTATTTCAGCCGAAAGACGTCCACTGCTGAACATAAGCCTCCCCCAAGGCTCGCCAAACAGATCGTTCCTGCGCCATCCGCATCCAACGCGCTATCGCAACCCTAACCAGGCCGTCGCTCCATCTTTTTGGAGGTCCTGTGGACGCCGCTCGAGAACAAAGGTTAAGGCGTGGCCTTATTAGCCATCAGCTCTACGAGCGAAATGCCCACCCCACTGCCACTTTGGTATAATATTCGTAGCATATAGTTTACTTTGAATAAATTTAATTATGAGAAATATTAAGAGAACCAGCAATAAATGTATTTGAGTGTATGAACAGTCACAACACGGGAATTTTAAGCCACCTACTACTACTCATAATTTAACCGAGTAGGTTATATGGGTAGGTATGTATACTCATGGTAATTTCTACTAAACATTTCTCTACAATTTTTCAAACATTTACCTTCATACTAATCTTGTACTGCCAGTTATGCACAACAAAAATTTAAATGTAGCGCTTACTTGCCTATATTCGGTAGACAATTTTTATTTATAATGTCGATAGATCTAAATATGGCACTATCCCAACTGTACAAATAATGTAGGTCGGTAGTCGATTGTATTTAGAGAGCACAAAAAGTATTTTACTGCCCAAGAACTCTTAAACATCAAACACTTTTTCAACAGCCTTAATTACCTCACTTCAAATAGGTACTTAGACGAAATTGAACCTACCTGCTTCAACGTAACGTAGGTACCAGTAAGATCTCAAGTTATACATACATAAGGATTATTGATTCAATTCTATTATCACTGTAACACAATTGCAGTCACCAGCCAAGAATGACGTTTGGAAGTAGACCTAAGACAGGTTTAACAATGCGTGAAGCTTCCTGGAAATGGCTATAATAGAGATGGACAGAAAAAGTTGCACTAAAAATAACTCGAGAAAACTTAAAATAACCTTGAAGTACAAAGCCTTAACAAATCAGTCAGTTTTAGTGAAAAAATACGGATAACTCGCGTCTTTATAGAATCTTTATATGTTTCGGTCTCTTGGAACACACGTACACATCGAAACTCGTTTAAAGATGTGAATGAGATGTCAATGAATGAGTCTCGCGGTAGTTTCATGTTCAACGTTTTCTTTACTTACTTCAGTATAACATGTTGTTACAAGAATAATACTAATTATTTTTGTTGTAATTTATTTATCGTAATGAGATTCACTTTAACAATTTCCAACAGAACCCCGTATAATTTGTTGTCCAAGGGCCCCATCGAGCCAATGGCTTTTAGCTGGCGTCTGACGTTTGCCCACCTCCTTGTTCACGGCAGCACTGCGCAACTACACGCTCTGGATTATGAATGCTGGCTGAGAAATGCCCAGGATACAAGAGGCTTTTTCAAACTAGGCTGGGATAGCGAGCTTGTGTTATCAATCTAGCAAAGTAATTAGTTTTCTGTAAACGATGCTAGAGTTAATAACTTGCTCTCCTAGCTTGAAAAATAGCTGTGTGTCCCTGATATTTTCATAGGCTCAGCTTTCATAAGCCAGATATTATAGCCATTTTGGAGGGTGTCTTCCAGCAAAATATGTCCATGTAAAATCTATTGTAAGGTTGGCAAGTCTGACCTCGGTCTGGGAGCAAGCTTTGTGGCTTAGGATAATAAGAACGGCCACGACGCAATGTTGCTCCGACGGCCATTGTTGTCGCCGACACAATCCACCTCCACGGCCAGACATGTTGCTGACAGCCCAGGCTTTGAACAAAATTAATACTTACTTCTTGCAAGAAACCTATCCAAAGGCGCATTTGGGTTCTCCAGTAAGATATTATATTGTGGGTTTGAGAGATTTTCGAGGAGTGGTTGCAGAACTATTTTGCATTGATGGAAGAGCCATTCATGTATTACATCGCACCAATTTCGATCATTTTTCTATCCGCCTCTCCCCTTGTCACACGCCCCCTAGTGTAGTCTGGAGCGTATCGGAAATTTCTAAAAGGCTCCGTACATTTGTTTTCATTGGTCCAATGGAAAGCATGCATCGTATGCTTATAGAAAGTCTTGCTTATAGAAAGTCTTAACAAATTATGAGTTTTTTTTTAATTTTAATATTTTATAATATCTCCATCTCCGAGAGCTTCACACCTGAACTTTTGCTAAAATACATGCAGGTCATCTTCTCATATCTGCCTTGATGTGCCATGCTGTTATAGTCCATCTTGAGGCACCCGCTAATTGCCAAAACATGCCTACCTCTTTGAGGGCAGGTTGACAGACACAACCAGCCTTATCCTAGTTCAGCATCATAGTACTTTATTCCATATCAAAATTTGCTTAATAGTTTCGTTCGTTTAAGTCTTGTCTAACAAAAAATAACTATAGTTTATTCAATATTTTATTTACTTTTTTACATATACATGCAACAGCATATCTAGCACCTTTTCCTTTGTCGATGTGATGAAAGCTTCTACTCTGGCAGTGTTACTTGAACCTTTCGGAATGCTCGGAGCCGGAGAGGGAAATACTCTGGGTATAGATCCCAAATTAAAATACCGATACGTTCCCTGGAAAACCATAAATACATCATAAATAACCTCTATACTACCATGCTTTGTACATCAAGTATATTACAGTTGTGTGTACGTATTTAATATTATTTATTAAGCCAAAAGAAAGTGGAACAGACACTTATGCCGCAGCTCTGACGAAAAATTTATTTTCATTTGTTCTGTCTGTTTGTTTATGCCACCTATTTAAGCTATTTATGTATTTATTTCTGTATCTAAATGTGTGTCTGGGAGAGATCGGTTTTAACGAAAACACCATCCATTGTCTGCTTTGTTTTGTTTTTTCATTTTGTATACCTACTGTATTGTTTTGTGGTGTCCAATAAAATATAATTACAATAAAACTATTTGGGATCATCCTATATGCAGCCTGACATCAAATTGATGTCATTGGCATGAAAAGTACGGGCCCTGGGATGACACTATGAATGTTGCTGTTCCACATCTAGTCACGATTCAGTTTTTTCGATAGTACATATCATCGTACTGGTACAAAGCATAACGAAACGAGGTAAACAAACAGAAAATACATAACAAAGTAATTATTTGTCACAGAGCATGCATTGAGGTTTAATGAAATACAACTAGGAACTGAACTCTTAAGCGTCGGTTTCAATAAGCAAAATTAAAATGTAACGGCTGGCATAAAACAGCAACGAGTTTATGGAACAATGAACATTTATTGTGGCTTTACAATTTAATTAACTTTCTTGTCTTGTTACTCTTTTGAACCAAGACGCAAATGTTATGCTTGTTTTAGAGGAAAAGAGCAAAATGCAAAAAGGAACCATTATAGAATCACTTTAGTTGTCCGTCTTTCTCAGGAATGCGTGGAGGTATCAAGCTGAAATTAATATCAAATACTTAAGTCTCTAATCTCTCGAAGCTGTAGAAAACCAAACTTCAAGATAGTCATTGAAATAGGTGTCAAATTCCCATCTAATCAAGACCTATAGGGTACTTCCAGTTGTCCTAGAAACTTGAAATTTAGTATGAAGGTAAGTAGCTCTAGCAATAGTAGATCGTTCAACAAGGGACTAAAACAAGCCATAATGACACAAAATTCAAATAGCAAAAAGAAAATTCCGCGGTTTTTTCTTTTCTTTTATATTTTTTTGTAAAGTGCCGCTTTAAATGCTTGCATAATTAACCAACAGATTCAAACTTAAAAACTATGTTAAAACTAATTGGACTATGCATATAAGAATGATAATTGTTCATTCATTAGAATCGGCAAATAAAGTAAACTAATTGAACTAACTAAGTTCACACACAAAATATATTATTAACTGAAACACTTACCTGTGAATAAAGAAACGACATTTTAAGTTTATTTTCTATATGCCAATTCTTTGTTAAATTATATCTAATTAATTATACTTTCTATTTACTATTAAATGCAACAACTGACATCGCATCTTTTTTAACTTGAAGTCACGCCATATTAATTTTCAAACGTAACTGCTCTATCTACCGTACACTCCAGCACTGCTTTGCCGACAGTGCGGATTGCTATTTTATCGACAGAGCAGGGAACTGCTTTACCGACAGCGCTTTAAAAAAAAACAAATTAAAAAACACCTAAGCTTCTTTCTTTACATGCAGAATAAAATGAATTCATGTTAAATATAATTAAATAGATTAATATTCGTAATTTAATTATTCATCGTGTTTCACGAAATTATAATTTTTTAAATATTTTTTATACAGTTGTCATTTTGAGGTTATTTCAACGCCCTAAAGGCTTCCACAGTCCAAAGCGCAGGGCGCTACGGTTTGTGGAAAGCTTCAAAATTGTCTATACCCAGTCACTGAAAATGGCGATAAGCCTCCATTCACAAACACCGTGATTGGCAGTTTAGGTTTCCAAAGTAAATTAAAAAAAAATTACTTTAATCCCTAAAGATCAAAAAACAGCTTTAGTCCCGATATGCAGAGACTAAAGTAACATTTTAAGAGCATGAGAAGTGAAAAAGTAGTAAAAATAGGTCTGAAAATCTTAAATTTTACGTTTGTCTGTCTAGTGGTTGAAGCCGTGGGGGCCTAGTGGTTTGACCTATTGCCTCTCAAGAAGAGGGTCATGGGTTCGAATCCGGGCTCGTACCATGAGCTTTACGGTGAAGGATAACATCGTGAGAAAACCTGCACACAACTGAGAAGAAATTCAATGGTATGTGCGAAGTTCCCAATCCGCACTGGGTCCGCATGGGGACTACGGCCCAAGCCCTTTCATTCTGAGAGGAAGCCTGTGCCCTATTATGGGACGTATATAGGGTGGGTGTATATGGGGTGTATATCTGTCGGTCTGTCTGTCTATGTCAGTAACCATAACCAACATAAAATCTCCCCTGCGTACATACATGTTGTCTAGAAGCAGGGCTCTGGTAATACCTACTGGATTTTCTTAGCCTTGTTGGAGCATCGCACCCAATTCACCACC
Source organism: Archips crataeganus (assembly GCA_947859365.1). Lineage (NCBI taxonomy): Eukaryota > Metazoa > Arthropoda > Insecta > Lepidoptera > Tortricidae > Archips > Archips crataeganus. The sequence continues at coordinate 12,308,382 of OX402060.1, forward strand.
AACGAGTCTAACTCACACTTGGCCGATTTTTTTCTACTTTTATGGCATTATTATAACTATTCAAATAAAATTGAAGAAGATTCGTACAAAAAAATAAATACAAAAAAAAATTCTGGCTGTACTTTTTGTTAACTATATTTATAACTTGCACTGTCATCCAAAGTACATATCTCTACCAAATTCCAAGTCTATGTCATCGTCGTCATCAGCAAAAGTGGGTGAAATTCGTCTTCCAAGGTTTGACCCACACAAACATAGGTACTACTTACTAAACAAGACTGAACGTTGAATAAATGCTTATAAAAGACTAGCTTTTGCCCGCAACTCCGTCCGCGTGAAATTAGTAATTAAGGCAGCTTATTTTTATATCCAATTTGCTTTTTCATCAATTATGGCTCTCCTTAGATCCTTCCGGAAGAAGTGAAACTTCATAATAAACCTACCCGCTCCCAATCCGCGCCCAATCCGCTCCCAACCCGCCCCCAATCCGCTCCCAACTCGCCCCCAACCCGCCCCCAACCCGCTCGCAACCCGCCCCCAACCCGCTCCCAACCCGCCCCCAACCCGCTCCTAACCCGCCCCCAACCCGCTCCCAACCCGCCCCCAACCAGTTCCTAACCCGCCCCCAACCCACTCAAAACCCGCCCCCAACCCGCTCCTAACCCGCCCCCAATCCGCTCCCAACCCGCCCCCAACTTGCTCTCAACCTGCCCACAACCCGCTCCTAACCCGCCCACAACCCGCTCCCAACCCGACCCCAACTCGCTCTCAACCCGCCCCCAACCCGCTCCCAACTCGCTCTCATCCCGCCCCCAACCCGCTCCCAACTCGCTCCCAACCCGCCCCCAACCCGCTCCCAACCCGCCCCCAACTCGCTCTCAACCCGCCCCCAACCCGCTCCCAACCCGCCCCAACCCGCTCCCAACTCGCCCCCAACCCGCTCTGAAGCCGCCCCCAACCCGCTCTCAAAACGCCCCCCCACCCGCTCCCAACCCGCCACTAACTGGGCTGTCTAACATTGAAAGAATTTTTCAAATCGGAGCAGTAGTTCCCGAGATATAGAAGTTTTACTTCAAAAACCCCCGATTTTGAAACATTCTTCCGCTCCGCTCCTATTGGTGTTAGCGTGATGATATATAGTCTATAGCATCCCTCGATAAATGGGCTATCTATCACTGAAAGAATTTTTCAAATCGGAGCAGTAGTTCCTGAGATTAGCGCCTATAGAAGTTTTACTTCAAAACCCCCGATTTTGAAACATTCTTCCGCTCCGCTCCGCTCCTATTGGTGTTAGCGTGTTAATATATAGCCTATAGCCTTCCTCGATAAATGGGCTATCTAACACTGAAAGAATTTTTCAAATCGGAGCAGTAGTTCCTGAGATTAGCGCGTTCAAACAAACAAACAAACAAACAAACAAACAAACTCTTCAGCTTTATATATTAGTATAGATTGCTTTGCAGTCGACGATTAAATTAATTTACTAACTTTATTACTGTAAATACTTTTATTTCGGTGGTACATACATGACAAGGTTCGTTATTATGAGTAAATATTCCCCGAGTTATATCCATTAACTACTAAATATTACTTATTATGAAGAATCGCCAGAAGGTTCTCGAGTGGCGTCCACGGACCGGTAGGCGCAGTGTAGGCAGGCCGTAGGCCTCCAACAAGTTGGAGCGACAACCTGGATCGCCTTGGATGTGGACGACACGTAACCGATCTGTTTGGCGATCCTTGGGGGAAGCCTATGTTCAGCAGTGGACGTCAGAATCAGAATAAATTTATTGTAAAAACTGTGTCTTTTGGCTGAAATGATGATGATTATGGGTACTTACTGGTGGTACTGGACAATCAGTTATGTTTGTTTTTTCATTCAAGAGCTGGGCCATCCACAGTTTGTCAATTGAGCTGCAACCTTTCATGGATACATTGAACATATTTGCACCTTGAAGAGGATATGAAACCGCTATCTGAAATTGCAACGTTTATTATATGTTATTTTTACCCCCGACACAAAAAGAGGGGTGTTATAAGTTTGACCGCTATGGTGTATATGTGTGTGTCTGTCTGTCTGTGACCGCATCCAAATCGGTTCACCTGTTTAACCTAACCTAACCTAACCTAACAAATACTTCCTCTCAACACTTGCTCCAGAGAAGCGACGTCCAGAGAAAATAACTGATTTAATTACTTTTATAATTATACCACGTACTACTCTGTCAATGGTATCCAACAAAGAAGACGATGAACTTTTTCTGGTTACAGTAACAAGGCTTTTGCAAGACGAATACAAGACGTTACTACTTAATTCAAAAGGTAGACCTAAGAAAATGTGAAATAGAAGTCAGATCTAACTGATGTACTTACAGCCAACCAATTTGATTCCTAGGCCGCTGTAGAACCATATCATAATTAATCAATTATGTCATCTCAGATTACTCCTCCTTCCTACTCTGCTGCTTTTTTGACGGGGTATGCTTGTCTTTGATCTAATTATGCTCATGTAATCGACATATCCTACAAATAACTGTTTAGAATTATAATACTTACAGTGACATTGGGGCCCCATGCATGAATGAAGGTGGCGGTAATATTAGTCTTGTACGGGTCGCTATTCCTGCGCCGAAACATTTTCACTTCAACGTTTTCTAAGTACTTCGGGTTTGCGTACTTCAACATCGATTTGTCTTTAGTTGTTTGTCCCTGGTTTAAATGGGCAATATATGAATATGGGGGGTAACATGTGTGCAATATACAGGGGCGTAGCTACCACCGTATTAGTCGTATCAATGATACGGGGCCCCCTGGCGACAGAGACCCCTAACGTGTGTATGCAAAAATTAGTAAAATGTTAGCCACAATGTCACCTTAATCTCGTGTTTCCCGGGAAAGCCCCCCACTAATTTTGATACAGGGCCCCTCCAAGGCACGCTACGCCACTGGCAATATACTTTAATAAGGGATGGGATATACCTAGACCGTGATTACTTTATGTAGATGATCCTGATATTTCGACACAGTTGCATGCATCATGATCACGAATAGGCTGAATAATTTTAAATAAATACCTAAAGGTTATCATTATTGAATCCTGTCTCAAATTATCTCTTAAAATGTAATCAACCATGAATCTTTCAAAACTGGATACTATTAAACAGTACAAAAAATAAAATGATAAATCAAATATTAGAGAATGAAAAGTTTTAAAAATAGATTAGAAAACACCTAAAAAACTAAAGACAGTGATATAGTATAAATCTTCCCAGGTGAATTTTTCGCTTCGAGCCATTACATTAAATTTGAACCTTAATACTATGACGATACCGTTTGTTTTGAAAGACAAGGGCTGGAAGCGAAAAATTCACCTGGGAAGATTTATACTATATACACGTATTAGCTAGCTCAAAGAGCTGGTAGTGTATTATTTTGAATAATGATAATATTGAATCCATTTTAAATAGATTAATAAAACCAGAACGTTATGTTTTAATTTTTAAATATTTGATAGATTCGTTGTTTTTTGCGGAGTATCATATTAAAGTAAATGGACGAACTTATTTAGTGTTAATGTTTTCTTGGAATTGGAATTTTGACGCCTTATGAAACTTCGCAGACTTTTTATTGCTTATTTATGATAAAGTTTTTGATAAGGCGTTGGGATTTCTACGAACATCAGCAAATATCTCAGCTTACCCCGTCTACGAAGTTAAAAACCATGAAAATAATCATTACGTTCAGTATTCTCCGATAACTCTGAATATCACAAGATTTAGAATTGTTTTTAGCAAACATCATAAAACAGAAACACTAATTCAGTCCTAGCGATATGTTACAATGCACTTTGTTCTAATGGTTTGCGGTTGTTGATTGAAATTCAAATGTCAGACTATCGATGTAAACAAGATAATTATACGAGTAATGTACCTGATCCTGACATTAAAATGTCGTTAAACTTTTCAACTTGACTAAGTATGGTCAGAATATGATGCATCTAAATTGTTAGCCCACGTTTAGTTCAATACGAGGTCAATACTCATAATTGCTTCATAATTGTTAAACCTAAATAAATACATTTCAAACTAAATACAAACTGAAATATAGATGCACAGAAAAAACCCCAGAAAAAAGACCAATGCTGGGAATCGAACCCAGGCCCTCAGCGTTCCGTGCTGCGTGCTTACCCCTACACGATCACTGGTCTAGAAGTTAGCGACGAATTTTTCCCATACATCGTACACTTCAGTCTGTTATAATCACATTATGCAGTGATAAAGCGCGCATCTATGTTATGCCCTCTACCGAGAGACTTAACACTCCTTCGGGGAACCTGGGTTCGATTCCCAACATTGGTCTTTTTTCTGGGGTTTTTTCTGTGCATCTATATTTCAGTTTGTATTTACTTTGAAATATATGGTTTCACGGGATGACCGTAAAAGTAGTAAAAAATGAAGTTGAAAAAAAAAATAGAAAAAGATACTTCATACTTAACTTGCTAAATAAATACGTTTAAATTTAATTTTCGTATTTACCTTTTTATTGGTAACGAAGTAACTAATTCCCAAGAAAACTATGTGAGACAATTTACTAATATTCATCTCGCTACAGACTACCGAGTAAAGGAGCGCCTTTGATCAACGTAGGCAGTTTTACCTTATGTTTAAAGATATAAGTACCTAAATCGAAAGTTTCTTAAAAACAAATTCATTTCCTCGCAAAACATTAAATTGACATTCAAAGTCCACTCCACGCCATGTAGCAGCCGGCGAACTTTTATCGGCGGAATTTCGAACGATGTAAAACTCCATTAAAACACTTGTGATAAATATTGTAAATCTCTAAATTGTTTATTTTGGACGTAAACAGAAAATATTGCTAAGGGTTTGGGTGAAATTAAAAACTTTTAATTGAATATTTGGCAGCCGAGCGGCGCCCGCGCTGACGCGCTTCCTTTGCTTCCCTCCTCGTCGCAGTCCACGCCTGCTCACTTAAAACTTTAACAGATTGAAGTTCCCGAAAACAGCTTTTAAAAAACTGAAGGTAATTAAATTGGAAGGTTTAAACTTAGGAAGTTTCTTTCATAACTCCGTGTGACGCTCAAAAGGCGCTGATTTTTTACTAGGAGATAATTAAATCTTACCTACTTGACTAATTCTTCTCTATGGAGGCGACTGAGAATAGCAGATTATTTAACGGGGGAGGAAAAGCATCTACATACACGAAATATCTTGGAACTAACAAACATTTTATTTTATTACCTACATTAACAGTTTAAATAATAATAATTAATAATACATAAAAAAATACTGAAAACCGGTTAGAAGAAAGTAAGTAGGTATTTTATAGTCAATTTGTTTATATTATCAATTAAGTTACAATTATAATATATACTAGCTGTTGCCTGCGACTCCATCTGCAAAGAATTCGTTTATTGCTATTCCGCGAGAACTATGCAATTTTCTGAGATAATAGTAGATTGTACACCAAGGGGATAAAGCACTGCATTATGTCACGGGCGCGACATTGAATCCTGAGCGTATCGAGGGACTGATTTAAGTCCCGAGCGTAGCGAGGGGGTTTTTAGTTGATTCCCGAGCGAAGCGAGGGAATTAAGATGGAGTCCTGAGAGCAGTGCAGGATTTAAGCGCACCCAAGGCAAAATCAGTTTTATCCCCGAGGAGTATACTCTACTTTTCTCACCTTTTGCGAGACAATAAAAACCAAGGCTACTAGAAAAATACTCGAAATAGACCCAGAAGCACTGATTCTGACACTGACTTTGCACCTTTCGCAGTTTTCCATTTGTCGAAATCTTTGTAAGCTTTTAAGTATTTTTCCTTCGACTTCTCTGGGAGTACATTATTAACAATTTCTAAGGCCGGCTTGCGCAGACCTGGGTTAGCTACTTAACTCCGAGCGAGTTAACTGCTGACCCAGGGTTAACAAGTGTCAAAATGTATGGAACTGTCATTCTTAACCCAGGGTTACCGATTTAATTTTTTTACCCTGAACTGTGCAAGTGGTCCTAAGGCGTCTAATTTAATGGAATCAGGAGTCAAATCACTTTCGTCACTCGATATTTTCTTAACGATTTATCTTCTTTTGCAGTTTGGTACTTAAAATTGCAGCGTATTGAAACACTCGCGGCTTTTGTTTAAGTATTTGACTTTGTTTTCGTTCGGCCGCGGAACTGCAAATAAATGAGGTGCGGCGCGGCCTCCCGCGGGGCTGAGCACGTTGAGCACCAGCACCAGCAGCAGCACGGGCTGCGCCGCCGCGACCAGCGCGTGCACGAGCTGCGCGCCGGCCTGCACGCCAGGCGATTTTGAAATTAGACTTTAAGTGCATACCAATAAGAACTACGAGAAGTGATAATCACATTACTGCCCGGCGGGTTATAATGAAATTCAGTACAACATTACTGCCCGGCGGGTTATAATGAAATTCAGTACAACATTACGCCCCGGCAAAAGCCAAGGGCTATAACGGTTTACTTTGAGAGAGGTTTGCATGATATATAATAAGGCATTGTCGAGCAGGTGGTGTGAAAAAAATATTCTATGTCCTTTCCCTTGATTCTAAACTCTCTTTATACCAAATTTCCTCTAAATCTGATCAGCAGTTAAAGCGTGAAGAGGGAACAGACAGACATATAGACAGACACACTTTCGCAATTATAATATTATTATCCCAACTACATAAAATGAACCAGATATAATTAATTGTATATCAGTCACTTCATGAGTCTTATATCCGTGATAGAAACATCTTTATCTTTAAACTGGCTCTAGTTTTACGTTTGTAAGCCTTAAATACATACCATTAAGTTTTATGAAAAACGTTTGTACAACACTTATATGACTTATTTTTGCTAGTTGGGTAGAGACTTGTATAACTATGCACGGAGGTAAGTACTCAATTTAAAAGAATTCGAATTCACACAACACATAACTTCAAGCTTTGCTTTATTTTAAAAATTCATACTGTCTTTTATATCTATTTACATATAATCCTTTGTCCTTCCTAAAAAATCGAGGTTGAAAATCTCGTTTATTCCGTTTCAGCCAGCGGCTAGCCCCTAATAGAGGTCCAACATCACGTGAATTATCTTAGGTCCTCCCATAAAGGAAAGTAAGAGTACTTCGCGTCACCGTAACTCGAAGGGAATACACCCAGCAGCACACTAAACATTATCGTAAAAATCATAATAGTAACATTTCTACTCCAACAACAGAGGATGTTCCAAGGGTACGCTGAAGCCTTAAAAAGAATGGCTTTAGCGTGATTGAAATGATAGCTGGCAGTAATGCAAGCTCAATAAGGGTTTGTTACCTAACTAAATTCTATACAAAAAATGTATGTATGTATGTATGTAAAACTCTTTATTGTACATAAAACATGAAAATAACTAGTTAACAAGAGATACAGATGTACAAAGGCGAACTTATCCCTTAAAGGGATCTCTTCCCTCCTCCTTCTTTCCTTCGGGGGGGGGGGGGGCGGGGGGGGAAATTGCATTAATTAAACCTGTGTGAATTGAATAAATAAGTAGTATCAGCATACGTTCATACAGGAGTGACCCTGACACCTTGCGGGTAGATTGGGACATCAGAAAGGCCCATCCGGATCGATATCATAAGTATTTCACTCGCTAATCCTAAAGCCAAAGAACAGTGCTTGCACTGTTGTGGCCGCTGCTGTAACTAAGATTGCCGTTCATGGGTATAGCAATATTGAGTGCCTACTAATTAACTTAAACTGTTGTGCCTCCAGTCCAAGGTGGACAGTTCGAAGCGCCACTTTCACTGGCAAAAGCCCATTCATCGTCCAACATCATTCCAGCCTATACCTACACGTTCCACTGCAAGACACACACACACATTCACACAGAGACACACCCACACACATCCCCCAACCTTCTTTGCCCTACTGGGGGGTTACTACGAAATTCGAAGTTCGGATCGTGCGGTCCCTCTCACTCTCGTAATAAATACCATTAGCGTGAGCGGAACGGCATGAAACGAAGTTCGAATTTCGCGCTTCTTAGTATAGGGCCAGTATAGGATTGTAAATAGGTATAGGTAGTATAATTTTATTGAAAGCGTATAAACCCGTGATTTATAAGAACACTTATGTAATATTTTTTCTTTTTTTTCTGTTTAATGCACTCGCAGATGGCCAAGATACAGGCTCAGCCTAGTTTGGCAACTGATGGATACCCTCAAAAATGTAAATATGTAAGTAGTTTTTGGCAATAAACGATTTTGTATTTGTAAGGCACAGATCTCGTTTCAGCAGGAGAGGGCTTGGGCTGTAGTCTCTACGCGAGCTCAGTGCGGACTGGGAACTTCACACACACCATCGAATTTCTTGGCATGTGTATGCAGGTTTCTCAAGATGTATTTTCTTCACCGTAAAGCTCATGTTGAATTTCAAATGTAATTTCGCATATACCTACCTACCTAAATTCCGAAAAACTTAGAAGTACGAGCTCGGGTTCGAACCCGCGACGCTGTGATTGAAACCACTTAGCTACCACGACTTCAAAAATTCCCAATAGTCACCTGATTGTAGTCCGTGAGTTCCGTGATCGATGTCGAACTGATGCAATGACGAGCTATTTTACCAATATTGTAAAGTCAATAGCACCTTACATAATTGCATAGTAGCCTATACTTGATCCCCAGTATTGCCAGAGACGGCCGTATCGCTTGTTAATGAACTCTGTCGCAGCACACATTCAGCACGTGAATGATCGCGTCTAATGCTACACTTAGAAAATACGTACCAAGTTCTGTGACAATGGTAGTACGTAGTACTGTATTATAAATTTGACACAATCTGCTGACTATAGTGTAGTGGATCAAATTCACAGTCACGATTCGAAACGGGCAATTTGCTTAAAGCATCTTTTTGAATAAACAGTACGTTGCAGTTTTAAATTGTACAAAATTAATTGGAATTATTTGCACTGACACGGCGTCATTGCGTCCAGTGAATGCCACGTTGTTCCTGTTTCCACTTATATCTGACGGATGGTTGATAGAATTCCTTTTATCCTTCTGCTCCAAAAGTGATCTGACAACATACTTCCAGTTAGCCCTACCAAGCGGATTTCTATGGTCTACGGTTTACGTTAAAGATTAAACGCGGCTTAGTGGTCGAAAGTTGCACGTACCCTATACCATGTTTTAGACGACCAGATGGCCTAGTGGTTAGAGAACCTGACTACGAAGCTTGAGGTCCCGGGTTCGATTCCCGTGTCGGGGCAGATATTTGTATCAAAAATACAAATGTTTGTTCTCGGGTCTTGGGTGTTTAATATGTATTTAAGTATAAGTATATCTATCTATATAAGTAAGGAAAGATTCGTCGCTAACTTCTAGACCAGTGATGGTGTAGGGGTAAGCACGCAGCACGGAACGCTGAGGACCTGGGTTCGATTCCCAGCATTGGTCTTTTTTCTGGGGTTTTTTCTGTGCATCTATATTTCAGTTTGTATTTAGTTTGAAATATATGGTTTCACGGGATGACCGTAAAAGTAATAAAAAATTAAGTTGAAGAAAATAAAAAAATAAAATAGAAAAAGATACTTCATACTTAACTTGTAAAAGTTGGCCTAGTAGCGCCATCTCTTGGTCCAGGTGAGCGGGTAGCTCCGAAGGAGTGTTGAAGTCTCTCGGTAGAGGGCATAACATAGATGCGCTTTATCACTGCCTAATGTGATTATAACAGACTGAAGTGTACGATGTATAGGAAAGATTCGTCGCTAACTTCTAGACCAGTGATGGTGTAGGGGTAAGCACGCAGCACGGAACGCTGAGGACCAGGGTTCGATTCCCAGCATTGGTCTTTTTTCTGGGGTTTTTTCTGTGCATCTATATTTCAGTTTGTATTTAGTTTGAAATCTATATAAGTATGTTTATCCGTTGCCTAGTACCCATAACACAAGCTTTGCTTAGCTTACTTTGGGACTAGGTCAATTGGTGTGAATTCTCCCGTGATATTTTATTTATTTATTTATTTATTTATTTATATCCAGTTTATATTACAAACAAGAAAGAAGCGTTACATTGCAGAACTGGATAGGTTATGACCACATTGTATAGAGCACAGCACAATAATTTAAGCCCTATAGTAGGTAAGCTCGAAGAACTTATGGCTATAAGGAGCGATGTGTTCTAAAATGGAGGTTACATGCCTACCGGAAGATACATCATGGGTAAGCCCATCGCAAGGTGGACTGCATGACCTGGTGAAGCTGGGGAAGGCGGCCATTCATTATGACTTTCTTCGGAGAAGGCCTCTGTCTAGCAGTAGATGCCTTTCAGCAAACGGTGATGATGATAGCTGATGAGGCCGTTTAAGATCGATTGAGCGCCGTAAGCTTATTATTCACTTTCCCTTGCTTATTATCAGAATGGTTTGAGTTATTTATTTATCGAACTATAAAACAGTTAACACTTGGCTCTACACTTCACTTGGTTCTCAACGAGCAACTCTTAAAATAGCGTCCTTATCGGCGAGACGGTAACGTGGAAACGACATGTTATTATTGCGTTACGTTCACTACAAGACAACACTATCAGGGACACCTAGTATCAGTGAACCCGCGACCCCTTCACACGTCAGAACCCCGCCCACGGTCCACATTATTCACCCATGGAGTCTGGCCGCGCCATGTTTTGATGTTTTCGTGGGAAGATAAGGAATAATGACGTACCTACTTCATTATTCTTATTGGAAACAAAATTTATGGATTTCCGCCTTCAATTTCGGCAAAGTTTTATTATGTTTAACAGTTTAACTAGTTCCTGAACCGGGGTTGCAATAAGAGTGTTTGTTGCACACCTGAAATGGACATGAATAGACAGTGCAAAATGTTTAGAATTACTTACAGATCAATGATTGCTCTATAATTCTATCTTAGCCACTAGGTTGATAACGCATTTGCAATTCACTGATGTCGTGGCTGTTGTGGTTGGTGGGGCGCAATTAGGTACCATCAGATTACCCATTTGCTTGCCAGCCACTCTATAACATTAAATAATAATAGTGATACCTACCGAAATTGATATGCAAATTAAAAACCGGCCAAGTGCGAGTCGGACTCGCGCACGAAGGGTTTCGTTCTGTACCATTCATCTATAAAAACGGCGTTATGGGAGTAGGGTTGCCATCTCTAAAAATCAAAAAGCCGAACTTACCCGTCAAAAAAGCCGGACTTTTGGGTCCCAAAGCCGGACATTAAGAAAATAAGGGATTTTTGACAAAAGTATGGAATAAAACGCACATTTAAAAGTGGGACTTTTGAATTCCAAAGCCGGATGCTAAAAAAAGGGATTTTTGAGTGTGTGTATGTGTCCGTCCGATGCGGGCGGGGGCGGCGTGGCAAGACTGGGCAAGGCCGTGCGCGCGCGCAGTGCGATAGTAATAAAAAGCCTAACGAAAGCCGGACAGCGCGATGCGCGGGCGGAAGACAGTTTGCTCTCCGCTCGCCCTTGTCCGCTCGGGCGCTCGTCCGCCCATCGTCGTACGAATCGCCACTCTGACAAAAAGCCTGACAAAAGCCGGGCAGGCCAAACACGTACATATTTGGCCGGACGCGACCGCAAAAAGCCAAACATGTCCGGCTAAAGCCGGACACCTGGCAATCCTATATGGGAGCCGCCTTAAATATTGGTTTTGTTTTAAGGTAATTTAATTAACTATTTATTTTTAAAGTGAATATATAACTAATTATTCTTTGAATATTTCAAGCGTCTGCCTGTTGCCGTTAGCAATATCGAGCAAAAATGTGCAAAAATGAGCCCGCTTTTTTAAATATTTATTTTATTCTGTTTTTTAGTATTGTTGTTATAGCGGCAAGAAATACATTATCTGTGAAAATTTCAACTGTCTAACTATCACGGTTCATGAGATACAGCCTGGTGACAGACGGACAGACAGACAGACGGACGGACAGTGGAGTCTTAAATAGGGAGCTTTGGGTACGGAACGGAACCCTAAAAATTACTATCGACACTACTCATTTATAATTTCGACAAGGTTTCAATTAGTCCGCAAAGCACATGTGGGACTGTGGGTGTGAAGCTTCGATCAACAATACAATACAATACAATACAATACAATTGTATTGTTAATCGAAGGTGTGAAGCGTGATCATAAGAAACAAAATTAGGTAGGTACTTAAATCAAGCTTAAATCCTTAGCAATTTCAGCCCCTGCTTTATAAAGCTCATTCAAGGCCGTTATTATTAATTACATAATCATAAATAATGTTCCAAAATGTTTTATGAAGCAATATTATTACACAAATCACAATAAGTAAACTGGCGTCTACCTGTGTGATCTCCCTTCCGACCTTGTAATGGTTGAAATAAAATTATACCCTTTATTATTATCATAAGGTTGCTTATTTAAAAGCAAGGGAAGAGATCTGTCAAAATATACTGAATGAAGAAAAGAAGGTAAACTAATTCTACCTCAACGTAGCACTTTAATAAAAGTTCAATTAGATTGCTGAGACGAATTATTAGTGGAAAAGTTTTATTTGAAGTCAGTAAATAAATAGGTACGTGGAATATTATTTATTATTATTGTATACGACTTACAGTGTCATTCCATAAGTCAACTTCTCAGTATTTCGTACAGCGTATTTAGCAACAGGAAATTACCAACGTGTGTTGTGTAAATTTAATTGTTCCTTGAAGAAGTTGTTTATCCAACAGTGTATATGAAGTAGTTTCAGTGGGGTTAGTTCATACGCAACACAGTGCTCATACTTGCTTGCCGTTTGAGGATTATTACAGAGGTAAATAAGTTGATAACCTACAAACGAAGATAACCTTACATTTTTCACTTTAGGCTTGAAATATCCAGTAAAGAACTGTGTACAATATTATCAGAGCAGTTTAAGCCGGATTACACCTACATAGAACCAGAAACTGATATTATTCTTGAACTTTTTAACCCCATAAGTAAAGCTTGTAGTAGTATCAGACAAAAACCATACGTTTCCAGTTATTTCTTGATCCACGTGCTTGTTTTTTGGAGAATTGTTGATTCTGTAAAATGTATTGTTATCTCGTAGTAAACATGATATAGACTTATTTTGTTGTTCCGTTACTATGACCTGACTGACCCATATACGTCAACAGTAGGCGATGAGGCAAATCATTTGCCTCCGAGTTGTCAGTTCACTACTGAAATCCACAATGAGAAGTCATACGTTCTTTGATTCCTTGGGCTCGGCCAGGTAATTAAATTGTTGAACCAATCTTGATTTTTGTTTCTGCTATTAGTTTTCTTAGTGCCAATATTTTTTTCTCAACTTTTCTGTTGTGCTTACATGCCACAATTTTTAATAACTTGCACAATTTTTAATGATTTTTTTGTTATCAATCTATATTATTATTTTCAAATCCTTGAACTAATAGAATAATAGAACTAGTAGAATACTTTTAATTTTATTATCTGGCCTTTACTGTTTGTTGTTGTTGTTGTTTTTGTTAGTTTGGTGTGATTTTTTAATATTTTGTAACTGTTAGACAGTTTTTGTATTTTGCCTTGCGTCATGAATTAATTTGGTTTTTTGATTGCAGCATTATGGCCAAAATCCTTGATGGGAAAGGGCTTGCCAAAGACATCCGAAATGAATTAAAAATCAAAATTCATAACTGGGTCCTGCAAGGGCACCGAGCACCATCACTCAAGTGTGTCATCGTAGGAGATGATCCTGCTAGCCATACTTATGTGAAAAATAAGATACAGGCAGCAATTGATGTTGGGATTGAGGCTGAGACTATAAAGTATGAAGCAAACCTGACTGAGGAAGAGCTCCTGATGGCTATTGACGATTTGAATGCCAATTCTGAAGTTGATGGTATTTTAATTCAATTGCCTTTGCCTGGAAGTATTGATGAAAGAAAAGTGTGTAATGCTGTGGCCCCGGAAAAGGATGTTGATGGTTTCCATATTGTCAACGTTGGGCAACTGTGCTTGGATATGCCAACTATTGTACCTGCTACTGCTTTGGCTGTAGTGGAAATGTTGAAAAGGTATTTATTACTTTACACCCTTCAATTACCTTCTTAGTTTTTTTTTAATAGTGAACAACAAATTTGTGCTTATATTTGTAACAAATATTAAATTATGTGCATGCAAAGAAATTTTTAAACTATCATCATTGAGACTGAAAAACGTTAAAAAAAAAATTAACAAAACAAACAACTTGATCTATTGAATAAAACTAATCCTTTACATATTTAATAACTTTACTTCATTTTTAGATTCAAAATTGAAACATTTGGCCGTAATGCAGTTGTGGTAGGCCGCTCCAAGAACGTAGGCATGCCAATAGCCATGATGCTTCACAGTGACATGAGCCATGACAGCGGCTTAGGCATGGATGCAACGGTCACAATCTGCCACCGATACACACCGAAGGAAAAATTGGACTTCTACTGCAGAAATGCTGATATTATTATTACTGCTACTGGTAAGATCTTTGGCCTCTTAGATATTGACTGCATCATCCAACAAGCTGGATGAGTTTTTTTATAGTTCAATGCTGAAATCAAAAGTATTACTAACTGAACATTTTTTTTAGGTGTCCCAAAACTGATAAAAGCTGATATGGTGAAACCTGGAGCTACAGTCATTGATGTTGGCATTGTCAGGGTCACAGGAGAAGACGGGAAGACCCGACTGGTTGGTGATGTTGACTATGACGGTAAGCTCTTCATTTATTGCATAAATTTCGTACTTTTCAGTCTTTAATTTCAATATTTTAATATGATTTATAAGTTACCTAATAGGATTCCTCCACCACTACTCTCATATCTCGTTTTGTAGATTTTTTTACCTAATAATGGAAAAATACATTAGACACTGGCAAAATAGTCCCCTGATGGGCAGAGACATATTTTTTTTAACTTGTCACTGATATCTCATTTGTTTGTAGCCTTGTGTGCAGAAAAAGTGTCTTAGTTCTGTAGAAGCATAGGGCTCCAAATATTATAGACCACATTAAATAAGTCTGAATTTGAAAGATTTTTTTAGCAATTTCTAGGATCTCTGAAATCAAAATGGTATTTTTTCATTTTAAAACCCTTGGTTTCACCCTGTCTGTCTATCTGCTGCTATAAATTCATTATCATTAGACATGCTTTTGTATAGGTACAGAGGCTTCATCTCTGTGCAAGGCAGCATTTAGCGTGTTGCAGTTTTCTGTGGCTTCCCGTGAGGCTGACTACACATTAGGTGTAGGTACTCAAGCCTCGTTAAAATATTAGATTTAAAAAAAGTTTTTAATAGATAGTTCTTTATGTTGCGTTTTTGTTCACTACAGAGGTAAGCAAAGTAGCGGGAGCGGTGACCCCAGTTCCGGGCGGTGTGGGCCCGATGACGGTAGCCATGCTCATGCACAACACATTCCAGGCTGCTCAGCGACAGCGAGACAATGACGACCAATGAAAAACACATTACCTCAGCTATATGAAGATATAAGTATATTTAAACTAGAAGCAAGGACTCCTTATCTTAGTTGGGTATGAAACTAATATTTTATTTGCATCATTCCACAATAATTGGTTGTTAGGTTAGTGAGGTGGTTGCTTACGTTTTAAAATTGTTTCACTAAATTGACTTAGTTGCTAGTATTTGTAAAATGGTTTGGTTAAACTTTTAAAAGGAGAATCTCGAAATTGAGTGAATGGTAATTTTCTCTACTTAGTTGTAACAAAAAAAGTGCCTTAATTTGTAATGAACTTATGAAAGTATTATATTTAATTATAGATAGATTATTATAGTACCTTAGCTGGTATTAAATATTGCTAATTTCGCATTTTTTTATAGTATTAAGGGGACATTTAAAATTTTTAAATTCCTTTACGAAAAATAATTTGTAGTGTGCAATGTTTTTATTATGTTGTCTTATAGTTATATTTTAAATATATAAATTCAATAAAACAACTTTTTCAATGCCACTTTATGTCTTTACGCCACAGCCTTGGTTTACACGAGTAAATGCTGATTTGATCCTTTTTACAAATGTGGGAAATTCGATTCCACTGTACGTGCTGTAGCGAATGTAGGCTGGTCATTCACATCAGCATAAATTATTAAATATCTCAAATGTTAATTCTGTTTTTTAATTAGTTATTGACATAGACAATATGTAGATATGACGTTGGCTTGAAAAGGTTAAAATCATATAAATATTTGTAGAAACAGATTGTACTCAGACCTACGCATTTATAATAATTATCATTGTTTTTATAATGGCTGTGATCTACTCACAATATATCAAATTCATTTTGTTCCATATCAGTTATTGTATTGTTCTAAGTGTTACGCTTTAAGATAAGTAAATAAACGTATATTAATGTAAATTTGTTTGTTATTTGAAAAGGCCCAAGTATATTATTGCAAGTATTACGAAGTGAAATAGTATATTAATCACATGAATTCGAAGGAACTCACTAATTAAATATCATACAATTCAATCGTACACTGCGATATATTTGATCGTTCTTATTCATTTTCGTCGACCAAATTTGGCGAAAGCACCGTGTACAATACTAATACATAATTTATTTGCTCTTTCTGTATAGTCAAAGAGCAAGTTCTCTCAAAACGCACAAAATTCTTACATTCTTGATATCGCTTTGTAGTCTTACCGTTATCCTGATCGACGTCTTAATTTTCTTTACTAATATTTTCATTGGCAAGTATTCTTATTTGTGCCACTCTTCTTATGTATGTATGTATTTATGAAATATATTTATTCATAAAAAGTTACACTTTCGTTTAAACCATGCCCCGCAAAACTGCTTACGCAGTTTGACTGCAGGTAGCTCGCTTTATATAAACATAGCTTATAAATTATTAAATTAGATTATACTTATAATACAATTAATTTACGTAAATGGTTACAACGTATTTCGATGGCCCCTACGTAAATCATTGAAAGTCAATTTCTGCACTTTTCAGTATAGCGTTTTGAAGTTGGTTTATGGTATAATTCCGAAAATATAAATATTACATTGACTTCATATATCCATAATAACTAATAAAGTAAGTATTTATCTTGGGGGATTTTTATTTTCAGGAAAATTATAATAGTTTTCTGGAAATTTGAAATTCGATAGCATACGTCGTGATAAAGAGAATTACATGTATCGAAACTGCCAATTTCGATTTTTTACGCCGGAATTATTTTTAAAGGTCTTATCCAAAATGGTAGTTTCGATTATTTACTTCGACAGTAGTACTGCGGTAGCTAACGTAACTGGTAGTGTAGATGGTCTACGCCACAAAAAAAAATCTCTATTATAGCTATTTTACCCGTTTCAATATAAACGCATAATTTTTTGAGACACTTTTTAGTATGAGTACTTAAATAAAATCAGTATTGTTTTGTTAATTGAAAACTTTATTCAGAAAATCAATTTTTTATTTTTAGAAATCTGACTTTTAAATCACTGTTGTCATCACAGCTTATTATTTTATAATTACTGCTTAGTAATGGCTAGTGAAAATCAAAAAAGTTCTCAACAAACTACAGATGTAGTAAATAAATAAAAATTATTATAAGACAACTCGTAACATACAACATAAATGTAACCAACCGCTCTAAATTACTAAACAAAAAACTTCTCAAAAACTCTTTATTGCACGAATGAATGAATCTTACTTACTTATGAGATAAAAAAACGAAATACCTTTTTGGCTCACTAACTTAAAACAAAATATGAAATATAAGTAAGCATATAAATATTCTAATCAGAATTGTCAACATTATCACCAATAGTGTACTGTAATTAATATATTTTTTTTTAAATATTCTTTAGGTGATAGGTATCACCCCCGATTGACATAAAGAAATAAGATCTTTATATTTTGCATCTGTAACAGTCAGCAGGTTACCATATGCCATCTTAAATTCAGCGTCATCATTCATTATTTTCCCACTTCATCTGGTAGTGATAACTGTGTTTAAGCAAAATTGCATTCAAAAGACAATTCGGTGCATTTTTTTCTACCCTGACCTCTTTGACTTTGTTTCATATTACAAAAATTTTCGCTTATATTATAATACAGCAAGTCCAACATCTCCAAGTGGACAATTCAATATTAAAAGTCAAATGTACCACAAACAACTTCGGGTGAATTTTGAGCTACTATTTTGTCATCTGCTTTAAATTTTCTTGTATTTTTTTTATTTTCTATATGCTGAGATTGGGCACTTATTTGATCTTCAGTCGGGTTTGCCTCATTTGAAAATGCATGACATTTGTCGCAAATGTCTTTCTTTGGGACATAGAATCCAACGTTCATGTGCTCATTCACTATATCAGTGTTAGTACTGACGTAGTGTGACAGATTTACTTTTATAGTTTGGCAGCTGATTCCATTCTTTGTACAAGGAAAACATTTTTTTGAAGGATACGTTATTATTCAGATAAAGTTTACTACAACTTTCTCTTACTTTTTTGGTTGCCTTTCGGTAAATTTGTCTACATATTCCCACTGCTGAGTATGTACCCCTAATTTCCGAAAATTGGTTAATATTCTTTGCCGGGTGTCGGTATCAAATTTATCGTAACATTTTAATTTGCACGTAGAACGACACATCTTTTTCTTTTTTTCCTGGGTTTGCTTTGAATGTAGACATTCTCTTTTAGTTTAATGAAATGGTCGAGCTCGGCGAATCGCACTCTGATACTGTTATAAGAGAGCTAACGCTAGCTATGGGGCCTGGACTACTGGTAGGTGTAGGTAGTTTCCCGGATTCAGTCGGCAGTGGTGTCAATGGAGAAAACGAACTTCTAATTTTGCTTATTATCTTCAGTTTGGCTTTGTATTGAGATTTCAAAGTCTTGTAATGGGGATGGCACTGGAGTATTTACTGAGCTACTTAAAATAATTGACTCCTTATCACTGTTTATTGCAATTAGTACTTTTTCTACCGTCGCTTCCAGAATAGAAAAATGTGGCGTAGCCAAGTTTCTGTCTGAAGATAGTTCTTCGTCAACTATTCCCTCGAGGGTGGCCCATTCTGTGTCTTCAAAGGTACAAGTTGCAGGTAGCGAAGAATCTGAAAAATACTAGGTACCTAATGATAGTTTGATATTCTGATCAACACAATACAATATCGAATCTGCCAGTTTCGATACAAAGTTAACGGCAAATTCCAACGTACAATATTGAAACTGGCAGTTTCGATACCAAGTCAATAGTAAATTCCAACGTACAATATTGAAACTGGCAGTTTCGATACCAAGTCAATAGTAAATTCCAACGTACAATATTGAAACTGGCAGTTTCGATACCAAGTCAATAGTAAATTCCAACGTACAATATTGAAACTGGCAGTTTCGATACCAAGTCAATAGTAAATTCCAAAGTACAATATTGATACTGACAGTTTCGATTATTTAAGTCGGTAATACTATTAAATGTTCATAATTAATAATTATTTGTCAATAACTTGACCGTAACTGCACACTATTATTATTAACAACGTAAAATACACAATCCTTTTAAAATATAATCACTAAAAATGTTCAAACTTACCAGCTTTAGGTTTTTCACTATCGGTGGTTGCACTGTCTTTTGTTATCAAACCAAGATTTTTTTTAGATCTCGACGCATTAAATCTGTTGTTCCTCATTATTACGTGTTTTAAAAACAAAAATCATAATAAAATTGTAACGTTATTAGCTGATTGGTCGCTTGTTGCCAACTGATCGCCTCGCGGGCTTGTGCGACGTATACTATTGAAGCTGTTAGTTTCGTCTCGTTTACACGACAACTATTCCCACGTAAACAATCGAATGTAGACTTACGATGACCTACTACGGAAATGTTATAATGTTTTCGATGTTTTACGACTCAAATATCTGCTTAAAAATAAGAATTTTCTTTTTTCCTTTCGGGGGTGTAAAATATGGCTTAAAAGAAGTAGATTACACGAATAAAAAAAAACGGCAATTTTGAGTTTCGATGGTTTACGTAGGGGCCATCGATTTAACAAGTGTTTTTTTAATAAACTCTTAAATTTAGCAAGTGAAGGCTCACGTCTTATGTCCTCGGGTCTTACCACTCTTATTAGCAGAGCTGTGGCTTCCATTGCATAACCACCAATTAAAGCCGCCAAGGCAATGCTTGACTTGTCTGTTTAAAAGAAGTATCGGCTTTCGATAATGATCTTACCTATACACGAGTTTGATACGAACACAATTTTATTATAATAAAAGTCTCAGTCAGCGGCGTCACTAGCTCATAGGTACTTAACTTTGTTCCTACAATCGTTGATTAAATTTTAATTGAAGTTTTGACTCAGTTTGCACTTGCTTTAATGAGTTGAGAGGAATGCTATAATGAAATCGATGTTTAATTCGCTTGGCATATTGACATGTTTTAAGATATTTCAATGAAGTTAACTGCCTGTCTACAGTGTCAACACTCACTGCGCTGGCTCAGCCACCCGCAATGGATCTTGGCCTCCAACACCAATTTCCATCATTTCTCCCTAGGTCATTTGCGCCAGTCGGGTGCTTGTAACGCTCTTTATATACTTTGTTGAGTTTCTTGCCGGATTACTCTCAACAGGGTTTTTTCGAGCCAGTGGTAGATTCTTCGACTTTTTAAAGTGCTTTGTTTATAGCCTAAATTTAAAAACCGGCCAAGACCATGTCGGACACGCCCGAGGCAGGGTAGCCGTTACGAAAAAATCCTTGCCTACTTATCTTATTAAATAATTAATTACTATTAATTACACTGTCAACAATATTTTATAGGCCAGGCTGCTATTTACTTTAAACTACTAATAACTCTCAAGCAAACTTAGCTGTTATAGTTTTGCTTGGTAATTTGATAATTGTTACACATGTCCGTGCAAAATTACAGCTTTCTAGCCCTAATAGTCTGAGCTGAGTGGACGGACAGACAGACATGGCGAAACTTTAAGGGTTCCATTTTGGCTCCGGAACCCTAAAAAGATGTTCTTACTTGATTAACTTTTACCTTTAACCGTATCGAGTTTAAGTACCTCGGTGTCAGCTCCTGGCCTATCTTAATTTGAAGAGCGTTTCGTTCCGTATCATTGTTCAACAGTTTAATATTGCAATTTTACGTTATCTCGGTGTGAATACCTTTCACATTAGACTCACCACATTTTCTGCTTGCGAGCATTCCCGCGAGAGGGTGAAAATTAAAGCATTCGTACGGTTTCCTCTTGAGGTACTTAAATTAAACAGGTAGCACTAAATTAAATAGGAATAATTTTATTCAAATTATTCTTCATTTCGATAAAATGTAACCTCCGAGTATGCTGTCTCATCGGAGCATGTTTTAGAATCAATCGCGTCTTATTTTGAAACAGTTCCACAATTCGTTTCATGACGATTTCTTTGTCATGTGTATCTAGGTATATGAAAAGTCAACATGTCATTTACAGCGAAAAGATTCCACCCGCGCGAGTCACTTACTGTAGATATATAGGTAAAAAAACTTAAGTAAGTAAATGACCTGTTGCATGTAGTAGGTAGTAACGTATCCGTATAAATAAATTGACGTTCCAAATTTGAAAAATCAATTCATCTCACCACCAGCTCCATATCAATCCTGTGCACCACTACATAAGTACAACAGGTCCTTTAACTACTTAAGTTTTTCACCTATACCTTCTTTGATATTCGTATTGAGGTTTCGAAGGTTTTTACACGCTTTATATTAGCTTCACCTGTATGTTTGTATGTATGTTTGTAACCGACTCCTTAGGGCGCGATTTTGACCCACTTCCCGGTTTCCGATTGAGCTGAAATTTTGCACATATGTGTAAATTGGATGACAATGCAATATTATTGTAACATGGAGCTGATCTGATGATGGAGCTGGATGGTGGCCATAGGAACTATGTAATAAAACAACACAATCCCGTCGAGTTTGGGCTCGTTTGATTCGTCTTGACGAGCACTTTGATCCCAGATGGTAACCAGGGTCTGATGATGGAGCTGGAAGATGGCCAAAGGCACTCCACAATAAAACGACACAACCCCATCGAGTTTGGGCTCGTTTAATTCGTCTTGACGAGCACTTTGATCCCATATGGTAACCAGGGTCTGATGATGGAGCTGGAAGATGGCCAAAGGCACTCCACAATAAAACGACACAACCCCATCGAGTTTGGGCTCGTTTGATTCGTCTTGACGAGCACTTTGATCCCATATGGTAACCAGGGTCTGATGATGGAGCTGGAAGATGGCCAAAGGCACTCCACAATAAAACGACACAACCCCATCGAGTTTGGGCTCGTTTGATTCGTCTTGACGAGCACTTTGATCCCATATGGTAACCAGGGTCTGATGATGGAGCTGGATGATGGCCAAAGGCACTCCACAATAAAACGAAACAACCCCATCGAGTTTGGGCTCGTTTGATTCGTTTCGACGAGTACTTTGGTCCTAGATGGTAACAAGGGTCTGATGATGGAGCTGGAAGGGGGGTAGGTGGTGGGGTGGTGGGGGAATGGGGTATGTGGGGTTAGGGGGTCGGGGGTTTAGAGGGTTGGGGGTAAGGGTGTGGCGGTTGGGGTTAGGGGATGGGGGGGGTGTTGGGGGGTTCGGGGGTAAGTGATTTTGGGGGGTTGTGGGAAATGGGGAGGGGGTAAGAGGCCTAGATGGTAACAAGGGTTTGATGATGGAGCTGGAAGGGGGGGGGGGCAGGTGGCGGGGAGGGCTTGGGTGGTAGGGGTCGGGGTTGGGGGTTGGGGGTCTGTAAAATGAGAAGGGGGATTAGGGTATTGGGGTTTGGGGTTGGAGGGGGGGGGGGTTGGGGAAATGGGGTGGGGGATGTTGGGGGGTTGGGTTTAGGGGGTTGGGGGGTTGTAGGTGAGGGGGGTAGAGTTAGTAAGAAAGAGGTTTACGTTTAGTAGTGTAGAGCAGTGCGCGCGCACCAAAGACCAAGTATAAGATGGACTGATTCTATTTAAGACGAGCAAAAACCGTTTTCTCTTTTTAGCACATGGAAACGCTCACTGTGAAAAAATGCAACTAAAAAATAGAAAATAAATAATAGTTTAAAAAAACTAAAAAACACGCTTTAAAAAATAAAAAATAAATTTTAATAAATTTCAATTCACTATTCTTATAGTACAGTAAAAATCTTTATAAGCAATTATTATATTGTTATATCCAGATCAAAACTTGTAAACAATTCTAAATATTGATAAAATAAATAATAATAGTTTAAAATATTTTATTGTAAAAAAAGCGTGGGGTGCTTTTTAAGATGTTATCAAAATGATAATCCTTGACAATTGACACCATGCACCCCACGCTTTTTTTACAATAAAATATTTTAAACTATTATTATTTATTTTATCAATATTTAGAATTGTTTACAAGTTTTGATCTGGATATAACAATATAATAATTGCTTATAAAGATTTTTTACTGTACTATAAGAATAGTGAATTGAAATTTATTAAAATTTATTATTTATTTTTTAAAGCGTGTTTTTTAGTTTTTTAATTCATCTCTATCGTTCACGTGACAGATGAGATGGTGTACCTAACAGTCTGTTAAATTTTCACGAATTTTACAGCAAAGTATATGTATAGTAGGTACGGTACGGTCAGGAGCAAAAATATATATACTTAAGTACTTTAACTAGGTGTCAAAAATATCTACAACTCAAGTCATTAACCGTAAGGTTGATGTTTATCTACATATTTTGACGCGCGATGACTGTATACATATTTTGCTTGTTAACTCTGACTAACTTAACTCTTAACTCTGGTCAGTGCAAGTCCGGTTTATTGAACCTGAAAACTTTATTATAGCTTAGTTAGACAGGTAATACTCAATATTTCAATGTGTTTTTTTTTTAATTATGTACAGGCACAGAGATAACGTACCTACATTGTACAATTGAAAGGAAGGCCAGAAAGCGAGCTTATTTTGAGATAGGTATTGATTTACAATTAGGTACATAAGTAGTCGAATTTTCCACACATTGTGCCTCTGTGTACTACTTAATATTAATTATGGCTGTCTATTACCTCTTCACGCTTAAACCGTTGGCATGGAAATAGTTTTGAACTCCTGAGAAATACCATGAAATACAAACATACGACAGTTTTTATCAAGAAAAATTGCATAGTTCAGACGGAGTCGCGGGCAACAGCTAGTAAACCATAAACGGCACCAACACATCAAACCACATCAAACAGACGACTCAAAATAATTACCAGGGTAGTGAGCTAAGTATTACTATGGGTTACCAACCCACCAAATAGACGTCAAAGTGGTAATTTGAGCCCAAAATTAATAAGCACCTATGCATACCGCAATGCAGCGGCAAATGGCTAGTTTTCTTACAATTTCAAATGAAAGGGACATTCAATATGTATTATTTCTATAGCGAAAATTTGTCCCTAAAGAGGGCCAAGGTCTTTGTTTGTACAACGAGCGAATAAACGGAAGCATTTTGTATGTAGGACGGAATGGATCCCAAGTCCCGCTGTGTACGGGAACTACGGGACGGGAACGCTATGGCGACGACTTGTTAGCTGAAATCCGACTTTTATTATAAATGCGAAAGCTTGTGTTTTTTGGGATTTTCACTTTAAAATGCGCATTTTTAAATATGAATTTTTGTGGTCTTATTCAAAATAACTACCACTGTTCATTTAGGTAGGTAGGTAAATATTAAGTAGGTACATGAAGAAAAAAGTACTTAACCTTATTTTTGAGTCAGTTTTGTGTTTGTGTGTTTTTTTCGCATATAAGTAAGTAAGTTAGTTTATTTGGCTCGTCAGGAAAAAAATTCTTTGAAAATTAGGGACATTTTTTATCATCAAAATCAATACCTAGCGCTCTTGATTCTGAGTAAGAAATCTTAAAAACTTTAAAAAAGAAAGGGAATTACGCATTTTAAAATGAAGATGCCATGTTACTTTTTCGCGCTAAAACGACTGGATAAATTTGGATGAATTTCAGAATATTCTGTTTAAATACTATTAGCGTGAACTAAACCGCACGATACAAAGTTCGCAAATCGAATTTCGTAAAGCCTAGCCAAAAAAGTCCCGTGATCGAACCACTGTCCTAACATTTCCTTTCGCATCCAAAAACTGCACCCCAGTCAAAATTGTTGCATGATCTTAACTCGGCTGTAAAATTTCCTGTTGCATTCAAAAATTGCACCCTGGCCAAAATAGTACCGTGATCAGATCATAGCGCTATCGTAACATTTTCCTTTGTATTCCAAAATTGCACCCCAGCCAGAATCGTTCCATGCTGTGGCTCTGTCGTATCATTTCTATACGCATCCAAAAATTGCACCTCAGCCAAAGTCGTTTCATAAGGTATCGTAGCATTCCCTTTCGCATCCAAAAATTGCACCCCAGCCAAAATCGTCCCGTGACCGGGTCGTCCGTCACGAGGGTCCATTCTTGCCGGCACTCATTACCGCGCCCTTTCGTTAACTAATTATGAGGGTTGTATTAAATGAAATAGAGACCAAAAATAATTGTTGGGCAGACTCCAATATAAACGAAGGATTGTAATGAAGTTAATATATGAGAGCTCTTACGAATTAATCCTGCCCTTTTGGTAGGTAATGACATTAGGGACCTCTATATGCCTTGTTAACTCCTGTTAACTTGTATCTTATGATGAACGGTTATTAGGTTATCCTACTGCGCAACTGGGCTGTGCTTTTGTACGTACGTAGGGTGCATGTGATATGGATAATAAATTAATTTATTTATGTTGGAGTCGAAGCTTATATACATACTTACAAAGCTTTAAGTAGATGACCTAGCTTTGTCAGTGCCATATATTAAAGTATCTACATCCCCATCACTTTTATTGACACGGAGTGGTTCTATTCTCTTTAGCTGTTGTCATTCAAAAATGTACTCTGGGAGTGCTACTACTTATAAATATTGAAGCACTGCACTGTTGACTCAACGTATGTAAGTGAACACTTACCTGACGCTCTGGTATTGTTCTAAGGGGTACAAGTTTACCTTATATTTTCCAACAACAGCTTATTCGTACAGGAGTCGCCATGTACGTACATTAAATGTATTAGTTTACTTTCGTATAGTAGTTTTTAGAGGTCGATGAACTTGTTTGAATTTAAGAGCGTTTTTGTAAGCTTCGCTTGAGACGTTTGGCTGAGATTATATTCCAATATGACCGTTTTAAAAAAAAGTATACCCCCTACTTTTGGGCTTTCCTGTGTTTGAAATATAATAATGAGTAAAATTTAAATCTGGCGAATTATTTTAATGATTTAAAAGCATTAAACAATCTCTAAACTACCTATGTATTTAAATGGAAATAATTAAATACTTTGAGTATTTAGCTATTGTTAAATAATCATCATCAGCCTGTATACAAGTAATCGTGGGATGGAGACCACGGACTGGCAAGCGCAGCGTGGGACGTTCACCAACGAGATGGACGGACGATTTGGTGAAGGCCGCAGGTTCAGGGTGGATGCAAGTCGCTTCTAACCGTAATGATTGGGCGTTTATTGAGGGAGGTCTATGTCCAGCAGCAGACGTCCTACGGCTGAAATGATGATGATGATGATGAGCTTGTATACATCCCGCTGGCACAGGCTTCCTCTCAGAATTGAAGTTTATCTACCATGAACTTTACGATGAAGGGTTTTCCTTCAAGATGAGGAAACCTACAACACACACCTGCGAAGAAATTTAATGATGTGTTTGAAGCTCCCAATCCGCATTGAGCCCGCGTAGCAACTTCGGCCCAAGCCCTCTCATTCTAAGAGGAGTTCTGTGCGGTGCAATGGGACTTATATAGCCTGGAAATGATGATGATACTACCTACTTAAAATAACTCAGAACAAGGCAAGGTCTTATAGCATTATTAACCCAAAAATGCTTTTATAATCTGTCAACAAACGTGCCTAGACGCCACAGAGGACTCGGCGGCGTCTCGGTCTGACGAGCAGAATATGTAAACTTCACTAAAGTTTCAAATTAAATTGCGACGTGCTCCGCCGTTTCGAGGCTTGGTGGCAATACAAAGCCACCTAGTGTACCTAAGTGGCACGTCAAAGAATCTAAGTTTGTTGCTGTAATCAGCGTGTCTACGAAGTTATTTTTTTTTAGTGCTCTGCACCTCAAAAGGAAAAACGGAACATTCGATTCACTTATATTTTGTCTGTGTATCAGTCTGCCTGTCAATACTGGTCTCAGTGTTGACGGGTATATACTATTCTCTCCATCTTGGGTTTTAATATCTAACCACGGTTTCAATCTAAAAAACTAATAAGTAATACTTTTTTATATTTACAAGAGCATAGGTAATACTAGGGGCGTTCAATAAAAAGTGAGAATGAGTATGTTATAAACAACTTTTACTAAATGTTTTTTTATTTTTCGACATAGTCACCTTTTAGCATAATACACTTAGTATATCTTTTTTCTAAACTTAAAATTTCATTTTTAAAAAAGGTCTCATCTTGAGTACTTAAAAAATCTTGTACTGCAGCGACTACCGCGTCGTCGTCTTCAAATTTCTGGCCTCTCAGGTATTGTTTCAATCTCGGAAATAGGTAGAAATCACTGGGAGCGAGATCCGGTGAATACGGAGGATGCTTAAGGATATCGAACCCAGCATCACGAATTGCAGCCATTGCAACGGCGGACTTGTGTGCCGGGGCATTGTCCTGGTGGAACAGCACAACTTTCGAGAGTTTACCTCGCCGTTTTTCGCGGATCTCATTGCGCAATGTTGCTATTTGTTTGGCGTATAATGTGCCCGTAATAGTGGCTCCATGCTCGAGATACTCAATCATTAATACCCCTTTACCATCCCAAAAAACAGAGCCCATGACCTTACCGGCAGATGGGCCCACCTTGAATTTCTTCGGAGTTGGAGATGATGGCCTTTTCCATGTCATAGACTGCAGTTTCGTTTCTGGGTCGTAATGATGGAGCCATGTTTCGTCCATTGTTATAAATCGCGCCAAAAAAAGTTCCCGGTCTTGCTGCATCAGGTTCAAAGCTTCTTGACAAATCTCTAGTCTAGTTTGTTTTTGCGTGTCAGTAAGCATTCTTGGTACCCAACGCGCAGATACCTTTTTCATACCCAAGCGTTCATGTAAAATATTATGCAAGCTCCCCGTTGAAATCTTTACATTTTCAGCAATAAAACGAACCGTGACACGACGATCCGCCAAAACTGAGTTTTCGACTTTTTTCACAATTTCTTCAGTTACTGCTGTAGTAGGGCGTCCGGAGCGGGGGTCGTCCATTGTCGATGTTCTTCCACGTCTAAATTCGGCGCACCAACGTGCGACTGTCGGATACGGAGGAGCATTAGACCCTAAAGTGTCCCGCAAATCCAAATTGACTTGGTCCGTAGAAAAATTTTTCAAACACAAGTATTTGATAACGGCGCGCAGTTAAATTTTCTCCATTTTCGCTAACGTACTCCATAGCATTGCAAAGAAATTACCGTATTTTTTTTTAAACAAAAGACAGTTAGTTTTTTTTTTCATAGCAATCAGCTAGATAGATTAGCTTTACCGGCCAGTATTTAATTTCCTAATATTGAAAGAGTTTGCATCTCATTCTCACTTTATATTGAACGCCCCTCGTACCTACTAATTTTTGTTGCTGTTTTTGTCTCAACGAAATGTCATAATTTTACAATGAAAAATGAAGTTTTTTGTTACTTTATTATAATTTTTGACTTCTCAATGGTGTATGTGTGTGAAATTCCCAAACCGCACTGACCCCGTGTGGGAACTACGAGCCAAGCCCTCTCATCCTGAGAGGGGGCCTGAGCCCAATGGTGGGACTTATATATGACGAGATGATGATAAAAAGGTACGAACAAACTACGATAATTATCATCGAACAAAATACAGCTGTTAAAAAACAGTAGGTACAAAATGGACTCGGAAAGATCAAGCAAATGCACGTTCCTAGATTCATACAAATTCCATGCATCTGTTCCACTGCATAATCTTAATCTGAACTCCTCATTGAAACATTTCACACCCCCAACCAAAGTTACCGCATAGATAAACTGAATTTAATACGTGTAAGTGTAATCTACATGTCTCCCCGTTGTCGAATTAAAACGTTTAACTTTATTGTCACCACTAAAGTGTCGGCAATGTGTGGAAAGGAGGGTGCATACAGAATGAGGAAAACTGTAACCCGGCTTTAATTATGCAAAGTTATTTCATAGGTGGCGGAATATATTGCTTTAGAATTCAGACTTCGCTGCGAAGGTTATTATGAGGTGTAGTCGACCGCGGTTGTTAGACATGAGTTTGCAGGTAACTTACTTTGCTTGCAGTTGGTTTTTGGGGTCGAAAGTAGTGACTTTAGCCTTTACGATGCTATTCATTATTCGATAGTGGCTATCGTATCTTAGAGCTTCATTTACCTACTTAAACTGAAGCCTACGTCATTCACTGTTGAAAAATCGGCTAAGAATGTGTCGAACATTTTTTTATTTTTATTATGAGTGAGGCAAACGAGCAAGGGGTCATCTGATGGAAAATGATGATACAACTCAAAAAGAGTCACTGATCTGAGCCGGCCTTTAAATAAAAAGGAGAGGGAATAGGGGAGAGGGAGGGGGAGAGGTATTATCGGGCCCCCGGCGCTTTCACTGACCGTACGAAACGCAGCAGGATTACTGCTGCTTCACGCCGGTGTTCTGTGAGAGGGTGATTATTATTATTAATTAGCTTTGCAATAGCTGTAGCTGTGGTGGCCTAGTGGTTTGATATATGGCCTCTCAAGCCGAGGGTCGTGGGTTTCAATTCCGGCTCACACCTGTGAGTTTATCGGAATAGTGCGAAATTACCATGAGCTTTACGGTGAAGGAAAACATCGTGAGGAAACCTGTATACTTCAAAGGTGCGTGTGTGAAGTTCCCAATCCGCTCTAGGCCCGCGTGGGAACTACGTCCCAACCCCTCTCATTCTTAGAGGAGGCCTGTGCGCTGCAGTGGGAAGTATAATACTTAGGCTGGGATGAGATTGCATACTGTGGCCCTCAACAATGTTCCAATTTGAAATGAACAACGCTAAGAGGTTTTCTGTTTATAAATGTATTTAATTGCCTTCACCAAGCCCCGCACACTCCAATGTGTTGTTATTTGGAAGTCAACTTTGTTTATGATTGCTACTATTTTATTTTCCCATAATTTTACTATTAATTATATAATATCTGCATTAAATAAGTAATATTTTACGAAGGATTTTGTATTTCATACGGAATTCTTACTTATTGCCACAGACAAGAAAGTTGTCATAGTAAAATCGGTTACCTTGTTTAATGCTGGTCATTGCCAACAGTTTTTGAAACCATTTTAGAGGACTTACGATATGTGGGTAGATAAATAAATGAATGAAATCGACACCTCGCGCCGCTTCTTCTATAATGTGATATTGTGATTGTTTGATACTGCGCGTGTCTGCTTCGTTCAACGGGAGGGAATAAAGAGCGTTTTTACTTCGTTTTACGTCATTATCATTATCGTTTCAACAGATAATATTTAAGGAGATTATGCTATACTTTTACATAAGGTGGAACGCCACGTTAGCCCATTGTAAAAGTCCCGTTAGATGGCGCTGTCACCAAAATGTCGAATTTTGTATGGTTTTTGTAGTTTTCAGAGTATCTTTACAATATTACTATGTATCAACTGTACTTTTGCCTTAAAAATCTCAGTTTTCTAGGTAAATATGAGTGTATCACATTGCAGGAAAGACCTTGGTCGTTCTGACCCGCCACCCGCGGCGGGCAGCGGCCCGTCGCCCGCCGCGTCTAACTATATGCTGTGTTCTCGTTCTCGCCCGCCGCGTTCGGGTCAGAACGACCAAGGCCAAATAGATGACACGTGGTTAGAGTCTAAAGCTGCGTACGGACTACGCGCACTCGGGTACGCGTACCCGGGCTTGCGTGTCCTGGAACGCCATATCCGTACGCCATTTACGCGTACGTACACTGTACACGTACACGTACACGTACTGTACACGTACACGTACACTGTACGCGTACATGGCGTACGGACATGGCGTTCCAGGACACGCAAGCCCGGGTACGCGTACCCGAGTGCGCGCAGTCCGTACGCAGCTTAAGGAATCTAGTCTCATGTAACGTTTGGCTTTGAAGTTGGAAAATCATGAGTATGATATCGTGCTCTAGTTGGTAACCATATCGGATGCTCTCGTTATGAAAACGAAAGACAGTTACAGAATAATATCTTTGCCCCGAACGGTCAAAACGCTGGAATATTCACTCTCATTATATTAAAATTATATTCTTAAATTAAAATTGGATACTTTCATAATAAATTCATAATAAATCAAACGTCAATTGAATATTCAAACTAATGTAATTGGAATGTCATTTTGACATTACTGGGAAAAATATCATAAAGTTAGCTACACAGTGTCAAAATAAATGTTATTTTTACGTCGATATTTTTTTTATGGTACGATTGACACCAATTGGCCTCGTCACAAACTTCATTCGGTCCTTCGTCACATTAGTAAATTACATTCGAATAA
This sequence comes from Archips crataeganus, assembly GCA_947859365.1. Taxonomy (NCBI): domain Eukaryota; kingdom Metazoa; phylum Arthropoda; class Insecta; order Lepidoptera; family Tortricidae; genus Archips; species Archips crataeganus. The sequence goes on from OX402060.1 coordinate 12,339,975, forward strand.
ACATGAAATACCTTATGTACGCATGCATGTAAATAAGTATGTAGTACACTTTGGTAGCTAAGTGCACGGCTCTGGCTCTGGCCTCTAGAGGATTGTGGGGATCACACATAGGTAAAACATAATAAAAAAACTAAAAAACACGCTTTAAAAAATAAAAAATAAATTTTAATAAATTTCAATTCACTATTCTTATAGTGCAGTAAAAAATCTTAATAAGCAATTATTATATTGTTATGTCCAGATCAAAATTTGTAAACAATTCTAAATATTGATAAAATAAATAATAATAGTTTAAAATATTTTATTGTAAAAAAAGCGTGGGGTGCATGGTGTCAATTGTCAAGGATTATCATTTTGATAACATCTTAAAAAGCACCCCACGCTTTTTTTACAATAAAATATTTTAAACTATTATTATTTATTTTATCAATATTTAGAATTGTTTACAAATTTTGATCTGGATATAACAATATAATAATTGTTTATTAAGATTTTTTACTGCACTATAAGAATAGTGAATTGAAATGTATTAAAATTTATTTTTTATTTTTTAAAGCGTGTTTTTTAGTTTTTTTAAACTATTATTTATTTTCTATTTTTTAGTTGCATTTTTTTTCTTTCTAACTTTACCCCCTCACCTACAACCCCCAAACCCCCTAAACCCAACCCCCCAACATCCCCCACCCCATTTCCCCAAACCCCCCCAAACCCCACACCCTCACCCTCAATCCCCTAAACCCCCCTTACCCCCTCCTCATTTTACAAACCCCCGAACCACCTAAACCCAACCCCCCTAACACCGAACCCCCATACCCCCGGAAACCCACCCTCCCCCCCACCCCCACTCCCCCCACACGCCACCTGCCCCCCCCCCACCCCTCCCACTCCTTCCAGTTCCATCATCAAACCCTTGTTACCATCTAGGCCTCTTACCCCCTCCCCATTTCCCACAACCCCCCAAAATCACTTACCCCCGAACCCCCCAACACCCCCACCCTATTTCCCGTAACCCCCCCCCCCCCCCCCCCAACCCCTAACCCCAACCGCCACACCCTAACCCCCAACCCTCTAAGCCAACGACCCCCTTACCCCATACCCCATTCCCCCCCCAACCCGCCACCTACCCCCCTTCCAGCTCCATCATCAGACCCTGGTTACCATATGGGATCAAAGTGCTCGTCAAGACGAATCAAACGAGCCCAAAATCGATGGGGTTGTGTCGTTTTATTGTGGAGTGCCTTTGGCCATCTTCCAGCTCCATCATCAGACCCTGGTTACCATCTGGGATCAAAGTGCTCGTCAAGACGAATCAAACGAGCCCAAACTCGATGGGGTTGTGTCGTTTTATTGTGGAGTGCCTTTGGCCATCTTCCAGCTCCATCATCAGACCCTGGTTACCATCTGGGATCAAAGTGCTCGTCAAGACGAATCAAACGAGCCCAAACTCGACGGGATTGTGTTGTTTTATTACATAGTTCCTATGGCCACCATCCAGCTCCATCATCAGATCAGCTCCATGTTACAATAATATTGCATTGTCATCCAATTTACACATATGTGCAAAATTTCAGCTCAATCGGAAACCGGGAAGTGGGTCAAAATCGCGCCCTAAGGAGTCGGTTACAAACAAACATACAAACATACATACAAACATACAGGTGAAGCTAATATAAAGCGTGTAAAAATGTGAGCGGTCAGCTGAAACTAACCGTAGTATGGCAATCTGCCATAATTTCTAAATAATAATAAAATCTGGAGCGACTTAAACACCTAAATTTTACATAAGAATTAATTGTTACGTTCAAGCAATTAACGTCAAAATACACCAGTTATAAACGAAGTGGCCTCTTCGTTTAATTTCTCGTACCTGGCAACCGAACTTCGCTTCGGCTAAAACTCCTAAACAAGCTAGATCGATTGTTCGCCCCTGAAAACCCTTACATAGCAAATTTCATCGAAATCGTTAGTTTTTTCCGAGATCCCCGAAATCCTATCCTGTAATATCCTGTCCCTACTCATAATATTATAAATGAGAAAATTTGTCAACAACTTTGGATGTCTTGATGACTGGGTAAGCAATAACCAATAACCTGTCAACCCCAAAATCACGATCAAACTGAAATAAGTTTTTGTAAAAAATTTCATTTTTAATACAAGCTTTTTCGCTGACAGTACTTTTTGTTAAGTGTATTGCGTTGTCATCCAACCTAAATAAGTATATCAAATTGCAAGTAAATCTGACCACTGGAAGTGGGTCAAATTCAACTTCCAAGATTTGACCCGTACATACATACTTACATACACACATTGCAAGTTAATAAAAAACTTTCAAAAACCCTTTTAAAAATCTTTAGCGCTCATTTTCTCAAAACGACGGTCGTGTGGGTTGACATGTTATTGCTTATCAACATCCGTTTGTTAGTCGATCACGTAAATAACAGCTGAACGGATTTGAATGAAATTTGGCATAGGTACATAGACAAAAATCTTAACCCTTAATTAAACCATTTGACAACCCTGTCAAGACATTCGATTTTAGACCGTAAATGTTGCTAATTTGAATAGGCTTTGATTTCTGCTTGACGGCAAATATATTGCCGGTATCGAATTAAGGGTTAATTCAGACATAGAATACGTAATATCCTGAAAATGCGTTCCCATGGGATAATCGAAGCCAGCTAGCAAATCGTCTAATATATAAAAATCTCGTGTCACGGTGTTTGTTATCGAACACCTCCGGAACGGCTTGGCCGATTTTTATGAAAGTTTTTCTCTAAATTTAATGGTCGGAGAATAGATCGTAGACTATTTTTTATACCCCTAAGAATTGCTCGTTTAGAGGTCTAAGATAAGATAAACATCGTTATTATCATCAAGGAACCTAGACAAAATACAAATCCGCAAATAAAAATAGTCTAGACTAGACAGTCAGCCAAATGGCCTTAGTAATAGCGTCCTCAGGAAACTCCAATATCCTATAGTTATCTTTCAAAAGCATTGGTCCGCAAAATATTCTGATCACAGATTTGTCACCGCATGTCCAATAAAGTTCAGATATCGCACCAGCAGTCTGATTCTGATAGCCCTGCAACAGACTTAAACATTACACATTCGCTGTTCCTTACAGTCATGTGGGAGACTTAGTTGGTGTGAGTGGGACATGTTTCGTTTCGATGTGAGTTTTTTAGTGCACTGGTGTGAATAAGGCTGTGGATGTCAGCAGCGAGCGTTGCAGCGTTGGCTGATTCCGCCGCATATTGCACTCACAGACATTGTCAGCCCAACGTTTATTTATTACACTCTCTTGTTTTATTTTCCTTGAACTCACACGGATAGGATGGTGCCAATAAATCACAGACCAACATTTAAAATAAATTGTGTTGGGAAAAACTACCAACCAGTCTTGTTTCAATAAATTCAAATAGGTTAATTGTGTCAGTTTTACATTTACTGTATTTTTTTAAATAAAAATGCCGTGGTAGCCTGGTGGTTTTACCAATGGCCTCTCACGCAGAGGGTCGTGAATTCGAGCCTGGACTCGCAGCTCTGAGTTTTACGAAATTTATGCGCAAAACTACATTTTGTACCATGAGCTTTACGATGAAGGAAAAACATCGGGAGGAAACCTGTATACACCTGAGAACACATTAAATGGTATTTGTAACTACAGAACTCCTCATCCGCACCGGACCAGGGGCCCGCAGGGGACCGCACCGGGCCGCCCGCGGCTGCTGGTGCTGCGCTTGGCGCGCCGCGCCCTGCGCGACGACGTGCTGCGGGCCGCGCGCGTGCGCCGCGGCGCCACCACCGCGGACCTGGGCTTGGCGGCGCCTCCGCAGCCCTTCTACGTGAACGAGCGCCTCACGGCCGCCAATCGGCAGCTGTTTCTGCGGGCTCGGGAGGCGGCGCGCGCCGCCGCCTGGCGGTACGTGTGGTCCCGCGATGGCAAAATCTTTGCTCGCCAGAGGGACGGTCAACCGTGCCATCGCATCCGTCGCTCGGTCGACCTAGATATTTTTAGGTCCGAGTGTGGCGGTCGAAATAATTCTTAGCTGTTTTCATATTGTTTTGTGTATATGTGGTATTTTAAAAAAAAGAAAATTCAGTTATTTGTTATTGTCGGTTTTGTCTATTAATTTTCTTGTCGTTGCTTCACTGTCTGTAATTTTTTATTTCTTTGGTGTCATTGCGGGTGTGGATTTTACACTTAACCGTGCACTTTTTGATAAATCATTCTGGACCGTTATAGTATTATTAATTAATATTTTATGTAATTGTATGCACTTTTATTTTATTTTATTTATTATATATGTTTCAGGCCGCACTTTACTTGCATGTATACAGCTACCCGTTTGTTATTTTTGTTCCGTATATTCTTATTATTGTTATGCATCATTCTAAAAACTTTAAAGTTGGTTTGTTTAATGCTGGATCCCTCAGTACGGGGCACGACGAGTTGATTTTGACTATAACTGATACTGACGCAGACTTGATATGCATCAATGAGACTTGGCTTCGCGCCGGACAGGAAGGGCGTGCGCCCACTGTGCCAGGATACCGACTGAGACACGTGCCACGGCCAGCTGACGTCCGCGCTAGAGGAGGCGGAGTGGGGTTTTATTTGCGCCGAGGCTTGAACGCGCGTACGCTGCCGCACCCTCCTGCCTCGGTCGTCGAGCAAATGTGGCTTAGGCTTACAATTAATTGTAAAAAATTAATAGTAGGCACAGCGTATCGACCTCCGTGGCTAAATGTTGACACATTTTTTGATGCTATCACTGACTCAATTACATCGTTTACTAACTATGACCGATTGATTTTACTTGGTGACTTTAACATAAATTATTCCGACCAAAATGACAGTAAATTTAAGCAGTTGATGCAGTTTCTGACTACAGTTGATCTGACACAGCACGTAAATGAACCGACTCACTTTACTAGCCATAGTGAAACGACCATAGACCTGGTATGTACTGACGCTCGTGTTGAGAGTGTGGATGTGAGGCATGTCCCTGAACTCGGTGCTCATGCTTTTATCACGACCGAGTTAAATATTAAAAAGCGGAAAATTATACCAACCATGATCACTTATAGACCCTTAAAAGACATAAACTTTACTGATTTCAATCGTGACCTTGACGAAATAGACTGGAGCCAGATAGAACGCCTCGAAGACGTTGACGAAATGGTGAGACGTTTTAATGACCTTTTACTTGGACTTTTTGACAGACATGCACCGGAGAAGACAGTTGTGGTGAAGGAGGCACCAAAACCATGGCTTACCAGTAATGTGAGGCTTATGATGAGCTTACGAAACGAAGCACACTCGAGATTTAAGCGAACTAAGTTAGACTCACATAACAAGTACTATCTGGATTTGAAGCATCTCGTCATTGCAGCAATCCATAACGAGAAGCGTGCCTTCTTCGAACAACATATCAGTGACACAACTGACAGTAAGACTCTCTGGAAAAATTTGAAGCGGACGGTTCTTCCAGAGCCACAAGTGCAAAACGACTTACCAAACCACTTGAATGACCCTGACCTGATAAATCGCCATTTTCTCAACGTTCCAGGGCAGTCAGAAGTAACTGTATCAGACTTGTCTTTTTTCGAATTTCACAGGCACGGAGACTCGACTTTTAAACTTACAACAACGACTTCGACGACTGTGACCAAGATTATTACTAGAATAAAATCGACAGCAAAGGGACTGGATTCTATATCCGTTGACATGCTTCATCTGACACTTTCAAGGACTGCCGACATTCTGACATTCATTATTAACAAAAGTATTATGACTACAACTTTCCCGACAGACTGGAAAAACTCTCGAGTGACTCCATTACCTAAGAAACCAAATCCAGCTGACCTATCCGACCTCCGTCCTGTAAGTATCCTTCCTTGTACATCGAAGATACTGGAAAGGGTAATTTGTGATCAGCTGTCGGAATACCTGGAGGATAATAGCATCCTGCCTGAACTACAGTCGGGTTTTCGCAAAGATCGATCAACTGCAACTGCGTTACTTGATGTAGTCGACAACATCTTACAGGCAAGGGATGCTGGCAGAAGTACCATTTTGGTTCTTTTGGATTTCTCCAGGGCTTTTGATTGCATCAATTTGTCCTTGCTATTATCTAAGATGTCATATTACGGATTTGATGCTATGGCGATTAGGTGGTTTGACAGTTACTTGTCCGGCCGGGCGCAAACAGTTGAGTTACGCGGAATGCATGGTGGTGTTTTGCGGTCTTCTCTTAGTCCTGTTAACAGAGGAGTGCCGCAGGGTTCGATTTTGGGTCCGCTGCTTTTTATAATTTACAGCGCTGATATCGTTTCCTGTATGGCGAACTGTAAATACCATCTTTACGCCGACGACTTGCAACTGTATGCATCCAGTGTGCCTTCAGATGCAGTCACCGTCGTGAAGAGCATAACCGCGGACCTTGATCGCGTTTTTTCCTGGTCGGGGAGGAGCTGTCTGGCTCTTAATCCTAGAAAATCTAAGTATCTTATATTTGGATCTAAGCATCAAATTCGTAATACTTTGAAAAATCTGGCTACCGAGAATGTTGCTGTCATGGGCGAACCAATAGAGAGGGTAGATGTAGCAAGAAATCTTGGGCTAACTATGGACGGCGAGCTACGCTTCGAGAGCCATATAACTCAGTTAGTTAGCAGCTGCTTCTATCGCCTTCGGATTCTTTACAATATTCGTGATTACCTCAGTGTGGATTTGCGTGTCCGACTGTGTGAATCACTCGTATTGTCTAGATTAAATTATTGTGATGTCGTCTATGATGGTTGCATACTTGGTCGTTCTAAGAGATTGCTCCAGCGAGTTCAAAACGCATGTGCTCGTTTTTGCTTCAGAATCCCTCCTCGGTCCCATGTCACTCCGTACTTGAACGCTGCTGATTTGCTTAAGATGCACAATCGCAGGCACTTGCATCTTGCAACCCTTTTGTTCGGTGTAGCGCGGCACAAGACGCCTTCGTACCTTTTTGAAAAAATCACATGGTCGAAAAGTGTGCGCAGATTTAAGGCTATTGTTCCGCCGCACCGTACGGTGGCGTTTCGAGGCAGTTTCAGGTTTGCGGCGTCTAAGTGCTGGAATGACATCCCCCCTCCCATCCTAGGAGTGACTAGCAGGTACACCTTTGGGCGAAAGCTTAAAGGCTATTTGTTGTCATTTCAGAAAACTTAATTCCTTTCCTTTCCAGCACTATTTCACAATACTTCTTTGATTTTTCTTTGTCTCGGTTATTTCACTTCTTGTTTTAATCCGCGCAGAGTTGTATACTTGGCAAGTGAGTTATATTATAGTATAGTAATTTATGATTAAGTAATTTTGTTAAAATTATTCGTTTTTATGATCTACAAATTATCCATTTACGCATGTAGTTTATGTAGTTCATCGCTTATATTTATAAGTGTACATTTTATCTATCTGTGTGGCGTTCCGGGTATTACCGACGGTACTGGCTGAAAATCAGCGCTGGAGTGTTATAAACGCCTCAGCATTATGCTGAGCCAGTGTCCAATTTGCAACCGCAATGACACACTCTATTTTTAGCCTTTGTATTGTCCTTTTTGTATATATGTGTTGTATATATTTATGTGTCTTGTGTTGTTGTAAATAAATGTATTTTCTTTCTTTCTTTCTTTCTTTCTTTAGAACTATGACCCAATCCCCTGCAGTGGGACGTACCTATATTGGCTGGGGTGATGAACCCTCATTCTTCTTTGTAAATTCATGGGCGAAAACTATACGTCATTTAGTTTCCCTAAACTGTAATTCATCATTTTAGATGCTGAGTAGCTAGCGCTTCGGTTTGGCTTACGACAGGTGTTTAGTATTATTTGTAGTTTAGTGGTTTACGAATTGCTTATTGCCAGCAAATATTTACAGTATCCGGTACAGCTCGATCCGCAAACTAAATCCCTCTCCGTCGCTAACTTGCAACTTGATTTGATTTAGTTCAGCAAGTTGTAGATAATAGGGTAACTAACTTGATACATTATTGGATTCTTGAGCTTGAGATGTACACAAGTTAATTTGGAAGTTGGTTAGAAGGAAAAATGAAAGCGCGTTTTTTAAAAACTCGAAAAGAAATACTGTGAAAAAACGAGATTTTTGCTTATGGTAAACAAAATAATTTGAGGAATAATCGACGCAATACAATACCATTCAATAAAACAGAAATAAATATATTTACGAGGGGCGTTCAATATAAAGTGAGAATGAGATGCAAACACTTTTAATATTACGAAATTAAATACTGGCCGGTAAAGCTAATCTATCTAGCTGATTGCTATGAAAAAAAAACTAACTGTCTTTTGTTTAAAAAAATATACGGTAATTTCTTTGCAATGCTATTGAGTACGTTAGCGAAAATGGAGAAAATTGAACTGCGCGCCGTTATCAAATACTTGTATTTGAAAAATTTTTCTACGGACTAAGTCCGAAGAAGAAGAAGAAGAAATTGTGAAAAAAGTCGAAAACTCAGTTTTGGCGGATCGTCGTGTCACAGTTCGTTTTATTGCTGAAAATGTAAAGATTTCAACGGGGAGCGTGCATAATATTTTACATGAACGCTTGGGTATGAAAAACGTATCTGCGCGTTGGGTACCAAGAATGTTTACTGACACGCAAAAACAAACTAGACTAGAGATTTGTCAAGAAGCTTTGAACCTGATGCAGCAAGACCGGGAACTTTTTTTGGCGCGATTTATAACAATGGACGAAACATGGCTCCATCATTACGACCCTGAAACGAAACTGCAGTCTATGACATGGAAAAGGCCATCATCTCCAACTCCGAAGAAATTCAAGGTGAGCCCATCTGCCGGTAAGGTCATAGGCTCTGTTTTTTGGGATGGTAAAGGGGTATTAATGATTGAGTATCTCGAGCATGGAGCCACTATTACGGGCACTTTATACGCCAAACAAATAGCAACATTGCGCAATGAGATCCGCGAAAAACGGCGAGGTAAACTCTAGAAAGTTGTGCTGTTCCACCAGGACAATGCCCCGGCACACAAGTCCGCCGTTGCAATGGCTGCAATTCGTGATGCTGGGTTCGATATCCTTAACCATCCTCCGTATTCACCAGATCTCGCTCCCAGTGATTTCTACCTATTTCCGAGATTGAAACAATACCTGAGAGGCCAGAAATTTGAAGACGACGACGCGGTAGTCGCTGCAGTACAAGATTTTTTAAGTACTCAAGATGAGACCTTTTTTAAAAATGGAATTTTAAGTTTAGAAAAAAGATATACTAAGTGTATTATGCTAAAAGGTGACTATGTCGAAAAATAAAATGACATTTAGTAAAAGTTGTTTATAACATACTCATTCTCACTTTTTATTGAACGCCCCTAATATGTTTCTGCTGGCCGTTTCTAACCACTAACGTAATGGCTCTGTAACAGCCAAATCATCAGTACTTCAGTGTTTTTATTTACAAAGAATAGGTAAAATAACAGTCCAAGAACCATCGCCAAGAAACCTGCTTTCAAATAAAAAAATGGCATCCAAATCGGTTCACCCGTTTTAGAGCTATGTATGATGCCACAGACACACAAACACACACACGTTCACACACACACAGCGGTCAAACTTATAACACCCCTCTTTTTGTGTCGGAGGTTAAAAAGGGTAAAGTTCTGCAATAGAGAAGTCGCGGGCAAGAGCTAGTTCTTTGAAACATGTCTTAAAATTTGTACTGCCCGCTGGCCCACATCCCACAGCTGAGGGTAAACTTTGTCCTAATGGCAACAATTTCGTTCAACTATTAGAGTTGTAGAGGTAATGTGGTTGCCAAATGTTTAGGCTCTTGAAACTCTGTGTGGTGGCCGTTTTTAATCCAAGTTTACCTCTTTAAGGCTTTACGATAAAGTAATACAGGTACCTGTGTAACTTTGGATTTGAAAGTCACATCTGATCTCACAGGATCGGTACTTTGTAACTTGAACAAAATATTTTTATAAAATACCTAGCCAAAGTACAATCGAAGATATATTCAACTGACAATCATAACATTTATCTTCAAGAGCAGTACAATCGATTCTAGTGGATCGTGACCCCCCGTGGAACCTTTTTATAGAAAAACATACAGATGAATTGAAAACCTCCTCTTTTTCGAAGTCGGTTGAAAATGCCACAGTGTCATCGCATTGCGTGACAAGGAAAATCATTAATTTACTTACTGTGTAAACGTTCTACGATGGCCCTGGAATCAAATGGTTTGAATGTAGCTTGCAAGATTAAAGGTTCACTGGGACCTTCGCATATAAATGCCTGAATAAATCAATTATACTATACATATAATCACTATACCTACCTACTCCTAGTTAGCAGATGGACGCCAAGCGGTCGACCAAACTTGTTCCAACTCCAGAATATCTTTGAATTTCGGCGCTACCTGCATATTATAAAGATAGATATTATGCAGTGTCATTCCATGTGAAGGGTACAGTCAACCAATTTGATTTCTAGGCCACCATGGAACCTTCTCATTGTGACATTTTACGTCCTTCGATGAGCATTATCGTAGACAAATAAAATGACTAACTAAGATAGGCTTCTATGGTGGCCTAGTAATCAAATTGGTTGACTGTACACGGAAAGAATATGTCTAGTCAGCTAAGTAACTTTTTATAGCGGTTTGAAAGTTAGTCATCACATCACGAACCATTACCATGGTAACCTTTTCTTTAAAAGTGAAAAAAATATAAATTTTCATCATCATCATCATCATCATCATTTCAGCCGAAAGACGGCCCTGCGCCATCCGCATCCAATGCGTTCCCGCTACCTTCACCAGGTCGTTACTCCATCTTGTTGGAAGCCTACTTACACTGCGTCTTCCGGTCCGCAGACGCCACTCGAGAACCTTTCGGCCCCATCGGCCGTCAGTTCTACGAGCGATGTGCCCTGCCCACTGCCACTTAAGTCTAGCGATTCTTCAAGTTACGTCCGTGAATTTAGTTCTTGCTCGGATTTCATAATTTTTCTAATGCGATCCCGCAGAGAAACTCCAAGCATAGCCCTCTCCATCGCCCTCTGAGTGATTTTGAGCTTTCTTATGAGGCCCATCGTTAGTGGCCACGTCTCAGTGCCATAAAATTTTTCAGATATCCATATATTTAATCCAATGGTAATAATTATAGTACAGTCACTAGCTGGTCACTTTTATACCTTGTCGCTCTACAGTTAGGTGCAAAACGTCATACTTGACTGACAATTGTGTTATTACGACAAAGTACAAAATTGACCAGCTACTTTTAATGCTGCTACATAACGAGCTCTTTGAGATCTCATTTTGAGATTAAAATCTCATTTTTAAAAAACATGTTCTTTCCGTTTTCTAAGGGTTTCATGTTATATTTTCCTTTTGGAATCTCCCAAAAAGTTTAATACGACCAAGTCGCAAGCCAAAAGACATCGTTTATCCCAGTTGTTCATATACTCCGCTCCATGTTCCAATCACGTAGCTTAACTGTGGTCCATAGTGCCGTCGTGTATAATTTGTAACGGAGACCAAGAAGCACGTGCCGGTTACACTTGTACGGAATTATCTCGGGGTGTTAATATCGCAAGAGCACGTAAGACACGACACTAACTGCTATATTGGTTGGAGTTGAACGTGGACAATATAGTATTTTGACAGGAATATAGCTATAGTTGATTTACTATGCACGACTTAAGGCGAAGGAGTGGGCAAAAACTCAAAAACAACTGTTTTTAAACAACTTTGATGTTGACTTTCATTGTGGAGTTTAGAAAATAACACGTCAATCAAAACATATAGGTTTTGGATGTTAACATGAACAAGTTAAGATATTCCGTTTTGTTATAGTCAGCACAACATTTGGTTTTCTGTAACCGTCTTGAAATTATCATAGACATATTTATCTTGGGTGAATCAATTTGTTCACCATCAAATTCGATTTTGGTCCCAAAAGAAGATCAGCACCGTTCACAAGATCGGCACTTTGCTGATTTGTGACCATTTCGTGATTATGCGCATTTTTTTTATTCGTTTGTTATTTTTGAAATGGTTGATATCACGAATAAATGTTTTCTTTCTTTCTTTAGTGCCACTTGTCCCATAGGGACTACTGGGACAAAATCGTCTCAGTTGTCCCATGATGAGACAAATCAATGGGACTAGTGGGATAGACGGCTTTCTTCTTCTTTCTATAGGTAAGGTTACTTTAGTAGTTTTTACCTGGAATCTGAGGAACAATTTGCTTCATGTTTTATGTTTTTTTTTATTAAAACAACATGTTCTGACATTTTCGTTATTATTTATTACATAGGTAATAAAGGAGGTAGGAAAGTATAGACTTTCGATTATATCTTTCTAAATTAAATCATTATGTCAATTAATCGCGAATTTTGGTCTCTTTCCAAGTATTATTCGTAGCCGCGGCAACAATTTGTGAACAAAAACCCAATGTTATCCACGTATATTCTGTTTATTATTTGTTATTTATGTACCTATAGATTTAAGATTTACTTATGTCAGTAGCGCAATAGATGGAGAGGGCATATCTTGGAGAAAGATAGAAAGGCGATACCATTTTCCTCACACGCTGCGTGGACGTAGTGACGGTTCTGTATCATTTGCGCGAATTTCATTGGCATACATAACGTATTGTTTGAATCTGTCATATAGTAATTTATTTCTAATGCGATCCCGCAGAGAAACTCCAAGCATAGCCTTTTCCATCGCCCTCTGAGTGACTTTGAGCTTTTTTATGAGGCCCATCGTTAGCGGCCACGTCTCAGTGCCATAAATCATCACTGGCAACACACATTGGTCAAAGACTTTTGACTTGAGAGACTGCGGTATTTTGGATGACAAGATATTGCGGAGCTTCCCGAACGATGATGAAATCCGCGCAAGAACTAAAGTCACGAACATAGGTCGAAGAATCGCTAGACTTTAAGTGGCAGTGGGCAGGGCACATCGCTCGTAGAATTGACGGCCGATGGGGCCGAAAGTTTCTCGAGTGGCGTCCGCGGACCGGAAGACACAGTATAGGTAGGCCTCCAACAAGATGGAGCGACGACCTGGTTAAGGTGGCGGGAACGCATTGGATGCGCATGGTGCAGGGCCGATCTGTTTGGCGAGCCTTGGGGGAGGCCTATGTTCAGCAGTGGAAGTCTTTCGGCTGAAATGATGATGATGAATTTATTTCTGAAACAGTACATTCTTTAGAATTGTTATTAAATTAACCTAACTTAACCTACCGCATTCTACATATAATATGACATGATGATGATGAAATCCTGGAAATATCACGGTTTTAAAGAAAACGTTCAGTAAGTAAAATTATGACAAATGCAATTATGCGAAACGAAGTTTTTCGCGTTATGACACTCATAAATTAAAGCAACAAACAGCCGTATTTTTTTATCTCGCCTTGCTTCCTTAAAACCCGATTTGACGGTACTATATAGATTGTAAATGACCTAATTCATTAAATACAGAACATCCTCAACATTGTTACGAGTATTTTGAGGTTGACTTTGTCTTTCATTATTTTCCTCTTTTTATTAACGGGACATGCGACAGGTAATGTTGTGTTTGACAATATTCCTTTATCTTGTTTTTTGTCCCAATAAACTCTCTTAACAATACTGAAATACAAGTAACTACAGTTATTTATAACCATTGAATAAATTCTCTTAATTGTATAATGTAAACTCACTGTGAAAATGGCATGATTTTTATCCTGAGCGGTGTTTTTATTTTTACAGAGATGATGGTTAGTGATCATTAATACTATGTAAATTCAAAAACAATTATAACAGGTTTATAAGAAGCATTTAAATATTATTTTTATTTTATTAGCAGTACGGCTGCTCACCGAATCTAAGATTATTTAAAAGCGAAAAAGTTTTTCGGGTGCGCCGGTGGGATTCGAACCCACGTCTACTGGGTATGGGCCCCAACGGGTGTTCTACCAATTGAACCACGTCGCATCCAACCGACTCCCCCGAAATTCTTAATCGCTTACATATGCCAACAGTGGCGTGTGGTAACATCCATCGCAACTATTAGAAGCTACGACTCCTACGTTCCAAATTACATTGGAAATGCGTAAGAAATGATGTACCACATCTTTTTATTCAAATATTATTTTTATTTTATTAGCAGTACGGCTGCTCACCGAATCTAAGATTATTTAAAAGCGAAAAAGTTTTTCGGGTGCGCCGGTGGGATTTGGTTCAATTGGTAGAACACCCGTTGGGGCGCATACCCAGGAGACGTGGGTTCGAATCCCACCGGCGCACCCGAAAAACTTTTTCGCTTTTAAATAATCTAAGAAGCATTTAATGAGTCGTATGTTTCTACTAGTAATTTTAGACGCACGAAGTAAAATACATAGGAGCTCGTTAGCAAAGCGTCACTTAGGTACCTAAGTACTTTTTTTTGATATGAAACTGACTCGTGATTCACCCCTATCTCATCTGAATTCTGAATCAAAATGGGGCAGATGAGGCTAAAGATATATCTCACTGGTTCAGTAACAGCCTATTCACTCTACCCTTGAAGAGCCCTAGGTTGTAGGTATCTATCCGGAAATGCAGAGATGGGAAATAATTCCACTCCTTAGCAAACCCTTATACCTATAAAGAAAGGTGAAGCGAACCGTTTCGTGGGGACCAATGGAATACTAACCACAAAAGTTTGAAGATGCTCCCCCGCCTTCAGCGCTGCTTAGGTGTAAATCAACGTTAACTCAGCTTACTTTAGGAATGACTTAAAAATCCTAACTCCCAACGTTTAAACTAAATGCATAACTCAACTTTTCATAGCGGTTAAAAACCAGCCGTGCAAAAGTTCAGCTGTAGAAACACTTTAGTTTTCACGATTTCATAAAACCCGACAGTCTTGGTCGTCAAAAGATAATTTTCTAGAATAAAAGCCTTCTGGAGTCATGTCGTAAAGAAGCTTTTTACTTTAGAATAAAACTGTCAATTACGTCTCAAGAAAAGTTCTGGGAGTAGGTACTATAAGTGTATCATAAACTCTTCCGAGCTTTTTTGCATAAAACACTTATTTCGTTTTTATTATCTGTGTAAATTTCTCTTCTAAATGGATGAAATCATAACTTATTTACATACGTCCCAACTTTTTACTGCGGAACCGAACTTGACAAACCTCGCCTCCTTTGACAAGCTTTCCACCAGCAAGAAGCATTAGATCAGGGGGCTACGACGAAATCCGAAGTTCATATCGTGCCGTCCCTCACACTCTTCAGTTTAATACTAATGCGTGAACGAAATGGTACTATGCAAAGTTCGAAAATCGAATTTCGTAATTTCGTATTCGCCTGTGTTTTTTTTTATTTCACTTTAAAGAAAACATAGAACCGAATTGATAACCTTCCTTCCTCATTTTTTGAAGCCGGTTGGACAGTTAAGGTAAGAGTCTAATTGAAATTGGTGGCCACCACATAAATGGTATTTGTACGCATTAATGCGTAGCTGGCACCAATTGGAAAAACTACCCCATGGATGCCAGTTTAATACGCAATGCTACGTATACGTAATATTGCGTACCTGGCCTCGGCCATTATCAACTACTATGCAATAATTTTAACATGTACTTATGTGCTTGCATATAATTTGATGTACTTGCTCTCTTTGATGTTTATATTCAACTTCACAAGTTACTTTACGAGTCAAACCTAGGCTACCACGGCTTTTTTTCTTAAGAATTAAGATTTATTTTAAGAATATTAAATTATTCATCATTAGCATCATCATCATTTCAGCCGAAAGACGTCCACTGCTGAACATAGGCCTCCCCCAAGGCTCGCCAAACAGATCGGTCCCGCGCATTCCGCGTCCAACGCGATCCCGCAACCTTGACCAGTGCCCAATTGCATAACAAATTACAACTAATATTACAAGCGGAACTCTCGCTTCAGTTATATTAACTATAAAGGGAGTTCCGCTTGTAATATAAGTTGTATTTTGTTATGCAATTGGGCCCAGCCCAGGTCGTCGCTCCATATTATTGGAGGCCTACCTACACTGCGTCTTCCGGTCCGTGGACGCCACTTATATTACCTATTTATTACTCGCCTAAAATAACACAGAAGACAGAATACAACTTGAGCTTAAATATAATTAAGTACAAGGAACCTCTCATACCTATATTGTGTTGTAAATAAAGAGAATCTCGAAATATTTTCTTCTTTAGGCTCAGTCGTAATCTGATACCCAATTACGGAAGTATCCGTATGTACCCGCGGTGGGCGACGGCCTCGATCAGGTAGGTAGTAGGTAAGTATCTGAATAATTACATTACAATGCTCCAATTTAATTAAGTTTCAAAGTCAAAGTCAAAATATAATAAATACAAGTTAGGCTAAATTAATTAAAATCAAATTAAAATTAAATTAAATTAAATCGTGCCAGTCAAGTTTGTTCTGCTTTGGCTATTTTTCAATATTTCGATGCACTGTAACTACAGCATAAAAAACTATGAAACCATCCAGCTGATGGGCTTGAAACTGGTTTCATTTGAAAGACCACTAAAACAACAAACAACGAACTAAAACAAACAACGAAGTTAGGCTTCAATTTTCGAAGAATCTGCTACCGGTTCGGAAAACTCTATCGAGGAGAGTCCGGCCAGAAACTCAACAAGGTATATTTTTTCAAACAGATTTACCATGTAATTAAAATTCTAACAAATTTATTCATGAAAGAAAAAACATATTATACTTAAAGGTGTAAATACAACACTAAAACTACTATTAAATTAAAATAACTAAAACTAAACCTAATTAAAAAAGAGAGGTGGGCCTCTTGGCATGGTGCCCATCACGCAGGCAGCATTCCCGCGCTGAGTTGCGATTGCGATTCTTTGCGCGAGAAAGCTGCCGGCGCGAGGGTTATTAAATAACATTAAAATTATTAAAATCATCTAAAGTGATTAAGTAATACAACTAAAAAAAAAGTAACACGGTAGATACATTATTCCTTGACAAGCTCGTGCGCGGCGCTCGGCGCAACCCTGTCGCAGGGATCCTCTGCTAATAATAAGTAGTTATTTTAATAAGTGCGGCAAACGCTGACTGCGACAGAGTTCCGCGGAGAGTCGCGCACGAGCTTGTCGGACTATACGTAGTTTTTCACATCACCCACATGCGAAAAAATTCAATGGTGTGTGTGAAGTTCCAAATCCGCATATGACCAGCGTGGGCGGCCTACCCAAGCCCTCTCATGCTGAAAGGCCTGTGCCCAGCAGTGGGACGTACACAGGGTGGGATGGTGTTGATATTTTTGTTCTTAACAGTACAAAACGATCGGTGGGCGAGTACTAATTACATTTGGCCGTTTTCTTACTCGAAGTTCTAAATATAGCTGACTGCGTCATAAACGCAGTATTAACCTAACCTACTTATAAAGTATGTCACAAAGTTACCTTCAGAATGGTGGGTAGCCTAAATACCGCCCCAGCTCAATTTAAATATAACCAAACTCTGAAGAATCACTTAATATCCACTTAAAACTCCATTAAACAATGCCGCTGAGTGTTTGCGTCGAAGAAACTTGCTCCAACTATTTTGGTAAGAAAATGTTAATATAGCTGAAAAATGTTGAAAGCTTGCGAATGCTTTCATGATTGATTTTTATTCTTCAGAATATTGTTGTAGTACTAACTAAAGTTATTGCACTTATACTTCGTTTTTTTTGCATTAGAAAGAAGGTAAGCAATCGTGACGTGCCTTTTTATTGAAAAACACTTTTGAAAAATAAGTCATAGCAAAAATGTAGCAATTAGCTAGGATATAAGGTCATTTATATTATTTTGGTTTCATAACTATATTTTTAAAAGCATTTTCAATAAATAGACTCGTCAAGATTGTTTACCCTTTTTCTAATGCTAAAGAAAACGAAAGACTTATAAGTCATGGATACATTTGATTTAAACGGCAAACAAGAATAAGGGTGGAGCCTAAAAAGTTCAACCGCATTTTATGGTTCCAGAATTAGGTAGTTTTGGGGTTTTCTTACTTATAATCAAGAGCACCTGAGCCTGAGAAGAAATTCAATGGTGTGTGTGAAGTTCCCAATCCGCACTGGGCCCGCGTGTGAACTAACTACGGCCCAACCCCTTTCATTCTGAGAGGATGTGCCCTGCAGTGGGACGTATATAGGCTGGGATGATGAGGATGATTCTCACGAAATCGGGAAAATTAATAGTATTTACTCGTGATTTTGAATAACAAAACTCCAAAATTAACTCATTTAAAAAAAAGTTATACACTTTAAATAAATAAATAAATAAATAAATATCACAGGACAATTCACACCAATTGACCTAGTCCCCAAGTAAGCTAAGCATAGCTTGTGTTATGGGTACAAGGCAACGGATAAACATACTTATATAGATAGATACATACTTAAATACATATTAAACACCCAAGACCCGAGAACAAATATTCGTATTATTCATACAAACATCTGCCCCGACGCGGGAATCGAACCCGGGACCTCAAGCTTCGTAAGCAGGTTCTCTACCTACTAGACCATCTGGTCGTCCAAACTTTAGATTGAAAATGCCAAGTTAATCATATAAAAGAACTAGTAACTGGAGAAAGTTCACTTGTGGAACGCAAATATCACCCATGCAATTGTATGGTAAATTTTCATGTCACAACGGAAACCTTATGGGTTAGTATTATAATTTCTTCTAAAACGCAACTACCTAGTCCTAGCGGTAACCGGTCTATAACCTAGCAGAGTCTAAAACGCATCTCGTCTAAACTGCAACTGGTACTAGTCTAAGTAGCTACCAGTCTACGTCGCTAATGATCTAAGGAGTAAGTGGTCTCAAACACAGCTGGCCTTATAAAATGGTTATGGCTAGATGCTTCTTAAATAGACCAGTAGCGATGTAGACTGGTAGATAACTTAGACCAGTTGCAGTTTAGACGAGATGCGTTTTAGACTAGCAGCGTTTTAGATCGGTTACCGCTAGGACTAGTTGCGTTTTAGACGAAATTATACTAACCCATTAACTACCGGAGTTAGGTTGTCCAATTTCGCACATAAATTCCGAAAAACTCAGAGGTGCGAGCCGGGATATGAACCCACGACCCGCTGCTTGAGAGCCCATATCAAACTTTCGTGTTAAAAATTGAAGTGTTATTTTTTAACACGAATAATCTTTTTCGGGTTCCATACCCGTGGTGGCCTAGCAGTTTGACCTATGGGCTCTCAAGCAGCGGGTCGTGGGTTCATATCCCGGCTCGCACCTCTGAGTTTTCGGAATTTATATGCGAAATTACATTTGAAATTTACCATGAGTTTTACGGTGAAGGAAAACATCGTGAGGAAACCTGCATAATACACCTGCGAAGAAAGTGAATGGTGTGTGTGAAGTTCCCAATCCACACTGGGCCCGCGTGGGAACTACCGGCCCAAGCCCTGCAGTGGGACGTATATAATATGGGCCGGGTTGATGATGATGAATTGTGTGGTAAATTTTCGTGTTACAACGGAAACCTTTCATACTAATTTTAACTACCGGTGTTAGGGTGTCCAATTTTTTTAACTCCACCCATAATAACACTTAAATTTTTAACACGAATAATCTTTTTCTGGTTCCGTACCCAAAAGGCGGACGGGCAACGGGACCCTATTACTGAGACTCCGCTGTTTGTCTGCCTGTACGTCTGTCCGTCCGTCTGTCCATCTGTCAATCACAGAGGTCCATCTCTTGAACCATAATAGCTAAAGACTTAATATTTTCATTAATTATGTATCCCTGTAGGCGCTATAACAAGAAATACAAAAATAAAATTGAATTAAAAACCAAAGGGAGTCGTCATACAAGAACTATTTTTTTTTCACTTCTCATGCTCTTAAAATGTTACTTTAGTCTCTGCACATCGGGACTTCTCTTTTTTGATCTCTAGGGATTAAAGTATTTTTTTTTAATTTACTTTGGAAACCCCTAAACTACCAATCACGGTGTTGGTGAATGGAGGATTATTGTCATTTTCAGTGACAATTTTAAAAATTTCCACAGACCGCAGCGCGGTCTGTAGCGCCTCTGTAGCGCTTTGGTAGCGCTCCGTAGCGCCCCGCGCTTCGGTCTGTGGAAGCCTTTTAGGGCGTGGACAACTGTATAAAAAATATTTAAAAAAATAATAATTTCGCGAAACACGATGAATAATTACGAATATTAATCTATTTAATTATATTAAAGATGAATTCATTTTATTATGCATACTTAGTCCAATTAGCTATGAAATAATTTTCAAGTTTGAATCTGTTGGCTAAATATGCAAACATTTAAAGCGTCACTCAAGAAAAAAAAAACCGCGGATCAAATTTAAATTGCTATTTGAATTCTGAACAGACGTCCATGGCTCGTATTGAGCGAACGTTGTATAAAAGTAATATTGTAGATTAGTATAAAACATCGTTTTTTTCCTCGCATTCAATGTGAAAAGTAGAGTGTTTAACGCGAGACTAAACTACCATAATGACACGCGAATTATAGCCACCCTCGCCCTGCTCGGGTGGCTAAATATCTTGTGTCATTATGGCTTGTTTTAGTCCCTTGTTGAACAATCTACTATTTCACTTCTCATGCTCTAAAAGTAGGTCAATATAGCCTTACGAGGCGGGAGTAAAGTGAGTGCTTTAGTCCCCAGGGAGTAAAAGTAATTAATTTTTTAATTAATTTCGAGTGACTTAGATAAACTCAAACAGCCAGTACTTGCTTAGTGGCAAAACAAAATATATATAAAAAATAAGATTGTGTAGACCATTTTCATATGACGAAAATGTTACGTTCTTAGTCTAGTGGTCTTAGTTCTATGCTTTTTCCGCATAGAAGGTGGCGCCATTCTATTTTTTCCAGTTTGTGTATGGACCATTTCGCCGATGCGATTTTGTTATATCTGTGTCTGGTTGGAAAAAAATACTTACCGCGAAAACTTTGAAATTGTTGTAGAGCGTAAATCGTATCGTAAACGATTAAAATAAATTGATTATTCTCACAATGTCGTCAAGTAATAGTGAAAATTATGATGTCGAGCAAATAGCAAAAGACATAATTGATAATCTTTTGCCGCCGAAATCTAGAAAGATTTATTTAAATACCTATGAAAGTTTTATGGACTGGAGAAATAAGAAACGCATGAATTCTTTCACAGAAAGCGTTTTTTTAGCATATTTTGACGAGATGTCTAAAAAATATCAACCGTCAACATTGTGGAGTATTTATTCAATGTTAAAAATGACAGTAAAAATTAAACACGAAGTGCAAATGAAAACATATACAAATTTGACTGCATTGCTAAAGCGATTGTCCAGTGGACATAAAGGAAAAAAGTCAAAAGTTTTTACGTCTGAGGAAGTGGAAACGTTTTTAAATAACGCTCCTAATGAAAAATATTTAGCGACTAAGGTATGTTTATGTACAATTTAAACACTTTTAACAATTTAACAATTAAATGCAACAAGTACGTTACATATATTTAATAATTAAAACTTATTTAAGTGGCGCATGCAGAGGGATGGAACTGGTGAACATTACTCTGGCAGATGTCGAAAGCGACAATAAATTACAGGCTGTAAATTTGCCTAATACGAAGACAAATAAACAGCGAAAGTTCGTAATATCTGGAGAGTACTTGAAAATAGTTAAAGCTTATCAGCAACTAAGACCCAGTGACGTAACCACCAATCGTTTTTTTTAAACTACCAGAATGGGAAATGTACCAAACAGGTAATAGGGAAAAATAAAATCGGTTGCATGCCTAAGGAAATAGCAACGTATTTGAATCTGCCAAATCCAGAACTCTACACAGGCCATTGCTTCCGCAGAACGTCAGCGACCCTTTTGGCGGATTCAGGTGGCACGCAATATCACCACGCTTAAAAGACATGGTGGTTGGAGGTCGGACCAAGTAGCTGAAGGGTACATAGAAGAGTCCATACAAAATAAGTACAAAATCACCCAGCAAATTACATCAGGTATCAGGCAGGAGCCACATCCGTCTACTTCGCGCGACATGTCACATGAATTCCAGCAGTCGAATAATCGAAATGAGATCTGTGACGGAAAGCTTGAAATTCTGCCGACATCTCCGGCTGTTACACAACAGCTGACATCAGACTCCTCACAAAATTCCCAAATACAAGCTACTACGAGTACGCGTGTCAATATTCCCGGAATGACCATGATTTACAATATTAAAAACAATTGAAATTGTACATTTAACTTTAAGTAAACATTTTGTTTTTTATTTTATGATTAAATCTTTTTGTATTAAACTGACTATTTTTTTCTCGTAATCAAAGTGAAAAATAGAGTTTTCACCTGGAGACTAAAAATCAATATAAACCCTCGGATAAATAGACACCCTCGCTAAAGCTCGGGTGACTAACCACCTCGGGTATATATTGGCTTCTTTTAGTCCCTCGATAAAAAATATACTATTTTCAACGTTTTTAACTCGATCTCTATAGTTTTTTACTGAACTGAACTATTTCAAAACATTGTACGCAGGTACTTAACCCTTCATGTACGAGTCCGACTAGCACTTGACCAGTTTTTATTTATTTAAATCAAAACTCTTTTCGTTAGTACTGACAAATTCTAGATGTAACTAACGGAATTTAATACTATTTCTTCCTTCCACACAGTTGGCTCAGAATTGCATTCTTTGTTAGCTACTTACACGATTTCGCCTCAAAAGAGCAGCTCGGATTCAGTATTGTTGGATCCACTGCAATCCTCTTGCCGAGTGCCACCATTATCAATGGTACCTACCATTTGAACGGATCAAAAGGATTTTAAGCAATGCGTCAGCTTAGAATCGAAATTGAATAAGGATTGTAACCGCTTTGTTCTTATGCTCTTATCGGTTTCAGATGGAGGCATTTCATTTGTTCAGTGAAGACAAGAATATTTCTGTTGCGGCGTTCGACTTTTTTTACAGAGCCTTGGTGACCGAATGTATAGAGTTCCCATTACATTTTTCGAGCCTAGAATGTGTATAAAACTTGAAATTCATCACTAGCTTTTTGTTGAGCGGATTTTTTTTATCTGTATGCTGTAACCTTTCGCATGCTGTTTTAGGTAAAAAATCCGCATTCAGGCCTCGTTGTTTTTCCTAAATATAAAATGTACTGATTAAATAAATAAATAAATAAATAAATATTAGGGGACAATCTTACACAAATCGACCTAATCCCAAACTAAGCAAAGCTTGTACTAAAGACGACGATAAACATACTTATATAGATAAATAAATACTTAAATACATAGAAAACATCCATAACTCGGGAACAAATATTCACACAAATACATGCCCTTACCGGGATTCGAACCCAGGACCTCTTGCTTCGTAGGCAGGGTCACTACCAACTAGGCTAAAGCGGTCGTTTCGGTCTTGTTTGTTAATTCATTACAACGCAGTGAAAACTAATCCTTTTTCGTAGTCAATTCACTGCGAACACAGAAAAAAATCTTATTTCGTAGTTAATTACGAAACTCAACTACGAAAACCACAAATAAGTAAGAATAAGGAAAAAGCGAAAAATAATTTCCTCTTACGTAGCCAATTACGAAACTCCAATTACGAAAACGGACTAAAGGTATTTTTATCAACTGGCAAAACACGATTCTCCTATTAAATTTGACATACATAGATATTACGTTACTTCTATTCCAGCTCAATCAACTAAATTGTTTTAAAGCAGCTAAAATATAATTTTGCAGTTAATTGAAAGTTAATTTTCTTTTTACACCACCTGCTCGACAATGCCTTATTATATATCATGCAAACCTCTCTCAAAGTAAGTCATTATAGCCCTTAGCTTTCGCCGGGCAGTAATGTTGTATTGAATTTCATTATAACCCGCCGGGCAGTAATGTTGTACTGAATTTCATTATAACCCGCCGGGCAGTAATGTTGATTCTCACTTCTCGTAGTTCTTATTGGTATGCATTTAAAGTCTAATTTCAAAATCACCCCGCGTGCAGGCCGGCGGCGTGCAGCACCTGCACGCTGGTCGCGGCGGCGCAGCCCGTGCTGCTGCTGCTGCGGTGCTCAACGTGCTCAGCCCCGCGGGCGGACGCCGCGCCGCGCCTCATTTATTTGTAACTCGGCGGCCGAACGAAAACAAAGTCAAATACTTAAACAAAAGCCGCGCGAGTTTCAATACGCTGCAATTTTAAGTATCAAAACTGCAAAAGAAAATAAAACATTAAGAAAATATCGAGTGACGAAAGTGATTTGACTCCTGATTCCATTAAATTAGACGCCTTAGGACCACTTGCACAGTTCAGGGTAAAATAATTAAATCAGTAACCCTGGGTTAAGAATGACAGTTCCATACATTTTGACACTTGTTAACCCTGGGTTAGCAGTTAACTCGCTCGGAGTTAAGTAGCTAACCCAGGTCTGCGCACACCGCCCTTAGAAATTGTTAATAATGTACTCCCAGAGAAGTCGAAGGAAAAACACTTAAAAGCTTACAAAGATTTCGACAAATAGAAAACTGCGAAAGGCGCAAAGTCAGTGCCAGAATCAGTGCTTCTGGGTCTATTTCGAGTAGTTTTCTAGTAGCCTTCGTTTTTATTGTCTCACAAAAGGTGAGAAAAGTAGAGTATACTCCTCGGGGATAAAACTGATTTTGCCTTGGGCGCGCTTAAATCCTTCACTGCTCTCAGGACTCTATCTTAATTCCCTCGCTTCGCTCGGGAATCAACTAAAAACCCCCTCGCTACGCTCGGGAGTTAAATCTGGAGTCCCTTGATACGCTCAGGATTCAATATCGCGCCCGTGACATAATGCAGTGCTTTATCCCCTTGGTGTACAATCTACTATTTCAGTTCTAAAATAAAGTACCTTTTACTAGAGGCGCGTCTTGGCATTATTGTTTTATGATGTCATGATCCCTATTTAATTTCTAGGTATAATTAATGTAACGCTGTTTAAGGAATTGTATTATTTTTTAAATGAGGAATATAACGCTCTCTACTTAGCCTAGCAACCAGCTATCTATCTGAACATTCAGAAAACTTTGGATTTATTGTTGTGAGTACAAGCTCATATTCTACGGAGACAATAAAACATTTACTGCCGCAATTTTATTAAGACAAGTAAATTTGTTTTTACAACTGCCTGCCAAATTTGGCTGCAATAAGGGTGGAGATCAATGAAAATCAAAAGAGTTAGTTGTGCGAGGGACAACATGCCATACAATTTTATGGTTATTTTGGTGGCACTAAGAAGTGGTTACTGAACAAGCATAATCACTGTAATTTCAGTTAATCTCATTGTTTGATATGAAGAGCATGGATTTCACAAAGGACAGCCATTAAAGTGTAACTGTAAAGGACCCATTACTATACATCAGAACGACGCTGACACGCGATCTTAGCCAAGGATGTAATTATGTGCCCCGTATATTTCACCGCATGATTAAAGACCAGGAGGAATAATTGACAAGACATGCATTATCATGTTTCTAGTGTTACTTGATGCTCAATTGTCATCGTCTAATTATTGTTGTGAGTACAAGCTCATATTCAACGGAGACAATATTGCTTGGTTTTCCGACAGTGCTTTCGTAATGATTGGATAGATATTAACGCCATAAAATAGAATAATTTATTAAAATTCACATTAGGTGCCTACATGGTTCGAGATCGAGATCTGTTAAAGCTCACAGAAACCACTTCATCATCGTTTATTTATTATTTATTCATCAATAAAAAAAATGACAGCATTACAGTATACACCAATGCGCTGTAAAATTCAAAAAATACAAACAATACTTAAATTACTATTTAGGGATTATTGAAAAACGTCTTCGTCGCTTCCCTAAAACGACGGAACACCACACCCTCCGGCCAAAAGTCGGAGCGCAGAAACACCTGCTGGTGCTTGGCAGGCACTTGGAGCCTAAATAAGCTGAAGTTGTTAGCCCTCTGAGACTCGAGCGGGTAGATGAACAGCTGGAGCTGGGATCCCTGTAACCGACCCCGTGCTGCCTCGCGGACATGCTCGAAGACCTTCTCCGTCGTCGTCTTCTTGTCCAAGCGAGACAGGTAGATGTCCACTAACGGTACTGCAGCTTGGATACAGTACCATCACAGTACAGTATTATCATCCCAGCCTATAAACGTTCCACTACAGGGCACAGGCCTCCTCTCAGAATGAGAAACTATACTTGGGTGCAGGTAACGCAAGAACGAGCGTTGTGAACTCTTTCGATTAGCCCTTCATCCAGCAGTTGACGAGTTTTAGATTATATGATGATGATGATTATATTTTTTTGATTTTAAATGAAAAGACAAAAATATCAAGTTATGAATTATTGAACCTAAACCTACGTACCTACTAATTTTATTAACACGTTGATGGACAGAACTCTCAATTAACGCATTCACTACCGGCTTATCAAATTGGGGACTTTGTCAGATGCCCGAAACGCACCAATTATGCAAAATTATGACAACAGAATTAGGCGAAAGTAAAAAAAAAGGCATATATGCGTTGCTGGCAATGACTGTGTTAAGGACTGTTAAGCTATAGGTGTATTTGGACGCATATAGGCGTCATCCATCAAAGTGTTAAAATCTAACTATCAAGGTATCGTCGAAGAAACTGAACTCTTTCATAGACAATTTCACGGTGAATTCTTAAACAGATGTATGTTACAAGTTCAGTTTATTCGAGTTTACTCTACCTGAATATCTATTTAAGATTCAAAGGTCCATTTGTTCACACTTTACATATTCAACGCCTAAACTATTTTGTTAGTAAATGTGAAAATCAACCTTCTGAGAAGTACAATTAACTACTAGTAGATCATAATGTTTGTTGGACCATGAAATTAGATTATGAAATTTGGTATATATGCGATATTCTCCGTAGCGGCCTAGTGGTTTGACGTGCGGCCTGTCAAGCAGTGTCGTGAGTTCGAGCCCGGGTTCGCACATCTGAGCTTTTCGGAATTCGTGTACGAAATTATATTTGAAATTTACCACGAGCTCTACGGTGAACGAAACCATCACACAACTGAGAAGAAATTCAATGGTGTGTGTGAAGTTCCCAATCCACACTGGGTCCACGTGGGAACTACGGCCTAAGCCTTCTCATTCTGAGAGCAGGCCTGTGCCCTGCAGTAGGACGTGTATAGGCTGGGATGATGATGGTGATGATTCTCACGGACACGGAACATGAAACACGGCAATGGTGTTGTTATGTAACGATAATTTAGGGAATTCCCATGGGGTTTTTTGGGAAATCCCGGAATGTCAATTCAATGTTACGATGTTGTTGTTGTTGTTGTTGTTGTTGTGGTGTCGTTGTGTTATGATGTTGTGTGTGTATGTTGTTGTTTATGTGTTGTGTTGTTTTATGTGTTAGTTTGGGACTAGGTCGATTTGTGTAAGATTGTCGACTAATATTTTTTTATTTTTTTTTTATTTTTTTATATTTGCTTGAAATAAACAGCTTATTTTTTTTAACTGCGAGCGAAGCCGTTTGTAAAAGCTAGTCTTAATAAACGGTACGATAAAATACGCAGGGTAACTTCCTTATACGCAATTTTCCTTACCGTACCTACTTGCCCGTAATAATGACATGTACAGGACTAATTAATTGCTCTCGTGCATCGGACTTATACGAAGGAGTGCCTGCTTATTGGGTGTGTGTAGACCTGTAATACTAGGGAACAATAGCACCCACATCTCGGCTTCCCAAGATAAACGGTACCTACGTGTGATTTTGACAAGATGTTCCTTTGAGCGAGGATATAGATAGCCCTAATGCCCGTATAGTTGGTAGGTATATGACATGGATCTAAACACAACCCGGCCTTTTATGTGTCAAATGGTACATGACGGATGGGAAGCTTTTGCAGATAGTACGAGTAAAGCAGGAAACTGGGGATGTGTGGAGCTCTACATCGCTTGAATTGACATATTTAGAGAATCCGTATCTAATATATAAAAATTTCGTGTCACGGTGTTTGTTATCGAAATCCTCCGGAATGGCATGACCGATTTTTGTGAAACTTTTTTCTCTATACTCGGTAGGTCTGAGAATAGGTCGTAGGCTATTTTTTATACCTACCCCTATTCTTCGCGGACGGAGTCGCGGGCAACAGCTAGTAACATAATATTTATTTAGCTAACTTTAAATTAGCTTAGAAATTATTTTATTGGGCCGTTTTTCAGCAAAGAAACCTAGATAAAAACTAAACTACAAACACAACACAACACTTAAGTTAAGTGTTTTAAGTTGTGTTAAGTGACTTAAAACACACTAACAACACCAACCACAACAACTTCAACAACAACAACAACTTGAAAAATATAAACGCGATTTTAAAGTGTTATTATTATTCTTAAGGTTTTTACTTTTAGGATAGTTGTGTATAAATTGTAAATAATGGAAAACATTAATTAACATGATCACTATCTGTATAAAAATTAAGTACGGTAAAACTGTTCCTATGCAAAACTTCTGTGAGGAGGCCTGTATGCAGCAGTGAAAGGATTAAAGATGCTTAGTATAAGTTTTCTTTCACTTCAATACTTCTCGATCGCGTTTACGTAAAAATTTCAATTCTATGGAAACATAGACGCGCGCGCGCGGAGGCGCTGTCCATGTTTCCCTAGTAATTGATTTTTTTACGTAAACGCGATCGAGAAGTATTGAAGTGAAGGAAAACTTATACTAAGCATACAGAGATAACGATGATAATGAGCCTTATAAACCTTAAAGTTATCGAACTCTCAAAATATTCGTGTTTTTTTTTATTATGAGAGGGAGAAAAACGAGCAAGCGGGTCATCTGATGGGAAATGATCACCACCGCATAAATACCAACAACTCAAACAGAGTCACTAATCTGTTGCCGGCCTTTAAAGGAAGTATGAACCCTTTTCTTAAAAGCTCATGTGATGCAAATGCTGTATGAAGCCAATTTTGCACACTATAAAAACAAAATTTCCCCGTTCATAAACTAGGATTCAGAGGCGTTAAGGTGAATCACTTGTCTCATTCTTCGCGTAAGTATGAAATAACGATATTCTCCGTAGAGATTATTAAATTTCTTTTCCGAAAAAAACGTTTGCATAAAATTGTACAAGAATTAAAAAGGAAAGAATGGAAACAGGCTGTCTGGATAAAATGCTTGTAAAGAAGACTTCCTTAAGTTTTTTGGATATTGAATGTTAGTACCAAGGCGTAGAGTTGAATTAAGCTTGCGTGGTTGGACAGCCTTAACTTGTTCAATAATGCAGCGTTTGGAATGTAAGCTACCTAGGTATATTAGCGCAATGCACTCTATGCTTTCTTACAAAATTCTTAGAATAAACGCTATTTGACTGAAGTAACCTACTTACTACGAGTTCTTGGTAGTCTAATAGTTTGACGACCGGATAGCTTATAATTCGTTTTTTTTAGCATTAGAAATAAGGTAACAATCTTGATGAGTATCTTTATTGAAAACCGATTTTGAAAAAATAGTAACGGTTACTTATGAAACCAAAAGAATGTAAATGGCCATATTTCCTTGCTGATTGTTACATATTTGCTGTGACTTATTTTTCAGAAGTGCTTTTCAACAAAAAGACAAGCCAAGTTCGCTTACTTTCTTTCTAATGTTAAAATAAAAACGAAGTGTTAGAGAACTGGACTACGAAGCATGAAACTACCGTGCGACTCACTCATAGTGAAAATAAACGGATCACTCACGTCTTAAAACGAGTTTAACTCGTCATGTTTCGGGCTAATCCGTAGCCCTTCTTCTTGGAGTCACACGTCACGGCGGCTGCCAAACGCGCACCCAAAGCGACGCTCCGAAGCTTGAGGTCCCGGGTTTCATTCCCGATCGGGGCAGATATTTGTATGAAAAATAGGTACGGATGTTTCTCCTCGAGTGTATGTTTAATATGTCTTTAAGTAAGTATGTTTTTATCTACATATATAAGTATGTTTATGCGTTGTCTAGACTCATTATACAAGCTTTCTTAGTTTGGGACTAGGTCAATAATTGTTGTCTAACGTCGGGTCGGGCCCGCACTTCTGACTTTTACGGAATTTACTTGCGAACTTACGTTTAAAATTTGCCATGAGCTTTACGGTGAATATAAATCGCAAGAAAACCTACAAACACCTGCGAAATACTTAATTCAGTGGTGTGTGTGAAGTTCCTAATCCGCGCTGAGCCCGGGTGGGAACTACGGCCCAAGCCCTCCCATTCCAGAGGAGGCCTGTGGCCTACAAATATAGGTCAGGATATATATAGATTAGGTTCGGATGGTGATGATGACACGTAAAATATGCCTACATATATTTAACACAACAAAAAAAATTAACACAGTAAACACGCTATTAGAAATTAAGAATCGCCAATGCGGAGCGGAATTATTTCCAAGCATCTTTGTCCATCCAACCTCCAACAAGATGGAACGACGACCTGGTTAAGGTTGCAGGA
The DNA here is from genome assembly GCA_947859365.1 of Archips crataeganus. Lineage (NCBI taxonomy): Eukaryota > Metazoa > Arthropoda > Insecta > Lepidoptera > Tortricidae > Archips > Archips crataeganus. The sequence goes on from OX402060.1 coordinate 12,370,497, forward strand.
TCGCGTTGGATAGAATAGAATTGAAATAGAAATGGTTTATTTCTTAGAATATGGTAGGTACAGATATTTCAATTTATAATCAGCGAGAGATCAACAGCCAGTTTTTGCGTAGAAATATTTAAAAAAAAAAACAATAAATTAGATTAGAAACATTATTTAAAGTCAATATAAAGTAATAAAATAATAATAAGAAAATTAAGTTAAGTTTCATAATTTAAAAACTCACTTGGAGGAAAATTGTTCGTTGAACTTTTTGGATTTAACGATTTCAAAATTAAATGGTAAACATCAATTTAAAATATACCGTAAGCCCACGTACACAGATGCTGTTATACCAGCATCTTCTAATCATCCGTGGCAGCATAAACTGGCTGCTTTCCATTGTTATGTTAATAGATTGTTGACTGTGCCTCTTTCTAAGGAACATTATGATTTAGAGTTGAGTACTATTTATCAGATAGCGATCTCAAATGGTTATACAAAATCAATGGTAGATAGTTTAGTTCAAAAGAAGTAGGCACGGTTAGTAAATAGCATGCTTTACGCTGCGTTACCTTCTCAGTCTACTAACAAATATAGATCTAGCATCTCTTACGTCGGGGGTTTGTCTGATAAGATTTATGGCATTTTAAAATCAAACAATATTAATGTTGCCTTTAAGACTAACAACTCTTTGTACTCTAGGCTATGTAACCACAAAGAACAGGTAGATAAGGGAACTAGATCGGGGGTATACAAGCTTACTTGTAATGACTGCAATGGGATATACGTAGGACAGACAGGCCGAAGTTTTAATACTAGATTTAAAGAGCATGTTTCGGCATATAGGAATGAGCATCCAGATAGATCGAATTTTGCAAAACATTTGTTGGAATCAAATCATTCATTGTTAGATTCAGATTCTTATGAAGTGTTACATTATTGCGGCAAGGGGTTGCGTCTGGATGCTCTGGAATGCATGGAAATAATTAGGTACAACACTATGGGGTCTATTATTAATGAACAGGTAAATTTAGTATCTTCTCCTTTACTGCGGCTTGGGTCGAATTTGAACAGTTAGTATTAATTAAATATGCCTTATAAATAAATAAACAAAAAAATTCAAGGTAGTTTTAAATATGTCAATAAAAGTTAATTTTTGTGGGGTAGTTTGAGAATAAGAAAAATAAAGTGGGTACTTGAGAAGTTACAGTGACAAGTTAAAACATTTGTTTTGGTTTGTTAGTTTAACGTTTGGTAGCATAGCATACGGTTGTGGTAACTCTGAAGATGAGCTCTGGTTGAGTTCGAAACGCGTCAGTGTAGCTTGGTGGTGGTGATGGTTGGGTTTATGTGATTTGTGTGTGTTCGTACAGTGTGGAGGTGGAGGAACTGCATGAACGCACATTTCTTGCATAAACGTAACTATTGTAAGGTCGCGGGTGAGCAAAGTAATTGTTTTAGTTCATTAAAAACTCAGTAACGGAGTAAAAACATTTGTCAAGTAAATGGTTACTTGACAAATGTTTTAAAACATTTTAGGAAATTTGTTATCACAGTGGTACGGGACCTATCTGTTTGGCGAGCCTTGGTGGAGGCCTATGTTCAGCAGTGGACGTCTTTCGGCTGAAATGATGATCTTTGTCCATGTTATAATCATTAATTTTATAGCCTACTAGCTGTTGCCCGCGACTCCGTCCGCGGAGAATAGGGGTATGAAAAATAGCCTACGACCTATTCTCAGACCTACTGAATACAGACAAAAAAGTTTCATAATAATCGGTGAAGCCGTTTCGGAGGAGTTCGGTAACAAACACCGTGACACGAGATTTTTATAGATTAAAATATATACATAGGCTTTATCCCCGTCTAAGAATTTTGCAGTCATCCAGTTTTACGGTACAGCATCTCTCGGACACACAAATGAATATGCAGGTATGTAGAGTTGCACAATGCGATGGTGGGATAGGAGCCGGCTGCTACGGACGCGCGCAGTCAGCCATGTGATTCGCGCCAGCCGGTGGCTTTATCAGCCAGCGCAATGCGTATAAAGACATGAGCAAGAACACTGGAGATGTTTTGGAAATGTATGTATGTATGTATGTAAACTCTTTATTGTACAAAAATAAGGAAAAAAAGAAATACATTATTGACAACCGTTGAAATGCATGTACAAAGGCGAACTTATCCCTTTAAGGGATCTCTACCAGTCAACCCTTGAGTGGATGAAAGGAGCATTTAGTAAGGGACCGACAAAGAGTAAGTCAAAATAATACAGTCGGACAAAGCAAAGGCTACAATACAACTTTTAGTAAATACAATACATAAACTCATAATATAAAGAAACCTAATAAAAATATACTACCATATACAACATATATATGCAAAATACATATAATAAATAAGCAGTGTTCTCAATATATTAAAGTGATGGTGTGAGCCACATCTTCTTCAAAGCTTCCCTGAACGACACCACGGAGGGAGATTGCCTAATGGAGGTGGGTAATCGATTCCACAGTCTAGCAGATTGCACAGTAAATGATTTTGAGTAAATTTTGGAAGAAGTAGAAGGACAGGCCAAAAGAAGATTGGTACTCGACCGCAAACGATGCTGGCTTCCTTCAGCCAAGTAGCTGAAACGCTCGGAAAGGTATAAAGGGGCGGAAGGATTAAAAAGAGTGTTGAAAAGCAATGACAGAACGTGGATGTTCCTACGCTCCCTGATGGGCAACCACCTCAGCTGCGCGCGAAAGTGAGAAACGTGGTCGTATTTACGGAGACCAAAGATATACCGGAAACACACGTTTTGAAGGCGGTCAAGCTTGTCAAGCAACCCCTCAGCAAGGTCCAAATAACCAACATCACCATAGTCGAGCAAAGGAAGTAAAAGAGACTGAGCTAGGGTAATTTTGGTTTGGAGAGGCAGGAAATTTTGCAAGCGTCTGAGCGAGTGAAGTGAGGCAAAAAGTTTCCGACTGACCTTAGAGTGTTAATCTTCTCTAGTTTCCTTCGTTTAAGTCCTATTGATTCACAAATACCTATAGTCAGATTGTCAGATTGTGTTGAAAAATCCCTTATCCTCAAAACAAATTAGGTACTTACATTAAATACAAACACTCTTTATGTATAAAATGTGACGCCTGCGAATAGTTATGTTGCAACGGTCGGCTCATAAGTTATGGTCCATAACCTTCATTTGTCCTAATATTATATGCCATAAATTCTTCAGTATTATAATAATCAAACCTCTTAATATATTACCCATATTTTTAGTACCCATAATATTCATTTGCCATTATTTAAGAAACAAAAATAATTTGAAAATTTTTGATAGGCAACGAGCGAGCGAGCAGAAGCAAGGGGGTTAGTATTTAAATATTTTTTTATAACAGCTCAAAAAATCTTTCTCGACAATAAAACCTGTGAGGAACCAATTTTTCTAGATAAATATTCGGTTAAGTCGCAGTTGCATGAAACAAAACGTATTTTTTTTAAATAATTATTATTTAGAAAATCACTATTTAATAAAATCTATAAATATGGAGTATTGCTGCCACCTTTGGGATGGTTCTGCTGAATATCAGCTAGCTGCTTTGGATTCGGTAGAACAGCGAGCGAAGAGGCTCATCGGCGTCGCTTTCGATGCGGATTTTTGTCGCCAGAGCCTTCGTCATCGCAGAAGAGTGGCTTCTCTGTCGGTATTCTACAGGCTGCATTTCGGTGAATGTGCTTCGGTACTGCACGACCATATTCCGCCTGCTCCTTTCTTCCACAGGTCGACCAGGAGTAGGCGGGGTCTCCACCCTTACGTTGTCAGTATTCCCAAATTCCGCACAAAGCGTTTTCGCTCTTCTTTCATCAACCGCACAGCTAAGGAGTGGAATTCCCTGCCTGCGACTGTGTTCCCTGAACACTACAATTTGGCCGCTTTCAAGTCTAGGGTGAATGAGCATTTACTAGGCAAGCGTGCTCCATCGTAGGCCTCATCTTCGCTTTCCATCAGGCGTGATTGTGGCCAAACGCAAGCCTATATAGTATAAAAAAAAAATAAAAAAAAAATCTTTGTCACCCTACATATGGTTTTGTCTATGAGCCTAAAACCTCATAGACAAGTCAGTTTCTTAAACTAACTTTTTTTAGACCCGTCAAATTTCCCGCCACAGCGATGACATTTGACGAAACTTCTTAACTTCGATAAGGATGATCATGCATTCGGTGAATAGAAGAAGTATTGTTAAATTTTTTTTTATTAAACGCTAAACAGAGACATAATTGCAAATATCACCGTGTATAGGTATGTATAAAATTCGGCCAAACGACAGAAAACCATTTGCCGACTACTTCTTAGTTCTATTACATACAATACGGGGCTAATACGTTTAATAAACTACGTAACCCGTTGGGGCCTAGTATTTATCAAAGTCAACAAAAACAGCCAGCAACTGCAAGACAAATACGAAATTACACAATCGTTTAAACCCTGAAGGGTTTGTGCTGAGCCCGACGTCAATAGACGCCTACTATGGCCTTACCACAGCCGGGGCCATTTTATCCTGAACCATCCATCATACTCAGTTTGACAAGCACACATGTTCCCAAATACGTGTGTCGAACGGGAAAAATAATTTACCATCTCATTGGATTGCCGAACGAATTTTAAGAATGATATCGAACGTCGATACCAGGCTCCGTGAGAAGGCTGTACATTATGCGTTTTCGACGTTTAATTTGTACAAATGAAACGAGATTTTTAAACATTGAGTTTCCAATTTTAGATTGGAATCGTGTGGGATAGATAAGCCGGGAAGAGAAATGAAGATTAAGCTGGTTGGACGCGCGGTTGGATGGATTTAAGACTTAAGACGTTTTGCTAAGACATTTTCTAATTTGGTGAGAGTTTTTTCTAAAAAAGTTTCATTGGGACATTCGAAAGTCAGCAGCCTTACCTTGACTGGGATCCGTATAAAATTTCACAAAGGAAAATTTGTTTGTTGTTTCCAAGTTTGCGTGAATTATCATATAATCTCGTCGATAAACAGACTTACCTTAGAGTAGTCTCTGCAACATACAACATACAATAAAACAATAAAATTACACAAAAATTTCAAGTTTAAATCCTTATTTTTGAAGACGTATTAAAGAGCATGCCTCTTTAGCAAACATAGCTAAGTTTACATTCAAATCCTCGAGCGCATTCGACTACAATGGCCCTAAATGAAATCCAGGGTAAAGCGAAAAAATGTCTCAAAAATATAAACAAAAGTAATCACTTAAATAATAAAAGGGCTTTGAGCCTTTTCTGTTCCGTTTGAGCACAATTTCCTTGCAAAGAGGTTGTCTCCAAAGTAATGTCAGATAAGAGTCTCGCCGCTCAGGAGTGGCGCTGTGCTAATTTGAATTAAATTTAGAGGATTACGAGCATCCTTCGTCCGGCAGATTACAGCATCCGTCGCTTTGCATAAAGTGACTGTATTCTGTAACACTGTAATTCTGTAATACGAAAGTATCGCCGCACGCAAATAAACTTAAGTATTTATGCCGCCTAAAACGAAAATGTTTAAAATTTTCAAATCTTTCTGTGAAAGTGCTTGCACTAAAAGGGAAGCGATTGCTTATTCATCGCAGGGAGAGTAGAATGCCTTATTACAAGCTTTTTTTTAACGTTTAACTTAGCAAAGTAAAAAATAGGGATAACTCGCGTCTATGTTCGAATTTAGCTCGACATCATTATCATCATCATCCCAGCCTATATCGTCCCACTGCCGGGCACAGGCCTCCTCTCAGAATGGCATGTTTTGAACTAATCCGTAGTCCATCCTCTTGGAGTTCCAATTCACTATCACTATGAGCGAGTCTCACGTAGGTACTTTCATGTTCAAAGCTTAACTTGGGATTTGATATACCTACTTGACCATTTTGAAGTGACACAATTCCCTCGTACCTGTTTTAAGTTGATAATCAAAAGTCTTCGAAACAATATAGGTAAACAAGTCGAGACAAAATTGTAACAAATCCATCAAGTTTTAAATACTGCAAAAGTGTACAGCAGATTTTTCGATCAACCTTTTAAGTGCCTTCTATAAATGCCAAAAGAGAAAAACAAATAAAGGATTTACCGAGATCCTACATGATAAATGATGATAGATTTAATAGCATTAGACGAAGCCGCTCGTCGTCTTTGCCTACAAACGAAACCTCTTAAAATATACCAAAAAAAGACGCAACAAATACACATTATTTTAAAAAGATGGACTTCAAAATGTACAGACATGAATCTGGTCACTTTATTTTACTTTAAATCGGCTGAGCTAAAAATAAAAGAAAGGAAGGTTTCGTACCTGGTGCAAAGGTTGTCCATCGGCATTCAACGTGGTAACGCGGCCAGTGTGATGGCACCTTTGCGCCATGGACAGGACAACTCGTGGGGGACTTTTCGACTACACTTAAACTAGTCTTAAGTTATAAACTTATTGTTATTCTTTGTATTTCTTTATTACAATAAATGGCTAATATAAATATCATCCATTGTAACGTATTACACTTTGGTGATTTTCACTCATAACTTACACACACGTCAACTCGCGACCACGGCCACTGCGATGTGGCCGAAACGTAGAGGTAATTGTTACTCGTTTTTATTAGCCTGACAAGTCCCGTGCGTACTTGTGTAGGACTATTACTACATATATCCGTAGTATTTCTTCAAAATCCGATGTCACCAGTTCTTCGGCGCTCCTGTTATAAAATTCCACGTTTTTTACCAGTGATACTATAGATTTTAAGCAAAATCTCTCTTATAGTCTATTTTTCGACCAATAGGGATGTTGACGCCACCAATCAACTAACGTACTTTTTATGAGCTGTCAAAACACAATTCTCCCATAGAGTTTGAATGCCAATAGCAACTTTTGACGTCACTTGTTCGCCAACTCAATCAACTAACTATTTATTTGTTTTAAAGCAACAAAAATCTAATTTTACAGTTAATCGAAAATTAATCTGGTTTCCAGAGCTAAAATAAATCGTTTTTATTGGAGTCGAATTATTTTTTAATGGCTTCAACATCCCTATTAAATCGAGCGTCGCTTCGTGACAGATTGAGCCGAGCAAACAAATACATGGCTTAGCTATTAGTTGTGTTTAAAACGGAGCATGAAGTGTTCTAAAATAAACTAAAAAAAAAAACTACCACACCCGTATTTCGCTGCACGACTTAATCGCTACGCCTCTGGTTGAATCTTTTTAGAACAGGTGGTTCGTGTATCACGCCAAATGGGTAACGGTTTACAGGGCTGCTGAAAAATAAATCCGAGCATAGATGAATGAGGGCGCGGGGAATTGTGTGATAAATATTTGAAAGCGGCATTGTGCCGGCCCCGCACTGTGGTATCGCTAAATAATTTCGCAAAGCGCTCCATGTTTAAAACACTACGGTCCGTGCTGCCTTCCGACGGTGTACCGAGGTAATATTGATTTGTTACAAAGTGCAATTTCCAATTTTCATGACGTTGAGTGGACGAGTGGTCGCGGTTAGAGCTTTGACGTAAGGCGTCAAGCAGAGGGTCGGGGGTTCGTAGTTTTACCACCTGCGAGGAAATTCAATGGTGTGTATGAAGTTCCTAATCCGCACTGGGCCCGCCTGGGAACTACGGCCCAAGTCCTTTCATTCTGAGAGGGCCTGTGCCCTGCAGTGGGATGATGAGTGGAGTGTTAATCCAGGTTATAAACTCTCTGTGTGCCAAATTTAATCAGAATCCGTCAAGGCGTTTTAACGTGAAAGAGTAACATATACTACCCATACATCGACCCACACAAAATTTCGCGTTTATAATATCAGTAAGATTCACAATCTACTTACTGTAATCAAATAATCACTATGTATGTTGTAAGATTACATTTCTAAACTCGCGGCTTACCAAAACCAAACACAAAATGCCAGTTAGACAGTAGTTGACCTTATCACAATATCGATAATCCTAGCGATCACATCGAGAATTTCAGTACTATCGATAGTATCGATAGCAATTAATTACAAAACAATACTGTTGATAAGCAGCAATACTATTGATACTACAGATCGTATCGATAGTATCGATAGGCCTATCGATATTGTGACTATGTTTCGAGATTACGATACTATTGGCAGTACTATCGATATAGTTCAACCTATTCTTGGCGCTATTTTAAAACTAAAATGCAGAACGTATCTAAACGTCTGAAATAATTCTGAAAGCGAGCCCCAACTAGCGCGGATGCTCCCGTCTCCCGCAGGTGGATCCGCTCAAATTGGAGAGAGTCTCGACTAGGTCAACCGCTGCCTAAATCCAATTCCTTAACTAGAAGTACGTTAACATTGGACACTACCATCGCTTCTAAGGATATTCGACACGATATAAATCTAGCTATTGGTTATTAACTAATTAGTCACTTTATTGATTAATACTATATACTATATTTAATATTATAAACGCGATAGTTTTTATTTTTTACATAAAAGTGATCCGTGATAGACCACTGTTTGTGTGGATGTAAGGATGTAATTGGGTGGTTGTCTGGATGTTTGCTACTTTTTCACGCTAAATCAATTTGACGGATTACCTACTTTAAATCCCGCATTAGAGCGACTAGTGGCCGCCACAAGTTGCGGACGCGTTTCTCCATACGTTTGTGTAGCGTCGGCGCACACGAGCGTTGAGTGGCCGCGTCCGAGCCACAAGTTGCGGGAGTCGACCGCGCCGCTACTTGTGGCCGCGTTTTTTCCTTCGACTCGCACGCACACACGGCCACTTGAACAATGTATTCTACCCGCAAGTGGCAGGGCAGCCACTCATCCGCCACCACTACCACCACCACCACCACCACCACCACCATCACTCACCACCACTGGTGACTGACTCTGGTGTGGTCTGGGTCTGGTCTGGTCTGATGGTGACTGGTGACGGGGTGTAGTGGTCTGACTGAACCACTGATAGTCACGTTTAGTGGCGGCGACTGGTGGCCGTAATGTGCGGGGACCCTTAAAGTTTGAGCTTTCCAAATACATGGCATCAAATGGCTGAGAGTAACATAATCTGCTAAGTGTGCAACAGGTTGTCTGTTAATTTGTTCCGGTCTCGAGTGTTGAATTGTACCCACAAAACTGTTGCCAAAACCTTTTCGAAAAGGTAACCTATTGCACGAGGAAGCAAGAGTCGAACTTGCGTGGAGAGGGTTCCGTACGATAAAATATTTTGATCATTAAAAAAAGATAGAAAAAAAGAAATAGAAGAAGTTTATTTTCTTTTCCTTTTTATTATGCCCCTATATTTAAATCATACAGTTCTCAAAGGTTTTCATGTAATCTACAAGTATGAAACTAGTTTATGTATTAATTTAAAAGTTTAGAGATACCTACTTACCTAAAGGGAAGGGAACGTTAACATTGCTGTCTTCTTTTTTAAATAACTTTAAAACTATAGGTACACTAAAAAAAAAAAATTATATCCCTGTTACCAGACCTTTCATTAGACATATCGCACGGTACAGTTTGTAAGTTTATGTTTTTTTTTACCTAAAGTACGTCCGTGCGTGTTAGGGCAGCATAATTGTCAGTAATTGTACTTATGCCAAATTCATCATCATTCATTCATCTTAATCGGTTCAGTAGATTCAGAGGTTTGGCATGCGAGTCTCACTTAAATCCCGTTCGCTTTACTGCCTCGCAATGTATTGCAAGTATTGCAACTTGCACGTTTTTTCCTACAGGTTTAATTAAACTCGGCATTACAACGGTCGAAACTGGTAGAACTACCTATTTATATTTGGAAAAAAAGCTTGACTTTGGCCGAGTTACCAGTGAGTTCAACTAGTGCTGTTTTCCAGACGTAGAAGCAACTCGCCAACACCGTCTAATTACTAAGTCCACCGTGGCTGACCGGACTATACGAGTCGCTTGCCCGTAAATAACTCCAGTCAGCTGGAGTGATATTACTAACGAAGTATTTCATTCCAGACAGCAATAGACAAATTTGATACAAACAAGAAAGAAAATATTTATTTGTTCACATTTTACGCAATATTATTATATTTAGGACCGAAATGACCAAAAAAAAACCTTAATCTTGCGAATTGCTTCGCGACGCTGATATTCTACCAAAACCTTGTCCTCAAGGGCTTCCAAAACTAAACATAATCTAATGTCGTATAATTTGACTTCACGGGAAGGAAAACGGATCATAATAAGTACACACAAAATAAAGCACAAAATTAAGTATTCGTATATCGAAACGCTAAGATGTAAAAGTACCAATTAATAATATTGTCATACCTGTGACATAACTTTAAAAATTATAAGAATAAAATAGTACGTAAATAAAAATTGCGAACCGTTTGTTTTTTGTTCAAATTAATTCGATTTGATTTAAAAAAGCGTGCCTAAAGAAGTTTTACTTCAAAAATATACACGCGTCGACTTGAACCCTCCTCCGTTTTTTTCGTCGGTTAACGAATGAAGAATCTATAGCGGTTACGTTGCATTTAAGGCGATGGGGTGGGCAAAACGCGCAAAACAGTCGTTTTTGAGAAAGTTTTATGGCGGCAATACACATTGTGGAGATTTGAAAAAAATATATAAAGTAAAATAATAAATAAATAAATAAATAAATATTAGGGGACAATCTTACACAAATCGACCTAGCCCCAAACTAAGCAAAGCTTGTACTATGGGTACTAGACGACGATAAACATACTTGTATAGATAAATAAATACTTAAATACATAGAAAACATCCATAACTCAGGAACAAATATTCGTGCTCATCACACAAATAAATGCCCTTACCGGGATTCGAACCCAGGACCTCTTGCTTCGTAGGCAGGGTCACTACCAACTAGGCTAAAGCGGTCGTTAAAAGTAAAACATATCTTGAACTATTCTATGACGTAGAAAAAATTTTTCGTTTTATCATAGTTAGCACAAAATTTGGTTTGCTGTAACAGTCTTGAAATTTTATTTAACATTTTTATTTCGGCTGAATAACTACTGTCAATGCAATAACGGTCTGTCTCACTACTCTCTGTTAAGTTCCTGTTATTTTATTTGCCAGACATCTGTGATGACGTCTCTATTTAATAGAATGAAATAAAGAGACGGTATAATATCCATAGATAATAAATAAAAGAACAGGAATTTAAGAGCGAGTAGTGAAACACGGGAGTAAGATTATAATAATTTAACTGAATTAATTAATTTAACTGAAACCTCAAAAAGTCCTGTAAAAAAAATTATTTGTACTGACAATTACAGAGGTGTATTATATTAAGCTTATTCAGGCTTCTCTAGCTAGTGATTACAGGAGGTCGGGAGTAAGTATAGTACCTCGTATAGTACAGTAGAGGTCAAAGATATCTTTACACTTTACTACCTTGTCGCAATCATTGCGTGTTCGAACTTTTATATGACATTGTCAGAAGGCATACAGTGACAAGGCACTAAAGTGTAAAGATATCTTTGACCTCGACTGTAGGTACATTCAAGTGTAAAAATATGGGTGCACACAACTTGCTCATAAATATGTCCCATAACTCTTATGTCGTCTAATTAAGGTATAGGTATGTGACGATGGGAGGATTAAATCGATACTTATTTTTGCACTTGACCGTACATCAAGTAACAATAAAGTCATAATTTAATTATTTACTAGCATCGTTTGAAAATGTCTATTCGTATTTGAAACATAATACAACGAACTAAAGGACTCGGAGATACGGACGCAGTATTTCGATGGCGTTTCTGAACTAAGCCCAGTGCACCTCCAAAGGGACCTGCACGTTATTGCCAATCACGTCAAAGCACAACTTCGGAACTGTGGGTGTATAAGTAATCATAAACCCTTTGATGTACATATATTAGGTATATACGGTATTATTTTTGATCATCATCAGTTCAGCCGAAAGACGTCCACTGCTGAACATAGGCCTCCCCCAAGGCTCGCCAAACAGATCGGCCCTGAGCCATCCGCATCCAACGCGTTCCCGCAACCTGAACCAGGTCGTCGCTCCATCTTGTTGGAGCCTATCTACGCTGCGTCTTCCGGCCCGTGGACGCCACTCGAGAACCTTTTGACCCCATCGGCCATCAGTTCTACGAACAATGTGCCCTGCCCACTGCCACTTGAGTCTGGCGATTCTTCGAGCTATGTCGGTGACTTTAGTTCTTGCGCGGATTTCATCATTTCTAATGCAATCCCGCAGATAAACTCCAAGCAATGTGCCTATTTTAAACAAAATATAAACAATAAAATTAAACAACCTAAATTACTTTGGAAAAATCTAAAATCAACTATATTACCTAAGAATAATGTAGAACTGCCCATTTTATTAAGTGATCCAGATATAATTAACAAGCATTTTTTGAGTTTGCCAATATCATCACAAGTCACTTTATCACAGCTTACTTATTTTGAATTTCACAGGTTTAGCGATTCCATATTTCATATTGAAACAATAAGCTCAGATAAAGTAATGAAAATTATTAGTAGTCTGAAGTCGAATGCAGAAGGATGCGATGGTATTAGTTTGAACATGATAATAATGACTTTGCCATACACTTTGGACACAATAACAGATTTAGTAAATACCTCTATATTGACATCTACATTTCCTGACCTCTGGAAGTTGGCAGTTGTGCGTCCATTGCCTAAGAACACAAATCCATCGGCGCTGAAAGATCTTAGACCTATTAGTATACTGCCATGTCTATCCAAAGTATTGGAAAAAGCTGTATGTACTCAATTAACTGAATACCTTGAGCATAGCAGCATTTTGCCGGACGTACAATCAGGATTTAGGAAGGGCAGAAGTACGGTGACCGCCCTGCTTGACGTCACTGACAATGTGTTGTGTGCTCAGGCTAAAGGAATGTGCACAATACTTGTGCTGCTTGACTTCTCTAGGGCATTCGACTGCCTGGATGTTAATATCTTATTGTCCAAACTGAGTTTTTATGGGTTTGACAAAGATGCACTGGCTTGGTTTGACAGTTATTTAAGTAATCGCTGTCAATATGTAAAACTGAACCTTAATGATGGCTCCTCTAGGGTTTCACAAAAGGTTAGTCTCAATAAAGGCGTACCACAAGGATCGATACTCGGGCCGATTCTTTTTATTTTGTACACTGCCGACGTTGGGTCAATCATTGCACACTGCAAGTACCACATTTATGCTGATGACATACAAGTCTATATATCCTGTAAACCATCAGAAATTGATAGTGCTGTACAAAAACTGAACACAGATTTGGCAAACGTAGCTTCTTGGGCTTCAAGGAACAGCTTACTACTTAATCCCACAAAAACAAAATATTTAATTCTCGGTAGTAAACAACAATTGAACAAGCTCGGCCCAGCTATTAATATTAAGTTAATGGATGAGCCTATTGAGCGAGTACATGATGCACGCAACTTGGGCCTTTTAATTGACTGTGATCTTCGATATGAGAGGCACATTGCAAGTTCTGTTAAAAGTTGCTTTTATAAACTAAAAATATTATACAAAATCAGGCCATTTATATCTGAAACTCTACGTGTGCAGCTCGTTGAGTCACTTGTATTGTCGAAATTAAATTATATGGATATAGTATTTGGTCCCCGGCTACTAGCCAAAACAAAAAAACTTATCCAACGTGTTCAAAATGCTTGTGCTCGTTTCTGTTTCAACATTCCTCCAAGGGGCCATGTGACGCCATTTTTGAATAAGCATAGCATTCTTAAGATGCAGCATCGCCGCAAGCTCCATCTGGCATGTTTACTGTTTGGAATAACACATCACAGAGCTCCCTCATATTTGTTCGAGAAGTTGTCATGGTTTTCCAGTCAAAGACCACACAGAACTAGGCAATGTAGTACACAGCTGGTAACAACGCAACGCGCTTCAGCTACTTTTCGTGGAAGTTTTCGCTATGCTGCAACTAAGTGCTGGAACAATATCCCGCCGCCAATCAGGAACCTGAAAAGCATGCATAGTTTTAAGAATGGTGTCAGAAAGTTTATTTATGCACATCAGAATGAACAGGAAGCGTTGATGCATGACACTAGCTGTTTTTAGTACATACCCGAGCAGTACGTCCTCATTGTGTTTTTATTGTATGGCTTCTTTCTTTCTTATTTTTCTTTACTTTGTTGTCATGTGGTTTAAACGTAGCGTGGACGACTTCTATTGTGTCCACTCTGCATTGAATGTTTATCCGTTGTCTAGTACTCATAGTACAAGCTTTGCTTACTTTGGGACTAGGTCAATTCGTGTAAATTGTCCCGTGATATTATTATTATTGTTATTATTTTTTATTGTTTTATTTCTTTATTATTATTGGAATTACATACAACGTTTGTGTTTCATGTTTATAACTTTCTTTTGTTGTTTTTATTTTTATGACACTGATATTGTGTTGTGCGTGTCTTGATTGGAAATGTCTTAAGTCACTGCTATTTTTTTCACTTTTTCACTCTTTGTTTTTATTATTTAATTGTTACAAGTGACAATAATTAACATATTTTATTTATTATATATCGTTTTGCTTGCTGCTCATGTGGTCGGCCGTGTCAGTTGTCAATGTCAACGCCATGCCAAAATATAACGCCCTTGTGTTGGTATTGGTACAGTTGCACAATCATATGGTTGCGTTCACAATTAGACACGGTCCGATCGTGTGTGCAGCGAGCAAATGACGGCCTCACGGTCCCACCGGAAGACCAGCGCTGGCTATCGAGCCGGCATTATGCTGAGGTGGGTCCGTTTCGTGATATCTAGTTTCTTTCTTTATTTTGTAACCTTTATGCCTTTATACTATTGTTTGTCACGAATAAATGTTTTTTCTTTCTTTCTTTCTTTCAAAAGCATAGCCCTCTCCATCGCCCTCTGACTGACTTTGAGCTTTGTTATGAGGCCCAACGCTAGCGGCCACGTCTCAGTGCCATAAGTCATCACTGGCAACACACGCTGGTCACAGAATTTTGATTTGAAACATTGCGGTATATTGGATGACAAGATATTGCGGAGCTTCCCGAACGCTGCCCAGCCGAGTCTAATTCGTCGATTGACCTCTTTCTTCAAGTTGAACCTACCTATTTAATTGGAAATAACTCCAATTTAGCTTTAATTGTACTGCACTTTTTCATAAAATTATAACAGATGTCAATATTTTAAGCAAATATTCTATGGAATTGTAACGAAAGCTGAATGTTTCTCAACGTCTTACAGTAGCTCTACTAAATCAACACAAGACTGAATAGCGTCCGTAGCGTAATACCACTAAACCACTCGACCTTACCGGTTAATTCAGTTTGCGCTGGTAATTTACTCGAGCAGCGAATACATTGCTTGCTGCGAAACGAAGAGCAAAATTCCTACTATCCACAGCACGCAATGTACTGTTACTTTATTTAAGTAACTAAGATAGTCTAATCAGCTTTTACCCACTGGCTTAATTAATACTTGCTTCACCTTGTAAAAAATTGCTTTTACAATTTTTTATTATTATAAAAAATATAAATATATTTGAATATTTCATCCTCTAGTCAAGGCATCAAAATGTAAAAAACTTGTTCCTACATTTTATAAGCCGATATAAATATATATATAAAAATATTATATATACATTAAGGTATATACCTAGGTAAAGGTATACAATGATATAATGACCAATTCTAGTCAAAATATTGCCGTTAAACTAAATACAGTCAGGACTCCTACGTTGTGTAATTTTTTGATTTAGCAATCCAAACTTCGTAAGATGTGGTATGTCTTAAGGTAAAGCAGGGGTCTATTGGAGGCATACTGCTCGTATAGACAAAAGATCTTAACCTAAGCATTCTAAAATTAGATATAAACATATAATATGGTGTGAAAATGAGTCAGTAAGTATGTATAGTGTAAAATAGGTAGGAAACAGGAAAGGGAAGGGTAGGGATGTAACCGGGGACCACAGGTCCCCGGGTGCCGCACCGCCTTGCCCCATCGGCACACCGTACCTCTCCTAGCCCATACTGGCTTGAATTTACATTTAGGCACTCATCATAGTGCATAATCAAGTCAAAAGAGGACTAGGGTATTAAGGAATGAGCAAACCCAATTCCAACAAAAGTAGTTTAGATGGAAATACATCCAATCCAACCAATGCTTGTTTCATTATGTTGATGCACTGCGTAAAATACACAGATTTTGAGTTGTGTAATCACTGGGAATGTCTAGAAAGACCATAGCCAATGAGTTACATAGATTTGTGGTATTACCAAGCTGTAACCAGACATGGTAAAGTGTTGCTCTTACTTGTTAATCGGACGAGTGCCCCAATCGTTTCATTAGCCATCTCCGCTCACAAGGTGAGAATCAACAATTGACATAATTACTTTGAAATGGAAACACAACCATCCTAATTTCCAAGCAAGTAGTATAAATACAGTGGTGAAATGAAAACATACCACCCCTGAATAAAAGGGCCCCATCCGAATAAAAGGCGAACGCTCCAACCAATCACTTCATTAGATACCTCCACTTACTACGTAAGCTTCAACGGTTATCATAATTACTGGGATCGAGGAACGCAACCGACTCGATTATTCGAAATGAGAAATTGAGATATAATTGTAGTAGATGACATGAAATCAAACCACCACATAGATTTGTAGAGTGTATTGTAAAGACATCAGTGCATGATACACAGAGTCACAACACATGAAAAAGCATTATATAGTAAAATTGGATGTGGTTCAAGCTATAATCGCTCGAGCACATAAAAGTATATGTTTCATTGTGAATTTGGGTTCTCACAGGGAACAGTAAGGGTTATGACAGACAAAGGATTTGTCATGAGATAAATAACATTACATAGAAGTCATTTACTCAAAAATAAACCAATACCATTGCAATGAGCTTTCCCAATCTTACAATGTAAAAAGTCATAGGTATATTAGTCCATCAGATGGTCATAATTATAGTTTCAGACACAAGAGGACAATTATCTCACCTTGCGTTACCACCAATTCTGATATTAATGGCATCACAAAATAAGCTTAGAAATTGAGCAAATACGATACTAAGGTAGTCCCGAAGGAGATACCAAAGTCTGGGTCCATCAGATAGTGTTGACAGAGTTAAGACAAGCTTAGACCAGCAAGAAAAAATTGTACAAATACACACATTGCAGGCCCGAAAAGCCATTCGGTCAGCCTGTAGCCTTTTGTGGTCAATTGAACACAGCAATATAATGCAGTCTGCACAATTCCCTTAACAAGTCCAAACCAGGCTCAAGATTATGAAAATGTTATCTTACACAGAATTTTACTGATGGCGGGTCAGCCTAACTCAGCTTAAGTGTAAAAATACCATCTTTCATTCTCAACCAAACTCCACTAACTGATTTTCTTGACCTGAAATAGCTCATGACAAACAATCAAACATGGATTATCGTTCATAAGCCAATAACAAGTTCATACAATCCGACATCCGCCAGGTAAACTTTAGTTATTTACATGGAACATGACGCAATTGTACTCATAGCTGGCCAGGCATTTGACTCAGGGGGAGCCCTAAAATAAAACACAGTTTGGTTACAACCATTTGTCGGACCTTATAAACCCAGATAGACCGATTGTATTAATTAATTTTGTAAAATCGGAACAGTTCAGCATTACCTCATTTCTGTAACCCAATGTCGAAAGACATTACTTTACAGAAACTACATTTACATATTCAATGTAATTTGTATATCAATAAGAGTATTTGTGTGAGATGCATGTATGGATATGTTATAGAAAATATATAAAATTCCATATAATAAAACATGACACCAGATTATTGTCTGAATGGAACCTGTAAATGCCAGAACAGAATGATTTCTACTTAATAAAGTCTAGATTTTAGACTCAAGATTTACAGAAAATCATCACTGCATAACAATTTACTCCTCCATTCGTACAACAGCAAAAACACAAAATTTACATTCGCAATGCAATACACAAGTTATACACATAAGTTATACACAAGTTTAAACATAAAATAAATCACACAGGTACCCTAAACATTCCTACGGACCCTACGGTTTTCCTAACACATCCTAAACATAGTATATCCAGATTAGGAGGAGATCCCGATTTTATTGTATTATTTTTCTTAAGGTTTTACATTATCAAACAAAGTAACAAAACCGAGCCCTCTCTCAAATCCAGCATACTTCCTACGCATAAAATAAAGCGTACTTACCTGGTTATTTACCAGATAGATAAATAACATCCCACCTTATATCACAACACAAACACTTCACAAAATGCCCATTATCACTAAAACAAATAGCACTCCTAGCTAAATATTTTACCCTATTTCGCACCAATTTTATAATCCGCGGAAATCTAAAATCAAACTGAAACTAATTAGAACCTACCTAGCTACACTCGCGGCTAGTTTCAAACCGTCACGAATTTGACTACGGAGTTTGAAACAGTACCACAGATAAGCCTGCCATCATATTTTCCATTTGTATCAAAAACAAACAGAAAATTCCCCAAAAGTAGCTCTCAAAGAAAATACACACAAACAGAATTTCGACCAAAACAGAACACAATTGGTAGTTCTGCTTCAATCAACCTCCCTGATCGCGTGCAATCTCCCCAAAAGCAACCCGTAGGTGGACAAATCCATGATTTACTAGATTCCTCTAGTAAAATTTAATTATGCAAAAATTATGAGAAATAACGATGAGATTTTGTCCCGGAAACAACATCTCACCATCAACCATTGCATAACCAAGAACTGCCAAGAACTCCGGTAGTTCCCCACAGCTTCAGCTATACAATCTCGAAAAAATAGATATATGCAACAAAAATCAAGCATAGATTTGTCACCAATCAGGGATTTAGGCTATATCTGAAGCACATACCTGGGCTCCGTCGAGCAGCATTTCTTCCAGGTTCCGAAGACTCCGAATAAACAAAAACTTTTTTTCGTCCAGAAAAACTTTTTTTTTTTCAAGAAAAACTTTTTTAAATGACGTGCGCATCCCCTTTTATACCCTTCCCTGACTATCCCCTCCTTTTCAGGCTGTATTTTCCAATTGCATCCGGGATTTCCCAAAACGCAAAAATAAAGTATATATGGAATAAACCCACTCGGTGTGGCCAGCTTCATACCCCCAATCTAAAAATTTCCACCCAAATAATTGTACCTACTTGTGAATTTACTTATGTCCAATATTACTGTTTTATAGCAAAATAAACAGCCTATATAATAGACAAAATATTAATTAATGTTTATTATTTAAAATTATCTCATTTGCACTATGAATTCTGATTTTATTGTGAAATATATCACGCCAATTATTGTTATATTATGTTTTAGTATTATTTAATGTTCCCTCAAGTGCAAAAACAAATATCGATTCATATCGAAACCTTAATTCGAAGACACAAAAGCTATGGGACACTCCCACATTCCCATACTCTGATTGTTTATCTGATAGATATTTAAATTAATTAATTATAGCAATACTTGACAAATGGACTATTCAACACAAAACAATGTTCCGTTCTGTTTCAGCAGTCTCTAAGGCCAAAATGCTCAACAATACAATCATGAAAAGTCTTCAGATTTATTACATTAGTACAGAACAGTGTTGCGGAATCATTGATAGCCTCCCCTCAACAGTTGACCCCAAAAACCATTCAGGACATCGACATTACTATCAATGTATCATAGTATCAATATTATTGATAATATCAATAGTATCAATAATGATTTATAAGAAATACCATAAATAATGGCTATACTAGTACAAAACTAAAACAAGTACTTGATTATTTCCTCAGTTTGTACTATTTTAAGCAAATTTATTAAGTTAATCAAATTAAAACCGTCAGGCAAACATATAAATTCTCCCTAAAAATCGGGTATAAACACCTGTGGCCACACTTAACAAACAGAAAAAAATGATAGATTTACTCTTATTGGTCGAAGCTCCCCCTCTAAAAATGCGATTGGCTAAGTCGGACTATTTACCAAAGTTATTGGTTAGTTTTCACAGGCTGGGAACATTTACAAACCAAACTTTCATTCACTCATTCGGTCTCTCATTCACTAACATTATTTGAATTTGAAATATTTATTATATCTTAAAAATAGTGAATTTTACTAAATTAAAGACAAATGTTTTTAATTGAATGAACCTCTATAGTGACAGGTGACAGCTTAAAATCATTTCTCTCAAACAATTCGTACCTCAATGCGTACATAAAATGTCATCGGGATTTCAGTGACAAATTAATATCAAATACAATTTTATCACAATTAATGTGTTATTTTGACTAGTTAAGGATGTTATCTAACTAGAACAAGCATTACTTTAATGTGAAATGCTTTAATTACTTCAAAAATGATATGTCAAAGCAAGGTAAGGTTATGTCCTTTTCAGATCGTTTTTATATGATTATTTTCTAAAATAAAGGTTATTTTTTCAATAAAGCACACATTTCTAATGTAAAATGCAAGTCGTTATTAATAAATTATAACCATTTTATATTTCAGATAATACTAAGAAAATTATTAAGCAAAAGCAAATACTGCCTTAGACCATTTTTACACTATGACTGGAACTCAGAATATTCTCCATGGATCGACATAATTTTACTCCTATAATTGTTCACAGCAGTCCCAGGTAAGAATTCAATAAGAATTTTGCAATTCCAATCCAAGGTAATTATATTAATTAACATAGTTAATTTGGGCTATATGGGAAATTTTCAAACGCTAATTTCACCTTATTAAATTAATTATGTGAGGTAATCTTTATTAAACTATAGTGATTGGACTGCAAATAGATCAGATTTATAACATAATCAATAAAATAGGCTCAATCATAAAAAATATTAGCTTCGGCAAAATTTGACTATTGTTAAATTTTGACTTTGGTAACTGACTAAATTCTATGGATTATCCTAAACTATTTATTCCAAAATTATACTGAATTAGACTAGGAGGAATGGATTCTACATAGATTTTGACTATAAACATTAAAATTTAATTATTTTAGTTGATTCAAAACTTTCAATTCCCCGCACCAAAATCTCTAAACTGAATGACTGCTTATTTCGACCTTTTGAAGTTAAAAGTCTGAACCAAACTAACTTATTCTGTATCTAAACCAATATTATGATGAGATCTAACCATATACACTTTGATCTAGGTAGTATTTTAAACAAAAAATGGAAAATTCAGAATTAATTTGACGCATACTTTTGTTTCAGAAATATTTTGACTCTATACTATGAATACTACATCAGGATCACTAACAATACCAATATCAGCCGGCAACAGAAGAAATTCAAGACTGAAGACGGATTTTAGTGAAAAATTCAAGAAAATATGGAAGTATTCAGTGTAAACCAGTTATTGAACCGCCTCCATCAATATTTCAAGTAATTTAGTTGAGTTTGTGCTAGAATATCAATGTAGAAGCTTATTAGTGATTGTGGTTGTAGTTTTTGCCTATAAAACACGAAATGGAGAATAAATATTATATACTAAATCAAAGATTTTAATTTACTCAATTAACAGCGCCATCTATTGGTGAGTAGCGGAAGTAAACCCTATAGTCAATAAAACTTACTATCTACTCTTGCATACTAGTTCATCCGAATCTCACTAGATGTCACTAAATTGTCCCCAACAGAGTCGTCAACTTACCAATCTGAATGTTATGCAATAAGTGCTTTAGAAGGAAAAAAGCGTAGTGTCGCCACTCGACCAAAGATGTCACTAAAATTGACTCATATTTTTATCGTGTTTGTAATTATTAATATTTAATTTAATTAGTTAAATATAACCGTATTTAATTGAAATGATCTATATATTTATTGAAAATGTAAACGAGAAAATTAAATGTCCTACTAGCTGCGCTTAATAGAGTAGTAAAGTAATAAATATGGCAATTATATGGATCAGTCTGTTACATTTCGCCCCCTAATTTATAAAGAAGTTTACCGTAGTTATAAATTACCCAAAACAAAAGAAGACGAAACATAATAATTGCCGAGAAAAAAGAATAAAGGAGAGAACAATAAAAATAACAATTCAACCAACAAAAATGATAAAAAGAAAGAATGAAAAAAGTAAAACAAATTTATTAAAATTAATTTTAATTATTCCCTACCCCCAGAAATGACCACCCTACTCCCCACCAACCACATCTATCAAGCAAGAGTTCAACTAGTTGCAATATAAGTAGTAAATAATGGTAGAAGTAGTAGGTATTAGCATTAGAGCATAATGTGGATAGCTTAATGATCCTTTAAATGCCCTGATAGATGTAATTGAGTCATTTCCCTGACCCGACATCCCCAGAACAATTTATTTATAAAAGTATTACAATTTTAACAATATCTTGTGTCTTAACACTAGTAACAATTTAATGAACGAACATGTTATACAAGAGCAGAGCACTCTGTTTAATACAAAACAAAATTGATAATTTTGTCATAATTCTCTTACAACTGTCATTTTGACAACTAAATTTAACCTCACTTCAGTATGATAACTGTTTGCCTACAGTATAAGTTATCAAAAAGCAAATAAAATGACATTAAATTAAAAGTGAAACGAACATCTTCACGACTTCAAAGTTATTATACAATATATCAATTGACTAATCAACCTTAATCTATCTCCACTAAAACTAATCTTAATTTCTAGAAAAATATTCGTAATCAATGTTTATGGATAATATTTATTCAAATGAATGGCATTGAAATTACCCCGAATTTGTTTTGTTTTGGGGTCCATCAATGTATAAACATTTATAAATGGTACTGCACTGACTATATAAGGCCCTTCATAGAGAAGCTGGAATTTTTTGATGAGCTTCTTCTGTGCTTCTGATTTATTTACTTTACGAATCTTTACATAATCTCCTATTTGGAATTCAATTAAGCGATGTGATTTATTAAATCTAACTTGTCGCTTTACACTATTATCTTTTAAGTTTTGTCTTACTTGTGCCCTAACAGAATCAATGTCTTTAGTTTTATTTAAGTGTGGCAAACAATCATCAAAAGTCATTTTGTTACTAATGCTGTACAATATTTCGTTAGGTGTAAACCCTGTGCTTTCATGGAAAGTGTTATTATACAAATCTTCTATTTTAGTCAATATTGTTGCCCACCCTTTATGATTTTTATGACAATAGGTTCTAAACAAACGACCTAATTCTTTATTTACACGTTCTGTAGTATTAGGTCTAGGATTTCTGACTGTCGTGTATATAGGCTTTATATTCATTTCTTTTAAAGCGTGTTTCCACCCCTCACAAGAGAATTGACTCCCATTATCTGTCATTACCACTTTTGGTTTAATTACTTTAGAAAATTGTTTCAATTTCGCCACTACTGCTCGTGAAGAAGCCTTAGCTAGACTGTACAACTTGATAATTTTGCTGAATGAGTCCTGAACTACTAATATATAGGCTACTCCAAATTTACCCTTAGGCAATGGTCCATATAAGTCAGCCATAACAATGTCTCCTACTTGTTCAGTTACAATAGACTTACACTGACCTACATACTTTATGTTATCACTTTTAGAAACCTGACATAAGTGACAAGTTCTTAACAAGGTCTTCACTACTTTATTCATTTCAAGCCAATAAAATCTGTCTTTCAAATATTTAAGCACCTTATACGCCCCTTGGTGTCCCATTTCTGCATGAATCTGAAGAATCACTTCTTCTCTCAGACTCATTGGTAAATATACTACATGTTTATTTGAATCGACTCTAAAAAATAATACCTTATCTTTAATAAAACATCGTTTATCAATTTTTTCTAACCTACGATTTTGAACATTATCAGTATTATTTATAATATTCATAATCACCTTAATGTCATCATCATTGGCTTGTAAATCAGTTATATTTCTCAAATCAGATATTAACGACTTGTTTTTATTACTTTCCATGTAGTGAATCTCTGGACAAAATAACCTATCCTCTTGTATCATAACCGCATCAGACGGAAACCTAGACAAAACATCGACAGCAACATTATCTTTTCCTTTTACATGTTCAACAGTGTAATCAAATTGTTCAAGGAACAGTATCCATCTAATAATCCGACTATTGTATAATTTCCACGACCTAACAAAAGTCAATGCTTTATGATCAGTCCTAATTATTAATTTAGCGCCCCTCAAATAGGTCTCAAACTTTCTTAAACAGTAAATTATTGCCCAAAATTCCTGCTCCGTAACTGTCCATCTTAATTCAGCACCCCGTAAAGCTCTACTACAATATCCTAATATTTTCATTTCCCCTTCAGAATCATATTGAAATAGAACCCCGGCTAAACCTATTCCAGAACTATCAGTTTGTAAAAAAAATGGTCGTGACATATCAGGGTGATGCAACATTATTGTTTCTAAAAATCTACTCTTTAATTGTTCAAATGCTACTTGTGTTTCTGTAGTCCAGGTCCAACTCTTATTCTTTTTCAGCAACTGACATAAAGGTTGAATAATGCTATTATAATCGGGAATGAACCGTCTGTAATAGTTGCATAAACCTAAAAATGCTCTTAAATGTTTTATTTTTTTAGGAACCGGAAAGTTTCTTATCGAAACTATTTTTTCAGGATCTGTTTTAATTCCTTCTGTTGAAATAATATGTCCTAACATTTTTACCTCCTTACAAATGAATTTACACTTTTCAATATTACATGTAAGACCGGCTGTTTTTAATTTACTCAAAATAATGTCAATGTGTTCTAAATGCTCGTTTAAGGTACCCTGAGTCAAGATTGCGAGGTCATCTAAATAATTCACACAAAATTGTTTGACTTCTGGTCCTAGTATTTGATCCATAGCTCGGCTAAAACTACCTACAGAGGTTTTAAGTCCTTGTGGTAAAACATTGTACACATAAGATTTACCATTAAACGTAAATCCGGTATATTTCTTACTATCTTCCGAAATCGGGATTTGGAAATATGCATTGTTTAAATCAATTATGCTAATATAATTAACTCCATGAAATGAATTTAATACATCTATTTGCATTGGAGGTGCCTCCGCCTCGGCCACCATACTTTTATTTATTTCTCGTGCGTCTAATAAAACTCTTATCGAACCATCCGGTTTTAAGGTAAAAGTCAAAGGACTACAATATGGTGTTGAGCCCCTAGATATTATTCCCAACTCTACCATTTCAGCTAACTTTTCTTCCATTCGAGCCCTATATGCGTATGGTACTGGGTAAGAACGTCTTATAATTGGACTATGATCTACCATTTTTATGACATGCTCGTAGCAGTTAGCCCGACCTAATCGTTTAGTAAAGACATCACCATGCTTAGACAAAACCTGTTTTAATTCATTGACTTGGGTTCCTGTAAGAAGTACGCCCGTTTTAATTTCCTCTAAATATTTCTTGAAGTCAAAATTACTATCGTATTTAGAGATTTCTGAAACATTTTGCCCTTCAAATACGTATTCAATAAACGGAATTAATGTCCTATATCCCTTGTAATCAATAATTAATCCCACAGATGGCTTTTGCAGTCTTATGTTAGTGTTGTTTGCCGTAAGCCAATCAAATCCTAATATTACCGCATGTACTAATTTTGGTACAATTAGAAAGCTAATTTCCATTTCAATCGCCCCAAATTTAACAGGTAATAAAACCATTTGCTGTATTTTAGCACTTTTCTGACCAACAGCTCCGCGAATCTGAATTGGTTTAACAGGTAACATATTTAATTTATCTCCTACTCGCGATTTTAATGATTCCCAAAATGATTCTGAAATACAAGTAATATCGCTGCCAGTATCAACAAGACACACAACTTGTTCGTTCAAAATTTCTATCCCAATCTCAGATTTAAATATTTCTAATCTATCCGCGGTAATATTATCTTCTTCGTTGAATAATGAAGAAACAACTTCCGGACGAGTTAACGGACCTTTATCTAAATCAGATCGGGCCTTTAAGGCTTCAATAACCTGCAAATCAAAGTTAGTTAAATTATTTTGTATTATACCTAACCCTAGACCTGCTTTATCGCACTGACCTTTAATAACAAGAGGTTTACGTAACCCATTATCGCGTTTACCTAACGTTTGTCCAGGTTCCCATCCGAGACGCATCATAATGTTTAAAGCTACAGGAGTTAAATTCGCCCCACCTATTGTTGATGTATTGGGGCTCATGACATCAACATCTACTCGTTTAAATTATTTGTTACTATTGGACTTGCATTAGGAACAATAGTATCGTCGACAATATCTACAACATTTGTTTCCGCCGGTTTGCTTGATGTTGTTTGACGCGCAGTCCTTTTGTTGAATTGCTGTTTACAATTGAAGGTTCTCTTGTTGTGTTGATTTTGTATATCTGCCGTAGGTTTCTGTACGACGCTTGGTAAAACCTTACCGCTGGCCTTGAGATTAGTTTGCTTGTTTACAACATCTAACTTGCGAAGGAATTCGGTGGCTTGAAAAATTGATGAATAGTTGCTTGTTGACCACGCGTATTGTATATCCCGAGGAAAATGGTTCATTATATCATCTACTAACTGTTTCTCTTGAATAGCATAAGTCAGCATCTTCGCTTGTCCGCATAATGCTATGAAATGTCCCAACATAGTAGACTGAGTAGGGTCCCAGGAACTGAGAACGATTTTTCTCCTTAGCTCATTCTGCTCTGCCTCTCCCCAATAATTGTTCAAAAAATCTCTTTTAAAATCTTCAAATTGTGTCCACCTGTCCTTATAGATTCGTGCCCAATTTCTTGATTCACCTTCTAGGCACTCAATTATCGTGTCAATGATGTCATCCGCTCCCGATGCACACCTTTTTAAATATGCCGTCAAATCCTCAATAAATGTAACTGGATGTTTGTTTTTAGCTGGAAATTTAGGTTTTTCAGCTGGTGTCCGTGCCATAGGGTAAAATAGAGTCGATGGTCCCGGAACATCACGAAACTGTGTAGTAACATGGAGATCCGCTTCAGGCTCTTCTACATGTGAATTAGACGGCGTGCTGGTAGATAAAGTCGTAAGCCTTTGTTCCAATTGGGCGATTTTTGTATTTACTTCCATCATTGATCATTGCATAACCCGAGCCAGATGTTGAGACGCCGGAACTTTCCTGACTGGAACAGTAGCTGTAGTGGCATCTTGAGTTCCAACCTTGGGTCTCCTAGCCTCAACTACTCTTGACATGGTCTTTTGTTTAGGCATTTTGATCACTAATCACATCTATTTACTATTACTTATCACTTTCTTTTATTTTCAATCACTAATCAATCACTTCTTATTTGCAATTACTTATCACTCACTTTAATTTTTAATCACTAATCAATCACTTCTTATTTGCAATTACTTATCACTCACTTTAATTTTCAATCACTAATTAATCACTTCTTATTTGCAATTACTTATCACTCACTTTAATTTTTAATCACTAATTAATCACTATAATTAAATTCACTCGCCAAATTTTCTGTACACTGAAAACAGATAAATTATCGTGCACTGGTCAGACCATAGTAGCCTTGGAGGCACTTCCCCAACTATAGTCAAACGCAAACACTTATTATTCACTAAAACGCACTCATTTAATTAACCATCTACCGACATTCCTTTCAACACGAATCCGAAATGTACCTATGAACACGAATTAATAACCTAGCAAATCGGTTTAAGAGCTACCTATAACCTTACTTCAAATTAAATTAATTCACAAAACGTTACTTAAAAACAACTATTAAAAATATAATAAATAACCTAAGCCTTCGCTTTGAACACTAGTCAACGAACAAACATACTCACACAGACACACAATCAAACACACATCAAACTTTCAAGATCTAAGATCAAACACCTATTAAAAATAACCTGTCCTAATTTATCCCAACTACACAAATTAAAAACCTATTGAGTACTTAATAAAAACTTCAACCCACCTAACTTATCAAGACAATTATAATCATATATACCTACTACTAACTCTTTTGTATATTGAAAGAACAAAAAAAAATTAAAAATTAAAAAAAATATATATTAATTACCACTTCCGAATTAACCTAAAAAAAAAATTCAAATCTAAACTTATAGCAAAGGCACAATTAAAATAAAAAAAAAAAAACTATAATGTACCTATAATTCACCTAAGTCTTAAAATAATAATAGATGTGTAGTTAATTGCAAACTCCCACACAATTAACGTACTATTCAATATTAAAATTTATTAAAAGTTAACCCCCAAAAATTAAAATAATACTGAGCACACACACAATAAAAAAAAAAATCTAAACTCCCATAAACTAGAATATTATTAAGTTCAAAATCTCATAGAATTTCCTCTCCCTAAAATTATACACCTATTAATTATAAAACGCCCTCTCATTCTAATAGGAGACCTGCGCCCCGTCTATATACGACATCAGTTTAAATAAAATTTTTACAATAAATAAAACAATAATTAAAGTTAAATTAAAAAAAATTTCAATCAAAAGTGCCAAAAATAAAATCGTGAGGAAATCTGCACACACCCATGAAGGTACTTCAACGACCTATGTAAAACTCAAAGTCCACTCGCAACTAACAACGCCCTCTACCCCACTTGCTATCAACTAACAACCTTTGCACTATGTTTAATGCCAATGTTAAGAACAGCGCCATCTATGTCCTTCTACTAGAACTTCGTGACTTAATTGATTACTAGTATACAACCTGTCAGTTAGATCGAAGGCTATGCATCAAGTTCCCTAATATGCTAACAGGTGGCGCTGTAATAAAACTGTCCTTAATACATTCCGATCAAGACACACGACCCTTCTTTCTATTTATACTATCTAAAGAACCAAATGATGGCGCAATCTAATTCACTTTTACCGCCACCTATCGGACTTTATAACAAGTTTATTTTACTGTCCACATAGCGTTTCCTCTGTCGCATTAGTGCTGCCACCCATAATTTCTATACGTTCTCTCTACTAAACGCCCCCTAGCGCCCTCAATAAAATAAAGCTACTTGAAGTTATTTTCACACTTCATATTACTATCAGTGCCCTCTATCCCATTTACAATAAACTAACGTAAACTCGTATTATAGAAATAGCTATTGAACACTTTAAAAAAAAAAATAAAACTATAAGAAGTCACAAAACATGACTATCAACGCCCTCTATCCTCATTTGTGATTAATAAATGTAAACTTGTCCTATCCAAATCATTATCAAACTCACTCAATAACTAAATTTACATAAATCCAGATACTAGAAATTACTACCAAACTAATCGTTAGATACTAGTAACGCCATCTAGATTGGTTTGAATGAACTAACAATTTTAATGAAATAAATCAATCGTGTTAAATTGAGTGCTAAAAATAGGCTTAGTAACACTAGTAGAAACCTAATAATGGGTAAATTAAATAAACCCTATTAATATAACTATATCGCATCAATACTTTAACGTAGAGAGTCCGCTAACAAGATGGAGTGAAGACCCGGTCAAGACTGCGAGACCGCACCGGACACGGCATCACGTAACCAAACCGTTTAGCGAGCCCTAAGGCGTTTGAGAGGCCTATGTTCTACAGTTTACACCCCCCCGTCCGAAATGATGACGACTGTGAAAGAAATATTGAAAAGAGTAGGGTTTTAAACTCAGACGTGCGAGATATTGAATAAGCGTCTGGATAGAGAAGTCAAAAGTCGTAGTCAAAAGTCAAAGTCAAAACTATAAGCCAAAACTAGAAATCAAACTACAAGCCAAACACTACAAACCAAGCTATAATCCAAAACTACAAGTCAAAAGTCTAAGTCGAAAGTCTCATGTCTAAAGTCTAAGTCAAAAGTCTAAGTCTAAAAATAGAAGTAACAGTTAACTAAAACTCGCACTCTCGGGTTTATATAATTAATAACCTATTCGCGAAATTCAAATATTATCATACTATGTAGTATACAGCCTTTGAAAATAGAATTTAATACTCTAAAATAACATATTGAATATCCATATTTCGTAATTAAAAATTTGGCAATACCTATCAGTTATTTCTCTAAGGAAAACCTATCGATACTTCGATATATCTACAATAATACTGAACGTAATAAAACCCATAAAAAAATCGTACTTAAGGAAATTCTACAACATTCCATTATTTACGCTGTCACAGATTCAATCTACACTACACTTTCAATAAAATCATAGCTTCCAACAAACAATTCAAAATAGTTTGAGCTACCAAAATAAACGCCCGAAATAGCTCGAACAACGCCTTACGACAAAGATTAAAAAAGATCGCGCTTGACGAAATAAAGGGCCTACACAATGTTACCAGATTAATCACAAGTTCCGAAAATTTCAAAAATCACGAACTAATTTTAGGACATGGGAATTATACTATGATATAATCTTTTTCCAGTTTTATAATTTAAAAGGCATTACTCATAAAACTAAATTATTTAATAATTTTTTTAACCCAACTTCTATTCAAACGAGACTACCGATATCGAGCGATTTCACCTTAACAACAGAAAAAATCTATGATTATGGGGATTTGTTAACAGAAGTCATTCATATACATAAAACTATCTTCATACTTACGTTACAGTTTTATTTACAACAAAATTATAATTTAATTTTATGATAAATTACCCGGACTTTAAAATTTTCTACAGTATTTCGAACTTTACTACTGGTATCACTACACGAGTTGTCATTGTTGAGCATCTGACACTTCGACACTGCGCAATTACATTAACGTGTTAAAATGAACTGAAAATTCAACTCCTACGCAATAATTAATAAAGTTAAAGTACAATATAATGACGGATATATGCGCAAGACCTATTTATGGTGTTATATCAAGAAAATCAGTACAAAACATCGACAGAAACACAGAACAATTGATGCAAGTTTGTCATGTAGAAATTACGACTCAAACATAGAAAAATCACGGAAATAAAGCTAGATTGGACTATGAACAGGTAAAATATGACGCAATAGTTTGTTTTAAATGTGTTTCTATATCACTGGTCTTCATATTTACGTAATAAGTTGCTACAAAATAACCAAAACCTTATCACTTCCTATCACCTCATTTTTGTGTGTCTCTTCACGCTTCTAACACTACTTCATTCTATTTCAGCCTATCCTGCAAGCATGATCATGAAAACCTATCGCAACTCATGGGTTAATGGCCTAAATTTGCATAATTTCCCTGCACTTTCTAAATATAACAAGAAGACAAGAAAAGAAGAAAGAAATATAATAAAACGAACTCTAGTTAAGTGAAACATGTAAAACAAAATAAAATACTGAAAATAAACACATTTTTAAGAAAGTTAATAAAATAACGAGAAACAAAGGGTAAAGAATTTGAAAAGCGCAGCATTTGCAAAGCATATTAAACTTTCTATACCCTGTTTATTTATTTGCATGCTCCCTATCATTATAAAGTGAAAAATAAAGCAATAGAGTGAACTTATGATATATAATAGTGCAATTTTGTATCAGTGCTAACATAGAGACAAAAATTTAATAAGTTAAGAGCGCCCTACAAGTTTAAACATGTAAATACGCCCCCATAAATTAAGAATCCTAAAGTGTGCACTAAAACATCATAATTTCACAAAACAAAGTAAAAAGTGGACAGAAACATTTCATTCCAAGTTGGAAATAAAATATTTCTGCCCGCAATTATTATAATAAGCAGCAAACGCCCCCAACAACCTGGTTTACCCCAGACATTTGCAAAACCACATCCTTTGGTCACGGAACCAAATTGTAAAAGTTTGGAAATCCAAACTTCTACATTTTTTTATCAAATAAAAAATATAAATATATTTGAATATTTCATCCTCTAGTCAAGGCATCAAAATGTAAAAAACTTGTTCCTACATTTTATAAGCCGATATAAATATATATATAAAAATATTATATATACATTAAGGTATATACCTAGGTAAAGGTATACAATGATATAATGACCAATTCTAGTCAAAATATTGCCGTTAAACTAAATACAGTCAGGACTCCTACGTTGTGTAATTTTTTGATTTAGCAATCCAAACTTCGTAAGATGTGGTATGTCTTAAGGTAAAGCAGGGGTCTATTGGAGGCATACTGCTCGTATAGACAAAAGATCTTAACCTAAGCATTCTAAAATTAGATATAAACATATAATATGGTGTGAAAATGAGTCAGTAAGTATGTATAGTGTAAAATAGGTAGGAAACAGGAAAGGGAAGGGTAGGGATGTAACCGGGGACCACAGGTCCCCGGGTGCCGCACCGCCTTGCCCCATCGGCACACCGTACCTCTCCTAGCCCATACTGGCTTGAATTTACATTTAGGCACTCATCATAGTGCATAATCAAGTCAAAAGAGGACTAGGGTATTAAGGAATGAGCAAACCCAATTCCAACAAAAGTAGTTTAGATGGAAATACATCCAATCCAACCAATGCTTGTTTCATTATGTTGATGCACTGCGTAAAATACACAGATTTTGAGTTGTGTAATCACTGGGAATGTCTAGAAAGACCATAGCCAATGAGTTACATAGATTTGTGGTATTACCAAGCTGTAACCAGACATGGTAAAGTGTTGCTCTTACTTGTTAATCGGACGAGTGCCCCAATCGTTTCATTAGCCATCTCCGCTCACAAGGTGAGAATCAACAATTGACATAATTACTTTGAAATGGAAACACAACCATCCTAATTTCCAAGCAAGTAGTATAAATACAGTGGTGAAATGAAAACATACCACCCCTGAATAAAAGGGCCCCATCCGAATAAAAGGCGAACGCTCCAACCAATCACTTCATTAGATACCTCCACTTACTACGTAAGCTTCAACGGTTATCATAATTACTGGGATCGAGGAACGCAACCGACTCGATTATTCGAAATGAGAAATTGAGATATAATTGTAGTAGATGACATGAAATCAAACCACCACATAGATTTGTAGAGTGTATTGTAAAGACATCAGTGCATGATACACAGAGTCACAACACATGAAAAAGCATTATATAGTAAAATTGGATGTGGTTCAAGCTATAATCGCTCGAGCACATAAAAGTATATGTTTCATTGTGAATTTGGGTTCTCACAGGGAACAGTAAGGGTTATGACAGACAAAGGATTTGTCATGAGATAAATAACATTACATAGAAGTCATTTACTCAAAAATAAACCAATACCATTGCAATGAGCTTTCCCAATCTTACAATGTAAAAAGTCATAGGTATATTAGTCCATCAGATGGTCATAATTATAGTTTCAGACACAAGAGGACAATTATCTCACCTTGCGTTACCACCAATTCTGATATTAATGGCATCACAAAATAAGCTTAGAAATTGAGCAAATACGATACTAAGGTAGTCCCGAAGGAGATACCAAAGTCTGGGTCCATCAGATAGTGTTGACAGAGTTAAGACAAGCTTAGACCAGCAAGAAAAAATTGTACAAATACACACATTGCAGGCCCGAAAAGCCATTCGGTCAGCCTGTAGCCTTTTGTGGTCAATTGAACACAGCAATATAATGCAGTCTGCACAATTCCCTTAACAAGTCCAAACCAGGCTCAAGATTATGAAAATGTTATCTTACACAGAATTTTACTGATGGCGGGTCAGCCTAACTCAGCTTAAGTGTAAAAATACCATCTTTCATTCTCAACCAAACTCCACTAACTGATTTTCTTGACCTGAAATAGCTCATGACAAACAATCAAACATGGATTATCGTTCATAAGCCAATAACAAGTTCATACAATCCGACATCCGCCAGGTAAACTTTAGTTATTTACATGGAACATGACGCAATTGTACTCATAGCTGGCCAGGCATTTGACTCAGGGGGAGCCCTAAAATAAAACACAGTTTGGTTACAACCATTTGTCGGACCTTATAAACCCAGATAGACCGATTGTATTAATTAATTTTGTAAAATCGGAACAGTTCAGCATTACCTCATTTCTGTAACCCAATGTCGAAAGACATTACTTTACAGAAACTACATTTACATATTCAATGTAATTTGTATATCAATAAGAGTATTTGTGTGAGATGCATGTATGGATATGTTATAGAAAATATATAAAATTCCATATAATAAAACATGACACCAGATTATTGTCTGAATGGAACCTGTAAATGCCAGAACAGAATGATTTCTACTTAATAAAGTCTAGATTTTAGACTCAAGATTTACAGAAAATCATCACTGCATAACAATTTACTCCTCCATTCGTACAACAGCAAAAACACAAAATTTACATTCGCAATGCAATACACAAGTTATACACATAAGTTATACACAAGTTTAAACATAAAATAAATCACACAGGTACCCTAAACATTCCTACGGACCCTACGGTTTTCCTAACACATCCTAAACATAGTATATCCAGATTAGGAGGAGATCCCGATTTTATTGTATTATTTTTCTTAAGGTTTTACATTATCAAACAAAGTAACAAAACCGAGCCCTCTCTCAAATCCAGCATACTTCCTACGCATAAAATAAAGCGTACTTACCTGGTTATTTACCAGATAGATAAATAACATCCCACCTTATATCACAACACAAACACTTCACAAAATGCCCATTATCACTAAAACAAATAGCACTCCTAGCTAAATATTTTACCCTATTTCGCACCAATTTTATAATCCGCGGAAATCTAAAATCAAACTGAAACTAATTAGAACCTACCTAGCTACACTCGCGGCTAGTTTCAAACCGTCACGAATTTGACTACGGAGTTTGAAACAGTACCACAGATAAGCCTGCCATCATATTTTCCATTTGTATCAAAAACAAACAGAAAATTCCCCAAAAGTAGCTCTCAAAGAAAATACACACAAACAGAATTTCGACCAAAACAGAACACAATTGGTAGTTCTGCTTCAATCAACCTCCCTGATCGCGTGCAATCTCCCCAAAAGCAACCCGTAGGTGGACAAATCCATGATTTACTAGATTCCTCTAGTAAAATTTAATTATGCAAAAATTATGAGAAATAACGATGAGATTTTGTCCCGGAAACAACATCTCACCATCAACCATTGCATAACCAAGAACTGCCAAGAACTCCGGTAGTTCCCCACAGCTTCAGCTATACAATCTCGAAAAAATAGATATATGCAACAAAAATCAAGCATAGATTTGTCACCAATCAGGGATTTAGGCTATATCTGAAGCACATACCTGGGCTCCGTCGAGCAGCATTTCTTCCAGGTTCCGAAGACTCCGAATAAACAAAAACTTTTTTTCGTCCAGAAAAACTTTTTTTTTTTCAAGAAAAACTTTTTTAAATGACGTGCGCATCCCCTTTTATACCCTTCCCTGACTATCCCCTCCTTTTCAGGCTGTATTTTCCAATTGCATCCGGGATTTCCCAAAACGCAAAAATAAAGTATATATGGAATAAACCCACTCGGTGTGGCCAGCTTCATACCCCCAATCTAAAAATTTCCACCCAAATAATTGTACCTACTTGTGAATTTACTTATGTCCAATATTACTGTTTTATAGCAAAATAAACAGCCTATATAATAGACAAAATATTAATTAATGTTTATTATTTAAAATTATCTCATTTGCACTATGAATTCTGATTTTATTGTGAAATATATCACGCCAATTATTGTTATATTATGTTTTAGTATTATTTAATGTTCCCTCAAGTGCAAAAACAAATATCGATTCATATCGAAACCTTAATTCGAAGACACAAAAGCTATGGGACACTCCCACATTCCCATACTCTGATTGTTTATCTGATAGATATTTAAATTAATTAATTATAGCAATACTTGACAAATGGACTATTCAACACAAAACAATGTTCCGTTCTGTTTCAGCAGTCTCTAAGGCCAAAATGCTCAACAATACAATCATGAAAAGTCTTCAGATTTATTACATTAGTACAGAACAGTGTTGCGGAATCATTGATAGCCTCCCCTCAACAGTTGACCCCAAAAACCATTCAGGACATCGACATTACTATCAATGTATCATAGTATCAATATTATTGATAATATCAATAGTATCAATAATGATTTATAAGAAATACCATAAATAATGGCTATACTAGTACAAAACTAAAACAAGTACTTGATTATTTCCTCAGTTTGTACTATTTTAAGCAAATTTATTAAGTTAATCAAATTAAAACCGTCAGGCACACATATAAATTC
This sequence comes from Archips crataeganus, assembly GCA_947859365.1. Taxonomy (NCBI): domain Eukaryota; kingdom Metazoa; phylum Arthropoda; class Insecta; order Lepidoptera; family Tortricidae; genus Archips; species Archips crataeganus. Next base: position 12,406,702 of record OX402060.1, read on the forward strand.
TCCCTAAAAATCGGGTATAAACACCTGTGGCCACACTTAACAAACAGAAAAAAATGATAGATTTACTCTTATTGGTCGAAGCTCCCCCTCTAAAAATGCGATTGGCTAAGTCGGACTATTTACCAAAGTTATTGGTTAGTTTTCACAGGCTGGGAACATTTACAAACCAAACTTTCATTCACTCATTCGGTCTCTCATTCACTAACATTATTTGAATTTGAAATATTTATTATATCTTAAAAATAGTGAATTTTACTAAATTAAAGACAAATGTTTTTAATTGAATGAACCTCTATAGTGACAGGTGACAGCTTAAAATCATTTCTCTCAAACAATTCGTACCTCAATGCGTACATAAAATGTCATCGGGATTTCAGTGACAAATTAATATCAAATACAATTTTATCACAATTAATGTGTTATTTTGACTAGTTAAGGATGTTATCTAACTAGAACAAGCATTACTTTAATGTGAAATGCTTTAATTACTTCAAAAATGATATGTCAAAGCAAGGTAAGGTTATGTCCTTTTCAGATCGTTTTTATATGATTATTTTCTAAAATAAAGGTTATTTTTTCAATAAAGCACACATTTCTAATGTAAAATGCAAGTCGTTATTAATAAATTATAACCATTTTATATTTCAGATAATACTAAGAAAATTATTAAGCAAAAGCAAATACTGCCTTAGACCATTTTTACACTATGACTGGAACTCAGAATATTCTCCATGGATCGACATAATTTTACTCCTATAATTGTTCACAGCAGTCCCAGGTAAGAATTCAATAAGAATTTTGCAATTCCAATCCAAGGTAATTATATTAATTAACATAGTTAATTTGGGCTATATGGGAAATTTTCAAACGCTAATTTCACCTTATTAAATTAATTATGTGAGGTAATCTTTATTAAACTATAGTGATTGGACTGCAAATAGATCAGATTTATAACATAATCAATAAAATAGGCTCAATCATAAAAAATATTAGCTTCGGCAAAATTTGACTATTGTTAAATTTTGACTTTGGTAACTGACTAAATTCTATGGATTATCCTAAACTATTTATTCCAAAATTATACTGAATTAGACTAGGAGGAATGGATTCTACATAGATTTTGACTATAAACATTAAAATTTAATTATTTTAGTTGATTCAAAACTTTCAATTCCCCGCACCAAAATCTCTAAACTGAATGACTGCTTATTTCGACCTTTTGAAGTTAAAAGTCTGAACCAAACTAACTTATTCTGTATCTAAACCAATATTATGATGAGATCTAACCATATACACTTTGATCTAGGTAGTATTTTAAACAAAAAATGGAAAATTCAGAATTAATTTGACGCATACTTTTGTTTCAGAAATATTTTGACTCTATACTATGAATACTACATCAGGATCACTAACAATACCAATATCAGCCGGCAACAGAAGAAATTCAAGACTGAAGACGGATTTTAGTGAAAAATTCAAGAAAATATGGAAGTATTCAGTGTAAACCAGTTATTGAACCGCCTCCATCAATATTTCAAGTAATTTAGTTGAGTTTGTGCTAGAATATCAATGTAGAAGCTTATTAGTGATTGTGGTTGTAGTTTTTGCCTATAAAACACGAAATGGAGAATAAATATTATATACTAAATCAAAGATTTTAATTTACTCAATTAACAGCGCCATCTATTGGTGAGTAGCGGAAGTAAACCCTATAGTCAATAAAACTTACTATCTACTCTTGCATACTAGTTCATCCGAATCTCACTAGATGTCACTAAATTGTCCCCAACAGAGTCGTCAACTTACCAATCTGAATGTTATGCAATAAGTGCTTTAGAAGGAAAAAAGCGTAGTGTCGCCACTCGACCAAAGATGTCACTAAAATTGACTCATATTTTTATCGTGTTTGTAATTATTAATATTTAATTTAATTAGTTAAATATAACCGTATTTAATTGAAATGATCTATATATTTATTGAAAATGTAAACGAGAAAATTAAATGTCCTACTAGCTGCGCTTAATAGAGTAGTAAAGTAATAAATATGGCAATTATATGGATCAGTCTGTTACAACCTTCCTAACTGAGGGAGAGAATTCCTTCACAAATGCATTTGTATTAGTTGAAGATGTTGACTGTCTGAATTTGGTCTTTAATTATAAATCTACTTACTAATTCATTTTCTACATGATGCAAAATTAATATTATTCTCAGCTAATGCTAGACAATATAAAGCATTAACTCATTATTTTTAGTCAGTCTTATTAAACTGTGGGTGTTCTTTATTTTGAGTTTGTGATATTTTAATTTCAACAAAGTATGTAGCTGTACGCTTTAAAACATCAAAGACTATTTCGACTTGCAATACAAGTCAGCCTTATTGTTACAAGCTCTTTATTAACTTGCAAATGCAATGTATGTATATACGAGTATAATATGTATGTCCGGGTCAAATCATGCAAGTTAAATTTGACCCACTTCCCGGTTTCCGATTGAACCGAAATTTTGCATGCATGTAAGAATCAGATGGCAATGTTTAGAATGACATGTGAGCTGATCTGATGATGAAGTTGAGTTGATAGGAACTCTGTAGTAAAAAGAAACGACGGCATCGAGTTTGGGCTCGTTTGATTCATCTTAACGAGTACTTTAGTAACCTAGGGGCAAAAAATACAGTCAACAAAAAACTTGTATTAAAAATATAATTTTTAACAAAAACTTATTTAAATTCTGATTTAGCAACCGTCATAAAAAATGGTAAAGAACTTTGCGGCACTAATGGTGCTTAATTTTAATTGTAGACACTTAATTTTTTAGCAGATTTCTGTCCTTGATGCCGTGATGATATTATGGTGGTTCACCTTTATAATGCAACAATCTAAACAAAAGAAAATTGCACCCCGATAACTGCCAAGTTTGCAAAATTGACTTTGATTTCAGCTAACAATAGCTGTTATTTGTGAAATATGAAGGCAATCGAATTATTAATAACGGCAGCATTTTAGTAATTAAGGAGGTAAATTAACTCGCGCGTGATGACAACCGCCTTGTAATTACTAATTACTCAAACAAATTAGGCTTTTGCGTAATTTCGTGTTCGCTAATGAAATGTAGAGCTGTTCCACGTGAGCTTTTGTAGAACATTTGTAAATACATAAGTAGTGAATAAGCTAAAGCTTCCTTTTTAGCGTTTATCACGGACATACTAATAAATTTAACGTTAATTAATTGAACGTTATTACGTTACTTTGCAGAGTTCGCCTTTGCCTTACTACTCCGCGACCACACGTGTAAGACAGGTATACGTCTACGCCACATATCGTCACTACTTTGGAAAAACCGGCCAAGAGTGTGTCGGACACGCCCGGGATAGGGTTCCGCAGCCGTTACGAAAAAATTCTTGCATATCGTATTAAAAAAATAATTAATTAATTGAAAAAATTACTTAAAGTTTTTTTAAAGTCGCGGGTGAGCAAAGTAATTGTTTCAATTCATTAATATGGACTTCCGCAAAGTAACGCCTGATTCAATAAACTTTTCTAAGGATTTTTGTTTTGTACGGAATTTTCTAATTAGGTATTTTTATGAGTTAAGCTGGTGTTTACCTACTCTTAAACTGCTAATAATTCACAAGCAAATTTAGCAGTTATAGTTTTTCTTGTTAATTTGACATACTTATTTCAAAATTTTCATGCCAATAGTTTATTAGCTTTTAGAGGGGCTTTTAGCTTTTTAAAAGCATATATCTAATTACAGCTTTCTAGCACTAATAGTCTCTGAGCTAAGCCGCGGTCGGACTGATGGACGGACGGACGGACAGACAGACAGACATGGCAAAACTATAACCCCTAAAAAGCTCGTATAGTCTCAAAATCTTCTTACTTAGTGAAGTTTACCTGGCCCGCTTCAAGGTTCAGTTTAGTTGATTTTAGATACGAGCCTTTTCAAAGTAGTTACGATAATTTAACATGAGTATTACTTTAAACGAACAATAGGGATGTTGACGCCATTAAAAAATAATTCGAATACACGACTCCAGTAAAAAAACGCTTAATTTTAGCCCTGAAAACTAGATTAATTTTCGATAAACTGCAAAATTACATTTTTTGTTGCTTCAAAACAAATAAAAAGTTAGTTAATTGAGTTGGGTTTGCCATTCAAACTCTATGGTAGGATTATGTTTTGACAGCTCATAAAAAGTACGCCAGTTAATTGGCGGTGTCAATATCTCTATTCTTGTGTATTTATTCATTTCGGGAATCTAGGAAACGTTTCTTTTCATTTCGATTAAATTTGCTAAGTGAGGATTATCGGGGTAAACAATCGATCTAGCTTGGTAGTGCGTCTTGTCACTGGAAAAAACGCGTTTTTGAGTTTTAGCCCAAATGAAGCTAGATTTGTTTAAATTCCATAAACTTAGAATTACAATTGGGTACAGTGTCTTTGCCTAGCTATTCCGCCACCAAAGTTGGTGACGGGGTGGCGGGGTGGGAATGTTGTGGTTGTTGTAGACTTCCGTAAAGTAATGCCTAAACCAATCAATTGTTTGTAAGCTTTAGTTCCAGAATCGATTCGAAAGTGAAATTGTTTTGTGTCTGCCCCTTTTCTGAGTAAAAAAAAAAAATAAGCTATGATGATAGATAATGTATGTTCGATGCCTAAGTTAGGTAGTCATAGTGTCGCTCTGGCAGCGGCTTCACCTTTAGTTACTTAGTTGTTTAAGGTTAGTTTTAGTCAGGTTGGAGACTGAAAACCAGCGGGCTCGCTGAGTCTCATTTCCTATTTATCTCATACTTAAAAACTAGATAATGTGTAGTACTATATTTCGTAAATTTGTAATTTTTTGTATGTTGGTAAATAAAAATTTATTTTATTATTATTTATTATTTATTTTAGATGCCCAGGCACTATTAAATTACTGAGCTTGTACTTATATGACACTAGCTGTTGCCCGCGATTCCGTCTGCAAAGTATTCGTTTATCGCTATCCCGCGCGACCTATGCAATTTTCCGGGATAAAACCATCCTATGTCCTTCCTAGGGTCTCAGACTATCTGCATACCAAATTTCATTTAAATCTGAGCGGTTCGAGCGTGAAGAGGTAACAGACAGACAGACACACTTTCGCATTTATTGTTGGATATAAAATCTCTACCAATTCAAGAGCTTTACCTTTTTAATATTTTAAATTATCTCTTGTCTCCTAGCTGTCGCATTCAAATGCGAGCCGATCGCACAAGTTCTCATTAAACCAGATTTATTATTTAAACAGTTTATTTTCATTTAATTTATCATTTACGTGTATAATATTAGTATGGTTTATACGAAAAGATAATCAAGTAAACATTACAAATAGATAATCAAGCACATAATTCCTATGTCGACGTTGGCAGGTATCGCATCCAATCTCGCGGAAGTTCCTAAACTTGGCTGAAACGATTACCGCCGGCTCCGGCACATGCTTTTCCTAATAAATCACGGGAATGTTATTAAGGAACGTCTTGTTTAATATCTTAAGGGTATAATTTCATCACGAAAACACGCGATGGCCACGGGCTGGGCTAGAAAAGTTTTTTTTTATTAGAATAATCGCATGCATCCTTTTTAGATTTAGGTTATTTTATTGTCTTTGGTTGTTCTTTATTTTATTTGTTATGGCCCGAAACGGTAAAGGAGACTGACCTATACCTATCAGAGTAAGGTAATGTAATGTTAGTGTTACATTTTGTGTTTATATTTTATTTGTTATGGCCCGAAACGGTAAAGGAGACTGACCTATACCTATCAGAGTAAGGTAATGTAATGTTAGTGTTACATTTTGTGTTTATATTTTATTTGTTATGGCCCGAAACGGTAAAGGAGACTGACCTATACCTATCAGAGTAAGGTAATGTAATGTTAGTGTTACATTTTGTGTTTATATTTTATTTGTTATGGCCCGAAACGGTAAAGGAGACTGACCTATACCTATCAGAGTAAGGTAATGTAATGTTAGTGTTACATTTTGTGTTTATATTTTATTTGTTATGGCCCGAAACGGTAAAGGAGACTGACCTATACCTATCAGAGTAAGGTAATGTAATGTTAGTGTTACATTTTGTGTTTATATTTTATTTGTTATGGCCCGAAACGGTAAAGGAGACTGACCTATACCTATCAGAGTAAGGTAATGTAATGTTAGTGTTACATTTTGTGTTTATATTTTATTTGTTATGGCCCGAAACGGTAAAGGAGACTGACCTATACCTATCAGAGTAAGGTAATGTAATGTTAGTGTTACATTTTGTGTTTATATTTTATTTGTTATGGCCCGAAACGGTAAAGGAGACTGACCTATACCTATCAGAGTAAGGTAATGTAATGTTAGTGTTACATTTTGTGTTTATATTTTATTTGTTATGGCCCGAAACGGTAAAGGAGACTGACCTATACCTATCAGAGTAAGGTAATGTAATGTTAGTGTTACATTTTGTGTTTATATTTTATTTGTTATGGCCCGAAACGGTAAAGGAGACTGACCTATACCTATCAGAGTAAGGTAATGTAATGTTAGTGTTACATTTTGTGTTTATATTTTATTTGTTATGGCCCGAAACGGTAAAGGAGACTGACCTATACCTATCAGAGTAAGGTAATGTAATGTTAGTGTTACATTTTGTGTTTATATTTTATTTGTTATGGCCCGAAACGGTAAAGGAGACTGACCTATACCTATCAGAGTAAGGTAATGTAATGTTAGTGTTACATTTTGTGTTTATATTTTATTTGTTATGGCCCGAAACGGTAAAGGAGACTGACCTATACCTATCAGAGTAAGGTAATGTAATGTTAGTGTTACATTTTGTGTTTATATTTTATTTTTCTGAGTCTCAACTCGTCGGTCTCACTTTGATTTCTTGTGGTTTCCTTTAATGTATGATGGCTTAATGGTCCCAAAGGAAGAACAGCGCCGTTCGCAAGATTAGAAATCTTTGGCTGATTTTGGAACATTTTGTGACAAACGCATTTTAATTAAACATTGTTTTATTTTTACTTTTATTGTTGTTTTTTTGTTTATTTTAACAATTTTGTCACAAATAAAATGTTTCTTTCTTTCTTTTTTTCATCCGTTAATGTCAGTAACGCAATAACACTTTGTTTGTGCATTTATTTTGAAGGTTGAATTTTATTAATCACTAGCTGATGCCCGCGGCTTCGCCCCCGTTCTATTTTTGCTTTCATAAGAACCTTCTCCTGATAATAACAAACGCAATAAAAAAAGAATTATCCAATTTGATGCAGTCGTTCGGAAGTTATGCGCGTACAAACATTTCCGTGATTCATTTTTATGTATATACATAGATTTATATAGATGAACTATTTTATCTAGTATGAGTGTTGCCCATAATTTCCGAAAATCGTTTTTTCTTCGTGGCAATTTTTCCATTCCCACATTTTCCCAGTGGCATTTTTTCCCAATATTTTATTTTCTGTGGGCATTATTTCTCAAAATTGATTTTTTCTATTGGCATACTTTCTCAATCTTTTTTAATCTCAATGGACAACTATCCTAGAATACTAAGTAGGTTAGTTTATTAGGTAGTTTCTAGTGCCCGAAGGGCAAATCGCCTAGAAATTTGATCCTAGAGCTTTAATCGAAAACACTATGTTAATCGAAAAAATATAATAATAATAATAAAAATACTTCCTGGGTGATTAAATTAAGAGAATAGAAAAACCCTAAAAAAGAGAACAGTAAAATCTAACAGTGATAAAATAATAATAATTGGGAAGGGTCTATAATGACTCCCATAAAATTTTAAGTCATAATCAACGTTAGTCATACAGTGATTTATTTCTGAAACAATTTATTTTTCGGAATTGTTATAAAGCAAACCTAACCTAACCTACTGCATTCTATAAGATGGCATTTAAAAAGTCCTGAAATAATACCGTTTCAGAAATAAATCACTGTATGACTAACGTTGATTATGACTAATGATGCATTATGACTTAAAATTTTATGGGAGAAAAGGGGCACCGTTCATTTGCCATATCAACGTTTGCCATAAAATATATAAAACTGTGCCGTTATCAGCATTTTTCGAAATAGGTATCATTTTACAGAATTTTTTATAGACTGCAGTAGGTTACTTTACTTCTCCGCTACTAAAACGTAGGTACAAGTAAGTATAAAATCAAAACACCTTAAATTCTCCACTTTCTCCAAATACTTAAGTACAATAGAATCCCATCCAGGGAGATCGGAAGACACCAGTAACCCGAGTGTCGTGGGAGCAAACCATTAATCACGGCGAAGGTCGATATTAGAACAACAGGACCGCTTTAAAGGGCGAGGCGGGACTCCAAATAATAGCTCAGATTAATAAGCCGTTTATGAAGCGGTATTTCATCTTACTAGACGACTTTAGCTACATATAATCATCATCGTCAACTTCGGTCTACTTATACACGTGTAACAGCTTTGAACAGACCTACTCTTAGATTTCAGGCTTGGGGCGTAGTTCCCACGGGGCCCAGTGCAGATTGGGAACTACATACACTACTGAACTGCTTCGTAGGTGTATGTAGATTTTCTCAAAACGTTTTTGTTCACCGAAAAACAAAAGTAATTTCACACGTAAATTTAGAGAAAGCCGATGGCCTAGCGGTTGAACTTAGGCCTTTCAAGCAGAGGATCTTGGGTTCATATCCCGGCTCGCATCTCTGAGTTTTTCGGAATTTAAGTGCGAAATTACACTTGACCATGAGTTTTATAGTAAAGGAAACAATCGTGAGGAAACCTGCATACACCTGCGAAGAAATTCAATGGTGTGTGTGAAGTTCCTAATCCGCACTGGGCCCGCGTGGGAACTACGGCCCAATCCGTCTCATTCTGAGAAGAGGCCTGTGCCCTGTGGCCTGAGGCCTATGTGGGATGATGATGCGAGCCCAGGTTCAAACTCACGTTTCTCTGATTGACAGGAGATAGGTCTACAAGTCTGCAAACTACTCAAACCGCTAAGCTATTACATCCATATCCATACTTAATTTTATATTTAAATGAAAAAAATTGGTACTGAGTTTGTTTGATACCTTGGGAAGGACATAGGCCAGTTTTTATCCCGGAAAATTGCATAGTTCCCGCGGGATAGCGATAAACGAATTCTTCGCAGTCGGATTCGCAGGCAACAGCTCGTACATAATAATTATGTCATCAAATTGCTGGTTTACATCGGAATTTGTGTACGTTCAGATTAGGTAGGTGGTATAAATTTGAGTGTGGCTCACATTTTCCAAAAATCGTTTTTTCTCCGTGGAAATTAATCCATTCGCATATTTTCCCAGTGACATTTTTTCCCAATTGGGTCTATAATGACTCCCATAAAAATTTAAGTCATAATGTATCATTAGTCATAATCAATTTATTATCAAACATAGTATACTATGTTAACTGTAGTTTGGAACAAAAATATATAGTACATGTTTAAAAAAACCTGGGAATGAATAACAATGCCCAGAACAATCAGAATAGAAACAAAAAGTTTTGAATAGATAGTTGGCTGGTTTCAATCGCTGCATGTAAATAAATGTATCATTATCCCAGCCTATATACGGCCCACTGCAGGGCACAGGCCTCCTATCAGAATGAGAGGGGTTGGGCCGTAGTTCCCACGCGGGCCCAGTGCGGATTGGGAACTTCACATACACCATTGAATTTCTTCTCAGGTGTATGCAGGTTTCCTCACGATGTTTTCCTTCACCGTAAAGCTCATGGTAAATTACAAATGTAATTTCGCACATAAATTCCCAAAAACTCAGAGGTGCGAGCCCGGACTCGAACCCACGACCCTCTGCTTGAGAGACCATAGGTCAAACTACTGGGCTACCATGGCTTTACTAGGCCCCACGGCTTTATTTCTGAAATATCCTGGCTAAAAATATTTCAACACTAGCTGATGCCCGCGGCTTCGCCCCCGTTGTATTTTTTTAAATTTCTTTCATAAAAACCAAATTTCATGACAATAACAAACGCAACAAAAAAAAATTATCCAATTTGGTGCAGTCGATCGGAAGTTATGCGCTTAGCAACACATTCAGCGATTCATTTTTATATTATAAATTTGAAAATTAAACCCCCTTGAATAAGGTCTATCATCTCTCTAATGTTACGAAACGTGATCGAAGAGAGGGACTAAACTATATTGAACAAGTAAATAATTTTACTGGCAGTAAGGGATTCTCACACGAGATGTTTGAAAAAAAAAGCATACGTGGTCTCGGCCTGAAGAAATCACGGTGAAATAAGAATTCGCAGGGACGTCGCGAGAAACTCGAAAATCGTCCTTACGTGACAGAATTCCAAAGAAGCTAGCTTAAGGGAAGCTCTAAGAATTCAAATGTTTTTACGAATACTGAACATATATTTTAGTGTATTGTTGTTGACTATTAATGTCGGGGAATATTTTTGTCCAAATGCCGGAGTTTTTGCGGAATGTGTAAATGGAAAAAGCCTTTACATTTTCTACTTTATTTATATGACATTTCGGAACGTAGTATTATTTGGTGTGATTTGAATGCTTCGTTCAAAGTACGAATAAGATACAAGATACAAAGTAGTACATTTCATGAAGGAATCAAGACTGACGGCCAACAAGTTTAGTTCTCATCTGAACCAACAGTAACTGTAGAATATAACTTCAATAGCTGTGACGTCATACAAGACTGTACCTACCAGCTCAGAGAATGTTATTCAGTTTCATGAAAGTAAAGCAGTACAAAGTTAAATAGGTTTCACTTTATGTTTTTTGTTTTTTCAATGTATGATGGATGACGTGTTGGTCCCAAAGGAAGATCAGCGCTGTTCGCAAGACCGGCACTTTGCTGATTTGGGACCATTTCGTGATATGCGCATTTATTTTATACTTGTCTTGTTTTTTTTTTTAAGTTATTTTGTAGATTGAGAATTTCACATAAACCATTGCATTCCTTCGCAGGTGTTGTGTAGGTTTCCTCAAGATGTTTTCTTTCACCGTAAACTGTAATTTCGCACATAAACTTCAAAAAACTCAGAGATACGAGCCTGGATTTGAACCCACGATCCTGTTTGAGAAGCCATAGATCAAGTCATAGCATCAATACAGAGCATAATACAGAAAAAATACGAAAATTAACAACCCAACCATGAATTTTATGACTATTCGTTTTTAAGGGGCCGTCACAAAGCACAGAGCACTTCGAGTTGGCACTCAAAAGTTGAACACTTTTATTTCTTCCTTACGATAGAAATTCGTATCTCTTGGGATAGCCCGTAAACAAAGATTCGGCATGAAGGTAATTGATCGCCCTAGTTTTGCGCACATCACCGAGCCCTTTCATCCGGGGGCACTAGCGAGTAAGTTATGGAAACCGCACGCCGCGATATATTAATTTAGGCTCCATGTAGCCGAAATGGGTAATTACGGATTTAATACAAAGGGAAGTCAGTTAAGATCGTGCGTTATGAAAATTTTCCAATTAACATGTGTTGTTCATTTACTTCAAAGGCTTTCCGCTCACTAATTTTCCACGACGCTTTATTGCCTTATTTTAGCTTAATTAATGCATTTCACTGAAGGTAACGCGTTGTTACGCATTCTAACATTTGACAAATTATATTTGATAACTGTTGGAACGCCTTTAATACGAGTATGGGTTTATTACGCGGGAAGGAGAAATACTCACGTTACGATTTGGGTTCGGTTTTAGTTCGGTACCTGTTTATACGGGCTGCCATCGAGACCCCATTATGTGGGAATATTATCTTGTTATTATACCTGGAAGCCTGTCAGGTGTGCGGCTCTCGAATCTTCGTTACGTAGACGTGACTTATAATATAAAACTCTGTATAAGTCACGTCGAATGGAAATCCAAGTTATAACGAGACGCCTGTTACTTAACCGTTGATATTTTACGCGAGCGTTGAACAACGCTAATGACAATTGTAATTTAACAAGTTGGGGAAGATTCGCGAGCTATCAAAGCCGAAATTAAAATTGTTCTTCTTGACGCGTAGTCAATTTAGGCGGCAGACTCCACAAGACGGATGGCGGGCGCGGAGACAAAATTGTGGATGTAAGCTCATCCATCATCTGCCTGACGGGCACATGTGTTTTAGAAATTTAACGGGGCATTGCCACTGTTTGACCGGGCAGGAGCCAATAACTCACAAATGTTTGAGAAACTTATACTTAATGAGAGAATTAACTTCCGGCAACCTTTTGCAAAACATTTATCATCATCCCAGCCTATATAGACCACTTAACGACCACTTTAGCCTAGTTGGTAGTGACCCTGCCTACGAAGCAAGAGGTCCTGGGTTCAAATCCCGGTAAGGGCATTTATTTGTGTGATGAGAACGAATATTTGTTCCTGAGTTATGGATGTTTTCTATGTATTTAAGTATTTATTTACCTATATAAGTATGTTTATCGTCGTCTAGTACCCATAGTACAAGCTTTGCTTAGTTTGGGACTAGGTTGATTTGTGTAAGATTGTCCCCTAATAATATAATAATATATATATATAGCCCAGCCCACTGCAGGCTACAGGGCTCCTTTCAGAATCTGAGTTCTTGGGCCGTAATTCCCACGCAGGTAAGGTGTGGATCGGGAACTTCACACACACCATTGAATTTCTTCGCGCGTGAGTGGTTTCCTCACTATGTTTTCCTTTACCGTAAAGCACATGATGGAACTTCAAATATAAAATTGTTCATAAATTTCGAAAATATCGTGGGAGCCCGGGCTTGAACCCATGACCCTCTGCTTGAGGGGCCTTAGGCCAAACCACTAGGCCACCACGGCTTCAAACCAACTTGTAAATCATTAATTGAAATTTATTTTTATTGGACAAAAGATTCCGTGTCACTTATTTAGGGACAGGACTTAGGCGAATTGTATATATAGCTAGGTTATTTTTAGGTTAGTTTTTTTTATTATTTATTTCAATTGTACCTATTTATCTGTTGTTTGTAATTATAAATTAATTTCTTATTTAGGTATGTACGAGATTTAACGTTACACTTTTTTTTTCATTTGATATTTGTTTTCAGTAGAATCAGAGAACTTTTACGTTTTTTGTTATATAAAAAATTATAATTTTTATGTAAAATTACAATTTTTGCCAGAAGTACACCGACATACACTGATTTTTGTAAAGGAACCTAATTTTATTTTGAACTATTTTAAGTACTTATTTATTCTTTGACGTACATAGTGGTCATTTTAAATAATATACTCTGTGTACGTTCAAGTGCAAAAATATAAATATATAAGTTAACAAGGTATCAAAAATATCTGTACAACTCCATGTCATTAACCATAAAGTTGATGTACTTATACATATTTATACTTTCGACCGCTATCCTAACTTTTACCTACTCAATCAAATCTTGCTGTTTTGTGACAGACGGACGGAACGACGGGTCACATTATTAGGTTTCTGTTAACAACCTATGAATGATGTCATTTATTGTTTACGATAAAGATACCAGTACATGTTAGTAGGTATATAATATTTATTTACTTCGCAACTCATTCATATTTATTTGAGGACTCTCACATTATTTAAATTTTAAATAGGGACCCTTTTATTTCATTTCATGTTTTTACAGCTTCCTGACGAATAATTTCCCCGTTATTAAATCCGGTTTGTACAAAGATCAAAGAAAAATCTCAGTTTAATTATTCATTTCGAGAGTACGTGAAGTCGCATCTCGAAAATTATTAATACAAAATGTGATGTTTGCGAACACGATATAATTGATTCTAATCATCGAGCTTCACATATACGTACTTAATAAATTATAAAAGTACTTATAATTACTTGATCAACATAATGGTAACATAAAGAAAGCGTAAGTTCATCTTTTTTAATATATAAAAATCTCATGTCACGGTGTTTGTTATCGTACTCCTCCGAAACGGCTTAACCGATTTTTATGAAACTTTTTCTCTATATTTGGTAGGTCTGAGATTAGGTCGTGGGCTATTTTTTATACCCCTATTCTTCGCGGACAGAGTCGCGGGCAACAGCTAGTGTACTATAAATACTACCAACGGATAGCCCAATGGTAAGAGAGCTTAACTACAAGCTTGAGGTCCCGGGTTCTATCCCCGACCGGGCAGATATAACGTATGAAAAATACGATTGTTTGTTCTTGAGTCTTGGGTATTTAAGTATGTTTATCAGCTGTCTAGTACCCATAACACAAGCTTTGCTTACTTTAGGACTAGGTCAATTGGTGTCAAGTGTCCTATACTGTTTGAGCCTATAAATAAATATAATAATTTGACTTGAAATGGGACGTATTTCGCCACCCATGCAACCTCTGCGCGTGCGGTCACATACATAGAGCTAGAAAAAGAAGAAAAACAATTGGAGTATGACCTGTCAACTACGGCAGCAACACGCAATTATTAATTTCCGCATGAAGATAATTTTGTTCTAATATATATTTTTACCGCATCCAAACATCAAGTTCAATAATTGTTATCAAGACTAAAGCATCTGAGTCACATTTTAAGAGCAACCGCACCGCACATAATATCCGACCGGAGTTAAATGTGAGTAAAATACCATGAGTTTGATTATATTATTTCCATACTGCTTTATAGGCAAACTACAGAGTGTTATATAACACCTATATCTACAGTCCACTAATAAGCCCACATACATACTCTTAAGAAGAAAAGCAAAAAAAAATGATGTTATAATTATGTTATACCACCGTACGGAATCTTCTGGGTCCGACTCGAACTTGGCTTTTTTTTGAAATTTCACAACTGATATTATATCAATTGTTACCATACTCAACATAACTCACATCTCGTAAACCTATATGTGTTAAACAAGCCAATTCTGTGAAAGTGTGCCCGTGATAATATTGGCAAAACTTAAATAAAAATTCCAACAACCACCATAAATACTAATATTATAAATGCGAAAGTTAGTACTTGTGTTTTTAGTCCTTCGGCCTAAATCAGCTAAACAGATTTGGATGAAATTTGGTATGTAGATAGCTGGATATATCAAATAACCCATGTATAGGTTACTTTTTAAACCGATATTCCTGCGATAACCAAGTAAAATTCCAAAATCTTGATCGCTACGTCTTGAGACATTAAATTTTCCACGGGCGTTCGTCATACAATGTATGAAGACCACAATGTAGTTTTTAAAAAATCGTATGGGTATTTTATAAAACCAGGAATTTCAATTCGCCTGCCAAATATAATGGTCACTTGAACTCTTTGGCAGATACGACGTATGCTGACGTACACTTGCCGCAGCCACACAAATAAAGTACCTACAGCGTCTAATAAAAAGTTGATTAAACAACTTAATCACATGCACGGAGAGTCGGTATTACAATGCAGCCAACAAAAATGTAATTACCAAGGAACATAGCCACTTATCAACAGTGGCCAGTGCGGGCTTGGCCGCCGCCAACGCAGCGGAGAAAAGCACAGCTGGCGATATTAGTTTTAAACTTCCATAGTTTCAATTAAAACTTAAAAGCATAATTCTTACATCTTCATCTTCTTTGTCTTCCCATGACGTGTGTTGAATACAAAGCCCCTGTTCCATCTATCCTTGCCGCTATATCCCCCCGGGTAGACATATGTGGAATACTTTTATTTTCATTCCCACCGATAAGATGCACGGATATAACATGTCCACTTAATCCACTTATCCCCCTAATGCCTAGGGAAATAATAATATTACAAAGGGAAAATTTCAAACTTATTCTGAAAAATGATTGTAAAAAAATCTACAAGTCCCTACCGAATTGCATTTTAATAGGGATAATAAGGAATTATATTAATGCCGGTGTATAATAAAGGAAAAATATTCCACATATCTCTATAAGGGATGATGTGGCGGTAGGAATAGACGGAACTGAGGCAAACAAGAAGTCAGAGAATGATTATGTCAACTTTACTGTATTTCGTCATAAGCTCCGTAGAGTGTAGAGAGCAATTTCATTAGGCGAAACGAAAATTGAGAGAAGTGTGAGCTAGGGAAGTCATCAGATACAACACCCCGCAGTCATACCTATAGTACAATTTTTTTCCGTGCTCATCAGCTACGACGCCAGGTAAAGAATTTAAAAACCCAGTGGGAATAGTTATTACAACATCACGCCGGCCTGTATAAGAATCATCATTCGAGCGTTTGTTTTGATTCACTTTCATGGACCCATTTTTGTAGAAATGGCAGAAGATTCTAATACAGTTAGTTGCCAGTTATCTAGCAGAAGTACATGACCTCTAATAATTAACCGAACACGCCATCAAAATCTACAGCTACTTAGTAAAAAATGGGACCACGAAAGGGGGGTTGAAACTCTCGAATGAATGATGATGACCCATTAAGCTTGTTTACCGCATAAATACCATGTTTGTGTATAGGTTAGTTTCACGTAGGTTGACAAAAGGGGGGCTTATATATGAAGAATATTTCTGCTCCGCTGTGTGAAGCTAAAGCGAGGCAATATCACCTAATAATAACACCCCCATAGGCAGCTTGATAGAGCGTAAATTCAATTAACATAATTATAAACTGTTACTTAGAAACTCAAATGTGTCAAGTTATACAATGCATTACTTCCCACTAATGTGGAGTTTACTAACTAAATATAACTCAAATTTCAATTGAGTTACAAAACTTATTGAAGATACAAAATTGAATACCTATGTCCGCTTTTTAAGAAATAATTTAGCTTTTGTACCATAATTATCATTATATAAGTCATGGTAGCCTAGTTGTTTGACCTGTACCTTTGCTCTTATCTGCACTTTTCATCAGGTGAGATAGAGGTCAATCGCTGGTCAGTTTTATCTAAAACAAAAACGAAATCTAAACGTCCACTTTGACCTACTGAAATTTTCACACATGTGCAATTCTACGCCTGGACGTGTGGTGTGTAAATGTGTGAAATAAATCTCTTTTGGTCGGGACTCATCCGGGGAAGGTGACAGAATCGCCTGCGCACACCCTGGCCTGCGCAGGCTTTATTATCTGGCGAAAATACAATTTCACACTTTAAAATTGGTTTCACAGACGTAGAGTTTAAAATCGCTGACTTAGAAATAGAGCTGACAAAGAAAGATTCATCATCATCATCATTTCAGCCGTAGGACGTCTACTGCTAGACATAGGCCTCCCTTATTGACGCCCAGCAATCATTACGGTTAGAAGCGACTTGCATCCACCCTGAACCTGCGGCCTTCACCAAATCGTCCGTCCATCTCGTTGGTTGACGTCCCACCACTGCGCTTGCTAACCCGTGATCTCCATTTTGGCCCCAACGGCCATCTGTTCTGCGTGCGAGATTTTAGCAAGCTAGTCCGTTTGGATATGTCGGTGACCCTTATTCAACTATGAATCTCCTCATTCCTGATTCGATCCCATAGAGAAACTCCGAGCTTCATAGCTCATTGAGCGACTCTGAGCATAAGTAGAGCGTTTAATTTAAGTTGAATGTTTGTTTGCTCGTATCAAATCTTGCAATTTGAAATTCACCCAACTCTGGTGAAGGAATGGACTTAAAATTCAATACGGACATGCAATATAGATGACAATCCAAGTGCAATGCACAAACAAATAAAATGTTAAGGAGGTAGCAATTAAAATTGGTGATCATACACGCAAAACTGCATTTACGTATAACTTACTGCAAAAGCGTAACTACACTAAAAACTAAATTATGAAAAATTTGTCACTGACGGGAGTTAATTCAATAAAGATATTTCGAGGCAGCCGGCTAAAAGGACCGTTATTACTTTTGCCGTACGAAAGCCGAAAAGTATGCAAGGAAAAGATTAAGAATTGAAAGGATTAAAAAGGGATTTTCAGTGTAAGCGCTAATGATAATTGCTGAAAACGGTAATTTGAAACAGCTCCATTCGCGGAATCTTAATTTAACTTGAGTTTTATTTGCATGAAGCTCTGATCTGATTGCTTGGGTCTAGTGACTTACTCGCTCGTTTGACTCCTTAAGCTGCGTACGGACTGCGCGCACATTACGCGTACCCTACGCGAGCCCGGGTACGCGTACCCGGGTACGCGTGTCCTGGAACGCCATGTCCGTACGCTATGTACGCGTACACTGTACGCGTAGCTGCAAGTACGGACATGGCGTTCCAGGACACGCGTACCCGGGCTCGCGTGGGGTCGCGTAATGTGCGCGCAGTCCGTACGCAGCTTTAGGCCGGCTTGCGCGGACCTGGGTTAGCTACTCAACTTCACGTTAACTGCTAACCCAGGGTTAACAAGTGTCAAAATGTATGGTACTTAACAGTTACCGTAAAACGGGGTTACTTTAAAATGCAGGGGCTACTTTGGAAAACAGTTTTTACGCCGTGTCCTTATTTTTTTAGGCCATCTGTGGCAGTGAAATAACTTACCTTGATAAATTACCTAACTTTTTAGGTCATTTGCTCAATCGAGCTATGAATATTTGCGTTATTATAACCATTTTAAATCTATCAAAGTAGCCCCAAAATTTTCTAAAGTGACCCCAGTTTACCGGGACCGATTTAATATTTTAACCCTGAACTGTGCAAGTGGCCCTTAGGTGATTATAAACCGGCGAAGTTCTAGTCGAGCTCGCGCACTGATGCTCCGTTCAAATTTCCTTCATCATCATCATCCCAACCTATAACATATATATGTTCCACACTTCCACAGGGCATAGACCTGCTCTCAGAATGAGAAGGCTTGGGCCGTAGTTCCCACGCGGACCCAATGCGGATTGGATACTTCATACACGTCGTTGAATTTCTTCGACGATGTGTGCAGGTTTCAACAGCAGGTAAAGCCCAACCATACTACCATTTACCATGAGGTAAATTTCAAAATATACTATCAAAAGATCGTACCGTTCGATCGCATAAACTTCAACTTCTTGTTATTCATTTCAATTTAACGTATATTACTTAAGTGTTCCTGAGAAAAAGGATCTTGACATATAGATAGCTAACAAACTGATTCTATTCTAATGACTCCTTTTTTTCTTTTTGAGGCACGGAACCCTATAAAGCAATCTCCCTCTACCCTCCAGAGAAAAGCTAGATAATAAAGCATGCACGTATGTTCTCAACCTCCAACGCGCTTGAAACAAACACGCCTCAACAAATAAAAACTCATTAAAACACAAGTAATCTGTTCTCAGCTTAAATAGGAGCCCTAATAAATAAAACAACGGACGTTTACGTTTGCGAACAAAGACGTGGCCGTGCATTGTTTTCGATGGGCATATTAAACGAGTCCACATGAAATACTGACACATTTCCGGGCGGGCTTAACCGAAATTACAATCAGCGGGCATTGTGTGCCGCGCGGTAATCATCGGCAACTTGGACTGGGCTTGGACTCTGCGTAATGCGCCGCTCGCCATCGCAAAACGGGACACGACAAAATCAAAGCCTTTATTTATGCAACTAGCATTAGGTACATTGCGGGGCCGATGAGTTAATCAAAATTTTTTTTCTTTACTTTTACATGACTTTTTTTTTACCAGCGCTTTCGGAAAGACCATAATTGCCAAGAAAAATGCGCCGCGAGAAACTTGGTAATAAGTCAGTTTTTCCTAAAAACAGATTACAATTTAATTAAAATTTAATCCTATTAGGTAGTACCTTATTTTTAAAACTAAAACCTCTGCCCGAATTTAGATTTTTGGTATACAACCGAAATTACAATCAGCGGGCATTGTGTACCGCGCGGTAATCATCGGCAACTTGGTCTGGGCTTGGACTCTCCGTAATTTACACACGCACTCGCACACACTCACACACACACACACACACACACACACACACACACACGCACGCACGCACGCACGCACGCACGCACGCACGCACACACAGATACGTCAAACTTATTATAAATAATAAATAAATATCACGGGACAATTCACACCTATTGACCTAGTCCCAAACTAAGCAAAGCTACTACTACTATGGGTACTAGACATCGGATAAACATACTTATATAGATAAGACTCAAGCACAAAAATTCGTATTTTTCACACAAATATCTGCCTCGACTGGGAATCGAACCCAGGACCTCAAGCTTCGTAGTCAGGTTCTCTAACAACTAGGCTATCCGGTCGTCAAGTCTTATAGTTACAGACTTGCCCATACTGACCAATCTAAATGTACCATCCTGTATATTATATAGAAATACCATTTAAAGTAATGTTTGTGCATTAATTCATTTTATTTTTTACCATTTTCATGAGTTACAGCAATGTTTTCGCGGTAAGAAAGAACTTATATGCTTCAGCGAACAAACCGAGACAGATGCGATTGAAGTGTACAAGCTATTGCACGGGCAGTGGCTCACATTGTCTGCCGAGCTAGTCCCCCATCCATCGAGAGATTATATGTTCGCTATATTAAAATTTTGCAGTATTTTTTGCTTCAAAAAACACGCAGGAACACTTAAAACCAGCCAAGTCAAGTCAAACTCATGCACCGTGTGTTCCGTAAAAAAAATTAAGCCTAACTATAATAATCCAGTGTTAGTAGAGCCCTGCTTATTAGTAAAATGTTCGCAGTATGGGATCATTTTATAGAGATTAGTCGGGACTATCAATGCTTAATTTGATAATTTTTCGAACGTATGGATTTATGTATGTATGTAGGTAGGTATGTATCACTCTTTGGCACGCCCTGCAGCCTAAACGGCTCAATGGATTTTGAAGTGTGAGGTGTCATTAGATTCGTCTCAGTTCCGAGAGTGACATAGGGTATTTATTTTCCCGGAATTCCCATGGCAACGGGAATTATACAGGCGGGTTTTTTTCATCTAGTATTGAAATTAAAGTTATTTTTTTATTAGGTACTTATTTATTGTTGCAGCGGCCACAGTAATACATAATCGATAAAAGTTTCAAGTAAGTAGTTATTACGGTTCATGAGATAAACCCATGTGACAGACGGGCAGACAGACTCTCGGTAATAGAGTCCCGCTGGCACCCTTTGGGTATCTAACCCAAAAAAGTACCTAGTGTGTGCGAAGTTTTTCGCGCTCCGCGACCTTTTATTTGGATGCAGGGCTACCGCCGCGACGGCAACTGAATCCTCCTATTAGAAGTCGGGTCACGCGGCACAATCGCGGCGCCGACCAGAATAAACACCGCGTCCTACCCGCTCACAGCGCAGCGGAACACCCAGACGTTCTTGGCTTTTGAAAAAATATAGGTTGCTAGCCTTTTCTCACTACTTAGCTCACGTGAACCATTTAATCCGGCATCATCATCATCACTTCAGCCGAAAGTCGTCCGCGACGTCCGCTGCTGAACATAGGCCTTCCCAAGGTTCGCCAGACAGAGAGGTCCTTATTTTGGTGCGAAAAACGCAATATTCATCCAACTTTGTTCAAGGAAACAGAAAAGTCGGTGTCTGTGATTGAAGATATTTGAGAAAAACTGTCACTAGGGCTATTTATTAGCGCAATAGAACCCAAAACAATGATTTTTAGAATTATTGTCTGTTTGTCTGTTTGTCTGTGCGTTTGTGCGCGCTAATCTCAGAAACGGCTTTACCTAGAAGGATGCGGTTTTCACTGATATGTTGGTATTTTCTTGGATTAACATTTAGTGTTTGTTTCATTTGAATCGGTTCACAAATAAGAAAGATACGTCTATTTTAAGAATTTATCGAACAAGTTTTTTTGTTTGAACGCGCTAATCTCAGGAACTACTGCTCCGATTTGAATAATTCTTTCAGTGTTAGATAGCACATTTATCGAGGAAGGCTATAGGCTATATATCATCACGCCAACACCAATAGGAGCGGAGCGGAGCGGAAGAATGTTTCCAAATCGGGGGTTTTGGAAGTAAAACGTCTATATCTCGGGAACTACTGCTCCGATTTGGAAAATTCTTTCAGTGTTAGATAGCCCAGTTAGATAGGGCGGGTTGGGAGCGGTTGGGGGGGCGGGTTGAGAGCGGGTTAGGGGCGGCTTGAGAGTGGGTTGGGGGCGGGTTGGGAGCGGGTGGGGGGCGAGTAGGGAGCGGGTTTGGGGCGGGTTGGTAGCGGGTTGGGGGCGGGTTGGGAGTGGGTTGGGGCGGGTTAGGAGCGGGTTGGGGGCGAGTTGGGAGCGGGTTGGGGGCGGGTTAGGAGCGGGTTGGGGGCGGGTTGAGAGCGAGTTGGGGCGGGTTGGGAGTGGGTTGGGGGCGGGTTAGGAGCGGGTTGGGGGTGGGTTGGGAGCGGGTTGGGGGCGGGTTGAGAGCGGGTTGGGGCGGATTGGGAGCGGGTTGGTTTATTATGAAGTTTCACTTCTTCCGGAAGGATCTAAGGAGAGCCATAATTGATGAAAAAGCAAATTGGATAAAAAATAAGCTGCCCAAATTACTAATTCCACGCGGACGGAGTCGCGGGCAAAAGCTAGTAATATAATAAAATAATAAAAATAATAAATATCACGGGACAAGCAAAGCTTGTGCTATGGGTACTAGACAACGGATAAACAAACTTATATAGATAAATAAATACTTAAATACATATCGACGGTTAAAAGGCAAAACGTATAAAGCGACATTTTTTGAAATTTACATGAAACCCGGCTCAAACGACGAAGAAAAATTCGCTGATTTGAGATATGTATAGGTACTCATTTTGACAAAAAGTGTCGCTTCATGCGTTTTGCCTTTTAACCGTCGATATTAAACACCTAAGACTCGAGCACAAACATTCGTGTTTTTTCACACAAATATCTGCCCCGACCGGTAATCGAACCCAGGACCTCAAGCTTCGTAGTAAAGCATAGTTAAATTACTTTCTTATAAGTAGAAACATTTGAATGCTATAAATTAGAATATTAAATACAAGCCTCAGATCAAACAGTTATTTCAGGGCTGTATCCGCTGCAGACGTTATTAATCAACGCTATTATTTTTTGTAGGACGTCTATTTTCCATAACTAATTGGCCGAATTCAAGTTTTGTTTGCTTTGATAAATTATTTCATTTAAAATTTATTGCGGTCTGAATTTATTTTGGAAACTGTTTATTGCTGAGGAGTTTATACTAAATGTATCGGGGCTCAGATATATTTAAAGTTGTTCTATGAAAACGTTTGAAAAACTTGTTAATCATCATCATTACTTTACGGTTAACCGTTTATCTATTTGCTATTCATAATTATATAGTTAAAGTGTAATGTTGCTTTGCTCATTATTCTAAAATAAAACAAGACAAAGTAGTTGTTTTTATATAAATTTATAATATCAAAAAATCTTATTTCATTTATTAATGTTAATATTACTTCTACTTCCTCAAGTGTAAAATTGTTACTATGTAAAACTTCTTTTCCTACTGGTTTACTTTAATCCGCGAATTACAATTTCACAAACAAAATTACAAAGGCGCCCTTTTTATAACTGAACCGAAAGTTTACCGTCTACAATACCGGCTACTGTATCCAACAATTTAATTTTTGTAGAGAGAACTGAAAAGAGTTCAACAAAACGAACGACATTACAATTCAGACTTGTTCTTGATTGGATTTGTCAAATATGACGTGACATATAAGCGTTCTGCTGCTTCCTGATTGGTTGAAATTAGTTAAGAGCAGGCCTGTCTGCTACCTTGTGATTCGTTAAAATTATTCATATTTTATTTTTGCGCTTTTGTTAGCGTTTATTGTCAAATAAGATATTATATTGATTGGAAGATTGTATTTTATGCGGATCAATTTAGAAAATTGTTAAAATCGCTAAAGTAATTTACCTACTCAAATTTTAAAAGAAAAATAGGAAATTGTACAACGAGAGCATAAAACGAGTCATTTCACCCGAGACGTTCATATACCCAGCCAAGCCGGTACGGCAAGGGTGGATAGACACGTCGACGGGAAAATGGGTTTAATGCTTGAGTTCACTTTGATTCCAAAGAATTTTACGTCTTATTTTCCATGCATTGCAAGTTCTATAATAATGTACTACTACATTTGTGTAGTTTTATTAATTTCATAATATAAAACACCAGCTTTGTAAAAAAAACTAATAAATTTAACTTATTTTTTTAAAAAGTAATCTCTACTGTTTGTGGCTGTTTGCGGCTGATTGCCTTTGTCTTAGACGAAGATTTTACTTTATGCAGAAGAACATAAAAAACTATTTTTCTCAAACATGCTATGAAATATTGACGTTATGTTCCTTATAATACGCCACGAAGTGTCACGTTGAAGGTGCAGCTAGACGAGAGGTCAATAATGGAATTTCATACAACATTGCTGGCCTTGGCCAGCAAAGTGATCGTCTATTGTTTTATGTGACACAGCACCATGACGTTTAATAGGTCGATGTGGTCGACGTGGATGGATGGATGGATGGATGGATGGATGGATGGATGGATGGATGGACGGATGGACGGATGGACGGACGGACGGACGGACGGACGGACGGACGGACGGACGGACGGACGGACGGACGGACGGAGGGACGGACGGACGGACGGACGGATGGACGGATGGACGGATGGACGGATGGACGGATGGACGGATGGACGGATGTTGATGGATGTTCTTGTTCATGGATGTGGACGGATGGACGGATGGACGGATGGACGGATGTTGATGGATGGATGGATATTGATGGATGTTGATGGATGTTGATGGATGTTGATGGATGTTGATGGATGTTGATGATGTTGTTGGTGATGGTGATGGTGATGGTGATGATGATGGCGGTGATGACGGTGGTGATGATGATGATGCATGTTTGAGAAAAACTCTATACAAGCCTTGGCCACGAACAGGGATTGCCGGCCTCGTATCTCTAGATGGCCTCGTTAACACTCGGCCATCTATAACTACTCGGCCGGCAATCTCCTATTTCGCGGCCGCTGCAGGAATGTACCTACTATTATGCAGCATTCTCTCGACTTAAAGAACAACTTTATGAGCATAAGAAGTGAAAACTGTATTACTTATCTACATACACAAACTATAAGCACTTATGAAATAAGGAACAGAGAGCTTCTTCGTTGTATATTTGTTTATTGATTTAAAGATATCGGTTAATTTCAGTATTTTTACTCGTAGAAAAAAATATTGTAGGTATACAGGATTCAGACCTTAAATCTCGTACCTTATTTAGCCCTATTTATATTATATAAAATATACAAGATACGCGCGAAAAATTTAACCCTGTCCTTGCAGTCAGGTACTTAATAAAATACTATTACAACACAGTTTTGTAATTTTTTGTTCACAATAGCAAAAAAAAAAACAGTTACTTAAGTACCTAATTGTTTTATTAGACGATAGCGAAAATTCCGTAGCAAAATGAGTATTTCCATGGCGAGTGTAATAAACTAATTTACAATACAGATATGAATCGTCATAAATTTTTACATAAAACGTGCCAATTGTTTAATTTCAACTCCGTTTTATACTACCCCGGTCAGACACGTATTAAAATTAAAATTTGAATTACCTACGGCTCCAACAATGAAATACTTCGCAGTAAGTCGTACAATGTATATTGCATTAAATATTTATAAGAGTCTATGTTTTAATACCAAAAGCTTCTGTATAAAACAGCACGCCGGTTTTCCGAGGAATTAATTTTTTTATCGTTTTTCATTTAAATAATATAACATAGGCAGGTGTACATTTTTATGGGTCTTTGTAATTGGAGACCGACCTGCCTAACACAATCCTCATTTAGTTATATATTCATATGACCTAGTTTTCTTATGTTTTTGAGTAAGAATTTTTACTTGATCATCAAATATTTGCGCTTGGCTCAGTATATTATGGAAGGAAAGGAAGGAAGTGTTGGTATGATTATACTTAGGTATCTGTAATATTTGTTTAAACTAATTTTAGATTTCGGTTCTTTATACTATTCATTGCATGCCTATTCTTATTTCTGATGTGCTGTCAATCGTTTTAAAGTTAACTGGAAGAGATCCCTTTAAGGGATAAATTCGCCTTTGTACACCCGTTTCTCTTTTTAGCTGTTAATTTCATGTTTTTATGTACACATTCAAGTATTCATCGCCCCAGCCTAGATACGTCTCACTGCAGGCCACAGGCTTCCTCTCAGAGGGCTTGGGCTGCAGTTCCCACGCGGGCCCAGTGCGGATTAGGAGATTCACACACATCATTGAATTTCTTCGCAGGTGTGTATATATAGGTTTCCTCACGAAGTTTTCCTCCGCTATAGAGCTAGCTATCTCATGGTAAATTTCAAATGTAATTTCGCACGTAAATTCCGAAAAACTCAGAGGTGCGTGCCTGGGCTCGAACCCACAACCCTCGGCTCAAGAGGCCACAGATCAAACTACTAGGCTACCACGGCTTTTAAGTATTATGAAATAGGTATTCTTCACCCAACTGCCGCCGTAAAGCATTAAATTATTGATAAACGAGCATTACAATACTAGCATTAGTACATATATAAATATTACCATTTATTTTATTTTAGCATTTACTAGGCAAGCGTGCTCCATCGTAGACTCATCTTCGCTTTCCATCAGGCGTGATCGTGGTCAAACGCAAGTCTATATTGAAGAAAAAATATGAAATCAAAAAACACAAAGAAAATAAATTAGCGTCAATAAATCAATGTTTGTTCAGCTCCAACTACTTGTAAGTTATTACACCTACCATATTATTGTTCTGAACGTCTCAAAGTGCAACGAAGAATTCTTGAACATCGTGCATCGTTTGAGCATTACCAGGAACAGATCTCATTAGTCTTATTGGCGCTGTACCTCCATCAAAATAAAACATTTCTTATTTGCATAGAATTCTATTTTCTTTTATTGGAGTAACGTAAGCCTCAATAATCGGGCTCAAACGAAAAGGTACGCAGCAGGAAATGACAACAAAGGTATTGTAAAAAAAAACGTTCAAAGCGAGGCCCTGAAAGAAACAACGGCTTCGCAGCTTCACGACTATTTTAATTTACAAAACATTACGAGAAAAGGGTATTTATTGTATTTTTCTTAAGAGCCCTCGGTATCTTTCAACCGGAATTTTATTAAAGTACTTCATTAAGATATCCGAGTTATAACGGAACGCGTCGCCTGCAATTTGTCAACCAGATAACTTGGGTCGTGAGACGAATTATCTGGACCTGTATTTGTCATGCTTGAATAATTGGCCTGACTCTTTTTTCACCGCGAAAACTAGGCCAGTTTTTTATGAATAATTTAAGTATTATAAAATAAATGATAACTAAATAAATTATGGGACAATCGACACCAATTAAGCAAGTCCCAAACTAAGCAAAGCTTATATTATGGGTACTAGACAACGGATAAACAGACTTATATAGATAAATACCTACTTAAATACATATTAAACAATAACTCGAGCACAAACATTCGCATTTTTCACATAAATAACTGCCCCGACCGGGAACCGAACCGAACCCGGGACCTCAAGCTTCGTAGTCAGGCTAAATATCCGGTCGTCTAAAGCAAAGCAAAAAAGCAAAGATAAGCAATATAGAGATATAAATAAGTTTGGTAGATTTTTTAATTTTAACACTAGCCTTTTTCGGGACTGTAGGTACTTTTTATTGTCTGGATTTGGGTCATACACAGCGTAAAAAAAGTTGTCTCTCATATGGACATAAAAATAGCGACTCCGCATCAGCAAACTTAAGATTTCATTGAAATGGATTGAAATTTGGCCTGGAGTCACACATGCTGATATAGACTTGACTAAAACATATTAATTTTAGCCTTAGACCCTTAACTTTTGGCATGTCCACAGGAGAGACGAGAACAAAAATATGTGTAAACTTCATACTTATTTGCTCTAAATTTTAAGAACGAGACAATTTGAAATTTTAGGTAGGTATTATGAGCCCCTGGTTATTTGAAAATTAGGGGTATTAGTGAATAAGGTATTGTGAAATTTAGTAGTTTTAAGCCCAAAGCCTAAATCACGTCAATCCCATCAATAGTAATATGTAGATGAAATTAGACTTCAAAAATGTAATGTGATTGAATGAATGAAAATTTATTCGCTGAATATGGTTACAAAAGGTGGAACATAATATAACTTCGTATCTAGCATATTCTACCGGAAACCGGCGTGCGAATTTAACATTTATGTACACAATGTGATTAGTAGTATGTAGATGAAATTAGACTTCAAAAATGTTACCCCAACAAACATTGCAAGTTTTGTTGTAATAAAATGCCTGAATAATCAATAATTACCTCAAATTACGGTGGTTACTACGAAAATTCTTGAAAACAACTCATTATGTAGTTAATTGCATTATATCCATTGAACAGAAGCGACTACATATTTTGTCAATGATTACATTTCCAATTTCCTTTACCTAATGTTGTTCGTTTCATAAACAGGAAAGGGAAGATCAATAATGTCTTTGTATCGTATTACTATAATAATGTATTATACATATTTTAATGAAGTGTATTGAGGTGGACCATTATGATAATCAATGTGACAAAATATGATGACTTTCCTGCAGAACAGTTACTTGTTGAGAAGCCCAAAATGATCTCCCTCTTATTAGCTCCACACCTCGATAGTAGCGTTTTCTTCAAGTGGACAAGCACCAGTGGCTTAACTTAACCCCGTAACAACTCAATTTCCACGGGGATATCTAAATTTTCCCCGGTCGCCCACATAAATAAATTTTATCATTTCTTCATTTTATCTTTCTGCACTCGCTTGTTATTATTTACCACACCAATCGATTGATCGTCGATTGATGCCATCGAGCGTTGGTAGAATGGATTGGTCAACGTTGATATGTGCTTGTAGACGTTGATCGACAGTTTCTACTACCTACACGAAAGCCACCAATCCAATCCATTCCATCGATATCGACCGAGCGGTTGTCAACCAATCGTTTATCGACCAGTATCCATCGATCAGCCAAACCTAATCGATTGATGCCACCGATTGATATCGATCGATTGGTGTGTAATGGTAACACCCTAATGTACTTTTTTTTCACTCCAATATTTTCACGCTACTCTACTAATGAGTACCTACTTTTGCTGCAAACTCGTGAATTCTAAAAAGCCTTAAACTGACATTTAGAACTATTCTCGTAGAGTTTACGAATTTACAAGCTTTCGGTCAACAAAACACTTTCGTCAGCATCAAATGACAAAATATTGAAACAGCGAAGTAAAGGAATAAATAAATAATGTCCTCCATAAAGCACCGTAGCAGATGAGTTTGAAATCAAAAATTCCAATTGCATAGCCCGGCATTGCATTTACAGGAGCGAAGAAGGCTATGAATAAATTTACGGAGTTCGTTACTAGGAGGATTGGCTGTAGTGTACTTGGCGGAATGAGCCTCGGGCCCTGATGCAAATTATTTTATAGAATGTCGCGCGGTCTATCAATCGGTATGATAAAGCGGGAATGAGAAGCGTCGAGGCTCGTTACACTCAAATTTTTCACTGTCACTTGCGGTAGGCAGTTTAAACGTTCATCGTCTTTAGGGTTCAGTAGCAGTAGAAAACTCATAAATACAGTTTTTTTTGTCTGCATAGCTTTTTCACTATTTGGCATTTGCTTGGTATATGTCTTGATATGCTGGCCCGAACTTAGGGAGATCCACCGCGAATCTGGCAGAGTGGGAGAAAATCGAAGAGACGTGCCCAACCTTGGGCGCAGATACACTAATGAAAAATTGGATGTCAACTTAACATACTTTATACGTCTGTCTTTATCGGTCACAGTAACATTTGTTTTTGAAAAACATGTAGGTACGGTCAAGTGCAAAAATAAGTATCGATTTAATCCTCCCATCGTTATATACATATACCTTAATTCGACGACATAAGATCTATGGGACATATTTATGAGCAAGTTGTGTGCACCCACATTTTTACACTTGACTTGACTGTACATAATACAGATTGTATCTATAACTAGGTTATTCTAGGCTTATAACTTTTTATAAATGTAGGCTTTTAGTCAAAGCGACCAACGAATTCCGCGATGGACGACTAAAAATTCTGTCACAAACGTTTGTGTCCGATTTCAATCTCTTCGCCAGTTGAAAAACCTAAGTTATTATTTTTACAGATATTTTTAGCGTAAACCGCAATATCTCATGTCAATGTTGTCCCCCATCGCGGGAAAAACGTTATTTCGTTAAAACCCACTGTCAGAAGTGACGGCCGCTAAACGAACTCTTTTATAATGGCCTGTAACGGATAGCTTTTGCATACATAGTAGTTGCGCAGATTAAAAATGCTCGGATACTAGCTAAAGCTAATAAAAAAGTTAATTTATTTTTATCCTACGTTGCGTGGCTGAAAAACTGTGTCAATTTTAATTTAGGCCGGTTCCTATTGTAATGGAATGAGTTAGAGTACGTGTCAAATAATTTTTAGCCAAACAAGTTTCTAAGAGGAGCTAGTAGCATTTAAGTACTAAGACTAAGAAAAATTATATTTTCCGCTCTATCAAGCAAGTTAGCGTTTTTTCTGATATACACCGTGAAATTTTAATGGTTGTTTTCCCGAAACCATTAAAATTTCACGGTGTATAAAGTGCTAACAAATTAGATACCAATATTTTTAGAGCACTTAAAGAATTTATGCTAGTTTGTGGAGAAAGTAGTAGGTGAGTTAAAAGTAACTTTCCCAATAGAAATCTAAGTTAACAGCTAGGTAAATAAAGTTTAAAGTATAACATTTTACCCGCGTATTACGCAAGCAGCCACCACGGTGGTTTAGCTCAGCATTTTGCAACCATTATCTCTTTATGGCCCTTCCACACACACGTACGAAGGGGTCATAAACAATGAACGTCACCATTCCCATGTTTTTACTTTATTCACGAAAATATCGCGTGAGTGCAGGGGACTTTATGGGGGACCATAGGAAGTTTGGTATATTTTAAGGTTGTCCTTTTTATGTGGCTATAAAACTAACTGTTAAATGCAAATGTCGTTTAAACTTCAACGTACCGAGTGACGTCAATTTAACTGTTACGAGTAAGGGTTTGTTGCTGCTACACCACTCTCTTATAAATTTCTGACATTTTAAGTGTTAGATATATCTGTGATATCATGTCAGAATTAACAGATATTACATCTACTAATTTTATACCGTCCTTATTTATCTTATGCCATAAAATATCAATAACCTGCGAGCATCAAAAAGTGGAACATGCTCTCAAACTAGTTACACTTTCAATTTTGTTTTGGTTTTCATAAAATATTTGCTGGTCTATTTTTACTGCACTAAAAAT
The DNA here is from genome assembly GCA_947859365.1 of Archips crataeganus. Lineage (NCBI taxonomy): Eukaryota > Metazoa > Arthropoda > Insecta > Lepidoptera > Tortricidae > Archips > Archips crataeganus. The sequence goes on from OX402060.1 coordinate 12,437,951, forward strand.
GTAATCATCGTACCTTTCAAGATAAACGAAACATGGACTCCTTTTTAGTTCTTAATCAGCGTGAATTTCGCGAAACTACAACACAATTCACCGTCAAGTTAGAACATTGCTTGACACATTGAGTCCACAAACACTGTGAAGAGGATGTGACTCGTCCGGCCTATTTAGCACTAAGTAATACTCCCAGTGAGTCCAGAACTTGGGATCTGGCCAATACAATCTCATCGAAACTTTCGCGTCGGGGCAGAGCCGAAACCGTTTGGTGTTTTCCTAACTCGAGCTTCTTAAATAAAACAATTTAAGTCATGGTGATTGATCAATGAATAAAAGTTGGCAATGCCCCCGTAATACAGTCGGGCTTATCAAAAAGAGACATTTAACTTTTGGAGAACGCTGCAAGGTTTCCGGCGACACTTTCGTTGTTTGACGTTTACTTTCAAAGTTTCGGTGTGTGCGGATTGATAAAATGAAATTAGCGTCATCTGATATTTATATTACAAAAGTTTAATGATTACTTGAACTGAAATGCCTATTTCAGAATTATATAGGGTGACATCGAAGACATAATCAGAAATGGTACGACTTAATTAAGCAAAAGTGGGATCATAACAACATTTTCGTTTTGGTGATTAAATCCAGTAATTTTACCTAATCACAACAATGTTCAAAATTAAACAATTTAGTGCTAACAGCCCCACCAAGAAAAAGATACCAGGAAAAACATATCTCACGTACCTCAAATGTCCGCTTCGCCATTACTGCCCTTATCATTTGAATATCATTTCAAATGCGATTTCATTCATCGCTAAAACAAATAAGGGAAAAATTAAAAAAAAAATCGGTTTTGCATCGAGTAAGGACTGAATGTAAATGGCTATCAATTACCGAATCTGAAAAGGTGATTTCTGATTACGTCATCACTGTCACCCTGTATACTTTTGATATTGAGAGATTACATCTCCAAATGGCTAAGTAAAGTTTTTTTAAGTGGTGCTAATAACATTTTTTTTCGATAGTTGGCGTTGTGAAGTTCGAGAAACTGCAGCTGTTTTATTTTTATCTCCTATTGTTTACTGGAAATATTTTTTTAAGTGTTCGAGATGACATTTGTGACATTTAATGGCTAACAAGCCGTTCGTGCTCAGTACTTAGTAGAAACAGAAAAAAAAACGAAGTCACTTTTGTCCATGTCAAACCATTTGCGTTTCGTTTGCTTTGTTGCGTTTTGGTGTGATCAGTGTGATTTTTGGACTATTTTTAACGACCTCCGCACAAAATCCGGATTTTCAATTTTACCGCATTTTTCCACGGCCTATGCACGATAATTAAATCACGATTGAATATTTTCGATCACTATTTTGGAACTGCTTCTTGGACAAAACAAAGTAAACGAAACGCAAACGGTTAGATTTAATTTGACATTGACAATTGACTTCGTTTTTTTTTTCTATTTCTACTAACCGTGCACGAACCGCTTGTCAGCCATTAAATCTCACAAATGTCATCTCGAACACTAAAAAAAATATTTCCAATAAATAGTAGGAGATAAGAGAAAAACAGCTGCAGTTTCTCGGTCTTGAAGACGACTACTGTCGAAAAAAAACATAATTAGCACCTCTTCAAAAAACTTTACTTAGCCAGTTCATTTAGTTAACAGTAGAAGCATTTTACACCTTCGACAATTTATTAAATTTTGACATAATCGGTAGAATTTACAGCTCTAAGATGTTTCGAATTAAGTACTTAACGAAGAAACCCTATACATCCCTGTATACACTGGACATAATGATGATAAAATATGTTTCGATACTTATGTATTTAATTTTTGCCTTTCACATATTTTTAATATACTTTGTCTTGCGTGTATTTAGTTAAGTGATATCCAACATAGTGTAAAACTCTCAAACCACTCCTGTATAATTCGAAAATTCATCCCCTCACCAATAAATCATGTGTCACGTTCATTCCTCCGTTTGCCACATTTACAAGAATCTAAAGATTCTAAGTTACTTTTAAACCTGCACCTAAGTACATACTTTTGTGTGCGTTTCATAATATTTATTTAAAAACGAAGTAAAATATTACCTAAGGCAAAGTTGTCCCACAGGGATGTTGAACAATGCTCGTAGCTTTTTTCGCACTGGAATTAAGTATTTAAGAGGTGTTTACGACTTTCACTTCAATTGTTACATACTTTATGTTCGTTGCTGTTTGTCCATGGCTTATAAAACTTTCCTAACTTCTTGTTGAAATGTTTTCTATAAAAGCAACAAAGATCTTTTATGTTTACGTTGTACTTACTTAAAAACACTCTTCAAACGTTTATTGTGCTTGTCTTAAATATTTTTATTTACTGAAAAGCTTATAATGTATTTGTATGGATGAGTTGAAAATGTCTTAATTTAGACTACATGCCGTATTTTCTAACGCACTGACGCTTGCTTTAGCATTCACTATTTCTTTCTGTCAAATGGTATGAGATAGTGACAGAGTGAGATGCTTTATTTTTATGCGGGTAGAATCAAATGTTTTCCAGGGTAATTGGGGTCGATAAGTATGTAATTGGTCTTTTAAGTATATTTAAGCAAACTTACCATCCCGTAAGGTTGGGTTACTTAGCACAAGCGAGAACTTCTTGCTTGGTTTCTTATAATCCTGTAACATAATATCTGCATCGACTTTCAGTTCACCCTGTAACATGAACATGTTTCTTCTGCAATTGAGAACATGATTTTATTATGAAAGTTTATGTAGATACAAGCAAAAAAAAGCTTCTCCGTCTCTGATGGTAATGGATAAAGACAAATAAATGTGTATGTATTCGTTCAAAAGCAGTAATGACCAATTCGCATTTGTCTTAATTTTGTACATCTTAGGCTCTCAAATAAATAAATAAAACAAATTCTTCTTTAAGCCGTAAGTACTGTAAAATTTTCGCAAACGTTGTAAACCATCACTAAATTAAAACGTAACATTCCCCAAACTTTAACGGGCGGAAACAACTACTCGCTAGCCACGCAAGATATAAATCTCAACAAGCCCTAGCGCTCGGCAAAAATTGTGCCAAATTACTGGAATTGAGAAACAGCTTGCTTTCATGGCAACGTTTAAAAGTTCTCAGTTTCATTAACGGTTATACCTCAGCTTAACGGGAGTAATTATGTACGCAATTTGGCTCGGATTTAACTACAGCCAGTACCGTGCATGTATTAGGGGAAGCTCGGAAGCACGCGGGGCGAACTAGCTTCAAGATAAGATGCGGGACCCAGCGGAATAGAAAGGTATACAACGTGTTTCTACTCTCTGGACAAAGACCCAAATCCTGAGTAGAGTTCATTCTCAAAAATGTTCTACTTCTGTAAAATTCTTAGATTTCATTTTTTTATAAAATTAATTCCCACAAAGTATGGAGAAAATTGGAAGAGACCTATACTCAACAGTGGGTAGAAAAAGGTTGAAAAAGAAGAAGAAGAAGAATTCCCACAAACAAAACAACATAAGTAGGAACATACTGAGGTTGAGGAAAGGTTGATCAGGTTGAAATACTCTTTAATTACTAACAGGCTGTTCCAAAGTGTTTCCTGCTTCACCTCAGGAATGGAATTTTCTTCAAGGAAAACTCAGGATAATCTTCGAAATTATGTATTGCTTCACAAATTATAAATGGAAAAAAGAATTGTTCACAAGTTGATTTGGTGACGGTTGGATGACAATTTTAATTAAGTACACATGGACTTATGTATGAAGGCGAAAAAGCGCCTGCGTTAGAAGAGAGAGCAAAGCTCCAATATCAGTTGAGTGTGTTTGAATGAAGGCAGGAGCCGGAACACAAAGTATTAAATCGTAAATCAATCATTTCTCCGTTAATATGTTGGCGTTCGGTGCGAGTCTTTGTACATAGCTTAGAAATACGCTAATCAACACGTCCTATTCGTCTATGTCCAGAGGGTAGAGACACATTGTATTCCCAGTATTTACTGATGGATAAGATTTCTTATAATATAACTTCATAAGTCCTGATTTTTTTATCAGATATAGTCACACACAGGCTACAGGCCGAGACGAGAATACCCAGTTTTGTGATTTTAGCAATTATTTCTACAAATTTCAAGATCTCATCTCATTGAAAAATGTGTACTTCATATACATTCAGCTGTAGGACGTCCACAGCTAGATATAGGCCTCCCTCATTGATGCCCAATCCATTGGTGCGGGGTTGGCCCGTAACCCACCACGCTGGCCCAGTGCGGGTTGGTGGAGCGCCAGAGCCTCGTTTGTTATACGGCAGTCGTTTGTTATACGGCAGGGAGTACCCCGGACCGGCAAGGCTGGCTTGCATTCCTGTGGAAGTAGTTTGGAACCCTTTGCTCTACCTACGGATGTAGTGTGGAGCCCCTTACTCCCACTAATAGTACCTAACACTAAAGTTCCCAATCCGCACGGGGCCCACGTGAGAACTGCGCAATGGCTCTAGCCCTCTCATTTAAACAGGATGTCTTATTGAGCTCTTTCATCTTTTTTTGCATGCTTGCGTATTCTATGGTCTCTTCTCACCTCAAAATTTATTAGAGTGATGCACATTGTGAACTTCTGTTGAGAAAAACGTCCTGCACATTTAAAGCTACTATCAACATTAAGTTACTATATAGTTGTCGTTGTATACTTACCGTGCCCTTTTTCTAATTACGTATTATTGCATCCTGTTGGTACGAAAAGCGAAAACGATTGTCGCGTCGAATCGTTTCGGGTGTTTATTGACACGCGATCTAAGTATTTAATTTATTATATGCCGTAACTCTTTTATTATTACTTAGGGCCTTATTGTACTCGAGTATAGGCATAATGGATTCATATTCCAGTTTAGAACGTTTCACAAACAATAAGGAGAACAAGGTACTTACAGATTATTTAAAGTTCAAAATATTTAGGGAAGCAACATATTCGGACACACTGGATCCTCATCTCTATAAAACATGCAACAGAGTTTGTGCAGCTTCCGAACCGGCTAAACAAGTGATAGCACACAAATACCTAGGCCTAGGCACCGAACACGCCTTTGTCCCATTCGTTGTCGAGTCGAGCGAGACTCTTAGTCCAAAAAATTCTAGCACTATGAGGCTATACATATAATGAAATAGCAAAAAGGTTTGTCAATGTTACAGGGCACTGAAGAGCTGGCTGCTACCTTGGACAAAGAGCTATTCAAAGAGGGAACGCTGCCAATGTCTTCGAAACCTTGTCTAACTTTTTTTTTGTTCTTATGTACCTGCTTTTAGTTTAGGATAGGATACTTAGTTATACAATAATTACTTAATGCCTCGCTCCAGGTTGTACTTAGTTCAGCAGATTGCGCTGATCATACAGCGGGGCAGTGCTGCCAGTGTTATGGGCACTTTTGAGCCAGGTACAACGCGGGGTGGTGGATTTTAGTTTGTTGTGTTTTTTTTCACTATTTTTTTATTTGCTTGATAAAATTATTATAATAATCACTTGAAGGTTAATTTTTTTTTTGCGTAAATGAATAAACGATTACAGTAAAATTTAGGTTTACCTACATGTTGCGGATGAAAGAACTCTTTATATGCTAGTATAGGGACTCCTATCGCTATCCATAGTTATCAGATTGAGAAACTGTTACATTCTGCATCGCGCTGTCGATGTTTCTGAACTCTGCTGCATAAATACAACTTCACTTCAGACTGTAGAGAGATCTGCCTATGCCCTGTACCCACACAATGTATAGTTTTAGGCGGGTTTTTCACCAGAGATGTGCTATGCTTGCTATGGATGCGGCTCATACCCACCAATCATATTCATTGGTCCACATAGCCGTTCACATTACGTAGCCGTTCGAGGAAGATACAGATTCACAACACGCATCCAAATCACACGTCTTTCCATAAAAAAAGCATAGCTTAATTGAACCCGTTTCCACCAGTACAATGCTATGTGGACCAATGAATATGATTGGTGCATGTCAAACGCACCTATAACAACATAAACTACGATTTTTAATTTCGTGGAATTCTGACATTTCTTAGTGTTACTAGCCAAAAAATATTAGGACATCTTTGTTGGAAAAGCACACTAAAAATAATTTATTATATTTATTCAGGTCACAAAACTGAAAAATACTATGGATTGATTAGTCTAAAGAAGTCTGGGTTGTAGTAAGTATCTCATACAAATGAATCCAACATTCAAATCTCCTTTGAAGGTTGAGCTAACACTCAAATTAGGCTTTAAGAGATCTACTTGACCGCCAGACGACAAACGAAGGATGAAAACAAAGTGAAATTCTCGCCATTTGTTAAAGCCCTTTGTATTTTTCATAAATATTTATTCGGAATTAGCATTTTATTTAATTGTTGATGATTACTTAGACGCTTTTTGCCCCTAAAGAGTCCCAACGAAACCCTGTTACTACGCTCCGCTGCTTTTGTGTTTGTGTCCCTCCGTTTTTCACAGGTACATATCTTTCTGGCTAAAATCACCACAATGTGTCTAAAATATATCATCGAAAAAAATAGTAATTTTAAACACTTCTGTTGCTTGTTCTCACATTTACTATCTCATCATCATCATCATTTCAGCCGAAAGACGTCCACTGCTGAACTGAACACAGGCCTCCCCAAGGCTCGCCAAACAGATCGGCCCTGCGCCATCTGCATCCAATGCGTTCTCGCTACCTTCACCAGGTCACTGCGTCTTCCGGTCCACGGACGCTACTCGAGAACCATTCGGCCCCATCGGTTGTCAGTTCTACGAGCAATGTGCCCTGTCCACTGCCACTTAAGTCTAGGGATTCTTCGTTTGATTTACTATCTATATTTGGGTAATTTGAGTGTTCCACATCACTTTTTTGTAGATATGGCAGAAGATTCTGATACAGTTTCAAGTTATCCATTTCTAATTGTTTCAAGACGAAAGAGATACCTAAACTGAATGGCAATCACAAAGTCGCCATTTCATGCTAGCCTAAGCGTGTGCCACGAAGTTTGTTTATGTGCTACGAGGCCTCTACAAGGCTCTACGGAAATGCAGTATCTCAAATAAGGTACTATTTTAACAGGCAAGGCATGTTTTTTGAAGATGTATCAATTGCTCACCAATAAAAGTTCTAATAAAACTAGCCTTTACCCGCGGCTTTGCTCGCTTGAACCATTAGATTTACAGTCGAATTGAAATTTCGGCATTTTACTACAAACCATCATTACGCAAAAATACACGATTTTTAACCGGTGATCAGGAGTTGAAAAATATTGATCCCTAGCCAAAATGGAATTTAATAGACGAGGTCTCAAAGCAATGTAGTCTCGGTTTCATTAAAAAATAAACTTTATTGTTAAAACTTTAAGTTACTAACTTGTCAAAGAGGTTTTAAGCTCATAGACTAAATTATGTGTAGGGTGACAACGATATTATTAAAAAGTGATTTTCTAAATAATCATTATTAAAAAGTAAACGTTTTGTTTCATGTAACTGCGACTTAAATGTAATCGCCACCGAATACCTACTGATCTAGAAAAATTGGTTCCTGATCACCGATTAAAAATCATCGTGTATTATTAACTCCTATAAGTCCTATAAGTCCTCTTCTAAAGAATAGGTATTTTAGCTCTCCTAATTCCGATCACTGGTTATAGTAATTAGTGGTATATGTACTTATATATGTTAGAGGGTGGTCCATGATGAGAAGTTAAACACTGAATCTAATAATAGACCTTTCATTTCGACGCTTACACTTTGAAAGTTTCAACCATAATGGCCGCTTGACTGATTGTAGCGCCTTTTATACTACATTGAAAACAAGTCTTCTAATCAAATTAATGACTACAATTGATTTAAAAATACCTTAATAAATAAGCATAGCATTATAACAATAATTAAATAATTATAAAGTGTTCTTATCTTATTTTATTTTTATACAAAAATCATAGTTTTAAATTGCAAATTGTTGATTACATTATAATTCAATCAAAAATACTTTTGTTAAATTGTTAACAATTATAAAAAATTATCAATTGAGTCCATCGCTATCATATAATATGTATGTATAGTTATGTTTTTATCAACCCCGACCTCTCTCTCACCTCGACCTCATACAATCAGCTTACGTCATGAGAACTTAACACTAAACTGCCTCCTCGTGATCCAATAAACAAACCGACCTCACATAAACAAGGCAAGACAATCTATATCTTAACGGGGGGTAGTACACCCGCCGCAAATGTATCACGCCTGACCCGAACTTATTATTTGCTGATGCTTTGTTGTTTGCTGAGACTATGAACTGAGTCTCTTGGTTACTCGATGAAAGCACGTAAACAGGGGGGCTATTGCTAAATTCGAAATTTGAAGTTCGTATAGTGGCATCCTTTTCATCCTTCTGTTTCAGATTATTAGCGTGAATGGAACGGCATGATACGAAGTTCAAAAATCGGATTTCGTAGTATAAGACCAGTGCTGCAGTGGTAGATTTTCAAACGATTGTGTTTTATACACCGTGAGAAACGAGATGCTAGATTTATTTTTCATAAAATAACAACAATTATACAATACAATCCAAACTCCATCCTAATATTATAAATGCGACACTGTGTCTGTCTGTCTCTCTATATCTGTCTGTCTATTACTTCTTCACGCTTAAACCGCTGAACCGATTTAGATGAAATTCGGTATATATCTAAGTATACCAACTATATCTACTTTGAGTCCCGGGAAAAACATATCATAGTTTTTATCTCGGAAAATTGCAGTTCCCACGTGATAGCGATAAACGAATTCTTCGCAGACGGAGTCGCAGGAAAAACTAGTGTTGAATATATGTCATCTTGTATGCAAAGTTTTTGTGTGTAAAATAGGTCAGAAACTAATGATATCTTCTGGATATCTTCTAAGGCGCGCGCTAAGTCTAATCATCGTCTCATAAAAACAAGAAGCCCGCGTATTTTCATTATTTTCTCATCTGCCTCCAACAAGGATGATCACGAGTAGCCCTAGATCATAAACAAGGGGTGTCGCATACTTTAATATCAATTTGCTAGGTCGCCCGCGGTTCCGAATTATTTCCCGTGACCCATACATTAAGCTACGGGTGTCCCCGAGTTATTATGTGGCCTAACATTTTTCATCTGGGTACTTTTAGACCCCCACTGAGACGCTGAGTGGGAGATGTTGCTAGCACTTGGTGGGTTTAGTTGGGAGCTATATTGTAGCGGGGGTTAGTGTTGATCGTGATTTATACAGAAAGTTGAATATTATACTTTGTTTTAGACAGTGCGCCAAGCCTTGTTTACGTAAATGGGTCATTATTCTAACGTTTCGACCGCCGTACTTTCGTGATCCTATTTTCTACGAAGTGACTGCAGATTTTTTATTATTATGAGAGTGAAGCAAACGGGGTCATCTGATGGAAAATGATAACCACCAAATAAATATCAACAACTCAAAGAGAGTCAGTGATCTGTTGCCGGTCTTTAAAGGAAGTATAAACCCTTTTCTTGAAAGCCCCGATGTTATAGTTGTCTGGAAACACTGCTGCCGAGAGTTGATTCCACAGGTTTACTGTAATGGCAGGAAGTGCCGAAGAAAACGTACAGTTGTGGACCGCTATTCATCGAGATGGTGACTATGGAACTTAGACTTTTGGCGGCAGGTGTGATGGTGGAGTTTCGCAGCAGGCATCAAATTAAATAATTTTTCGAAGCACTCGCCGTGGCAGAGCCACGATACACAAACAAAAAAAAAGAAAGGAAAAAAAAGAAAAAGAAGAAAGATTGAATGATTGATTGATTGGTTTCATAGAGAAAATTATTGCTCAAAGATGTCTTAGTAAGTAGGTACGTCGTCGTTTTAATGCATTGATTGCATATTTACTATTCCAAATTAAATTTAAACACATTACTTGTATATATTTTTGTAATCTCTTTTAAAATTCCTTTATTTTGATACCCTACTAGATAGGTTTGAATAAAAAAATTTTTTTGATGACTCACAATTTGACGCCAAAAACCCGCCATTTTGATTTTTCAAGAGTTTCATGTATCCAGTGTTACTTGCGTTATCAAGACGAATCCAATGACGTATCATTTATCAAAATCGGTTCAGCCGCTGTGTAGTTACGAGAGGGCATAGGAATGGACATACATACATACGGGTCAAACACATAACCCTTCCATCTTCGCAGTCGGGTAATAAAACTATACACGTAAAAAGAATCCGTGAAGTACACTCAAAAACAACTTTTCCTTATCAGCTTAACACATATCACCAACTACACCCTTCCCAATAACTCCACACCTCAAAAGAAACACGTCCTGCCGTGTAGAACTCTTTCCGAACTCCTCGCATACTGCACGATAGGGCTACACGAGAATTCCATTACAAGACCTTTTTGCTGCACTTGTATTCCTAATGGACCCGCCATGTGTTACAGAACCACAGCGCCGATGAGCCTCTAAATTTAATACGGAGTCCGGAATATAAGAGACACACGACACTTGTAGTTTAGGAAACCAGTGCCTAATAAGGAAAAAGAATCATCTAGGTATGGGATGGATTTGCTCTTCCATCCTCTACTGGTCGTATTTCGCCGCCTGTCACAATTGTGTAGGCATCTACTTACGAGTAGGTACATGCTCTCGTGCATTCCCAGCATCTGAACACATCCACGGCTTAGTTTTGAGACTAGAAAACTGTAATTTTTCATGGATTGGATATATGTAGCAATTACCCCGACAAAGTGGCAAAATAAAATGAAGAAAAAAAAATTTTTTAGGGTACCTCCCATAGACGTAAAGTAGGGTGATTTTTTTTCGTCTATCGTTATAGTGTGGGGTATCGTTGGATGGTCCTTTAAAATCATTACTGAGTTGTGAAGACGATTTTTCAATACAGTCATTCGTCGATACTAACCATTCTAGCATAGTATACATTTAAGTTAACAAATAACAGGGTATTCATAAATTAGATACTTACTTTATTATAGGGCGACATCTATCTAGGTTAAAATATTCACCGTCCTTTCTAGCTTTGTGTCTCTCCTAAGCGGACCGGTCGCTTTCCCCGAATTTACGTGCTAGAAGTACTTTAATTCAAATTGGCTGAACTGTCACACTTCATCGTACTTGACCAAACGGTGGGCTCTGAATATATTAACTGTGCTTTAAACTCAGCCAAGTCAGTATTTTCCCAATGTTTGTACAAAGCTCATTTATCTAGGGCAAACATCATGAATTAAGGGATCCATTCAAATTTCAGCTCACCGACCTCTTCTATACTATATTAGTTAAGGACCTTATAGGATGAAGTGTTACGACTTTTAAATAGATTCAAATCACTACGGGAATGTTGTGAATTTTCCAACCAACCAAACAATGGAAAACATGGCCATGAAATATTTTTATTTAACACGTAACCAAACAAAATATACTTACTCACGCCTTCACAAACATCAAACAACCCAACAATAATAAGAGTAATCCAACCAAACTCGGACTTTATCTTCTGTGAAAGATGTCACAATAAAGTCTTTGTTTTTTATAAGTTAATGTAAAGATTTAATTTTTGACACGTTTTTTCTGACTTTAGGTACTTTTTGTAGACTGTAATCCCAACAAAAACATTCTGTAAAAAACTAGCCAAGTCTCGACGGAGCTGCTTGTTTATCGCTAAAAAGTAATGAAATCTGAACATAGTCGTGCCAAGTCTAAGGTTCCTTACTGCGATTTCTTTATTATTATAGTTAATGTTGTATGACTTGGCCGTTGAAGGGTACACAAGGGTACAAAACCAGGTGCTCCATGACACCATTGCACCAATCTGTCGCCAGAACCGCTACCCATTGACGATGGAAAATTGCCACCTTGGAAAACGTTGATTCAATAACCAGTCAATTGTAGGCTTGATAAAGCTGCGTATTTCAATAATACTTATATATTGGTGAGCCTGAAACAAACACTTCTTTTTGGAGCGTTAAATCGACCATCGATCTAACATAAAATAGACGTACAGACGGACTTTTATCAATGATTAGAAGTCCGTCTGTACTGGAAATAACTTTTTATACTGTTTGTTTCAGGCTCGCCTATACATTAATAAGTATTATTGAAATCTGTACGCAGCTTTATCAAGCCTACAAGTGACTGGTTATTGAATCAACGTTTTCCAAGTGGCAATTTTCCATCGTCAATGGGTAGCGGTTCTGGCGACAGATTGGTGCAATGGTGTCATGGAGCACCTGGTTTTGTACCCTTGTGTACCCTTCAACGGCCAAGTCACACAACATTAACTATAATGATAAAGAAATCGCAGTAAGGAACCTTAGACTTGGCACCACTTTGTCTAGATGTCATTACTTTTTAGAGATAAACAAGCAGCTCCATCGAGACTTGGCTAGTTTTTTACAGAATTTTTTTGGTGGGATTTCACTTCTTTTTGTAGAAACGTGGGCATATTGGAATATTTTTTGTAAAGGCGGTACCTATGTCGATCTCTAATAGTTTGGTTGGGCTCTTGTGTTTTCTAATCAGGGTCACCAGGTACTCCAGATCTTCGATTATCCTAGTTTTTATAGTTTTCCCTTTATGTGGCCATTAAACCCTAACTCTGTACCAAATTTCAGCTCTCTGAGTTTATGGAAAGTACTAGTTCTATTCTGATGATCATGAGTGAGTGAGTGTGAGTGAGTGTCATAAATGCGAAACTTTGCTTTCGCTTAACTTCGGAACTAAATGACCTACAGGCTTTAAATTTTGGATTTTAAGTATGTGATTATAGCTTACTGGATGACGAAATTTCTGCGTTCTGGTCTTATCCAGAGGTTCTCAAATAGGGGCCTGAAAATGCGGCGAAATGGTTCCAGTAAAGGATGGTACGGCAGTGTTTGCTTCGCGCTCAACTTGGCGGGGGCACTGCCGTGTCCCCCGATTATATTATCATCCAAACTACATATCCACCAAATTAAAGTCAATTCGATACTAGAAGTGGGTGAAATTCAACTTGCGAGATTTGAAGCCATCTTACATGCGAGTATATAATATGTACAGTCGAGTTCACCAATATCTGTACAGCCAACCTTTCGTAAATATCTATACATAGACCTTATTACGGTATCATAAGGTCTATGTATAGATATTTATGAAAGGTTGGCGATGCATATATTGGTGAAATCGACTGTAATACGAAAATTGCAAGTTAAATAAAAACTTATAAAAAAATGACATCAGTACAGATTTAATAAACGACATTGTTTCGTGCATTAAGCGAAACATTTCAATGTCACAAAACATCCCGCAAAGTTAAGTCGGTAATTGTGTTAAAAAGCTATTAAAACCATCTGGATTCTATTTCGCAGTGGAAATGGCACAAAGTTGCGATTCAGTAACGACTCCGAGGGGAGTTTTACCAACCAGTGATTAAAACTAACTGTAGCTTATGAAATATGACGGGAGGTTGTATCGTGGCTTCCTAGCGAGCACGTAGCTCTAGATTGTCATAGTTTTGCAATATTCACTCATCACGTAAATAGTTTTGAGGGTATTCAGTAGAGCTGCTTTGATAGAAGCAAAACTATAGAGATATGTGATGACGATTGTGCGCGCAAGCTTCTGTGCAGCTAACGTAAAGTCGGGCTATTACGACCGCACTCCGCATTGTACATCCTGGCGTTCACCGCTCTCTTGCAACTGACCTTCGCCGCTCTCTTGCAACTGGCCCTCGCCGCTCTCTTGCAACTCTTCTTCGTTGCTCTCTTGCAACTGGCCTTCGCCGCTCTCTTGCAATAATTTGCAATAAAATATTGCGACTATAAATTGAGATGTAAGCTATGCTATCTCTCAAGTTGGATCAAACTGCACACAGTGTGCAAATTTTATTAAAATCGGTTAAGTAGTTTAGGAGTCCATTGCGGACAAATAACTTGACACGTCATTTATATATATTAAGATTATGAATGTAGCTAAAATAAAGCCTTATGTTTGTTTTATTACATGTATACCTTGTGTACTTATGGCAAATAAATGATTTGATTTTGATTTGATTTGATTTCTGTCATAGGGCTGTATCGCTGAGGATGCTCAAAAAGAATGCGAAACGCTTACACCATCATCATTTCAGCCGAAAGACACATACGCACAATACGCACATAGGCCTCCCCCAAAGTTCGCCAAACATACCGATCCTGCGCCATCAGCATCCAACGCGTTTCCGCAACCTTAACCAGGTCGTCCCTCCATCTTGTTGGAGGCCTCCCTGCACTACGCCTTCCGGTCCGTGGACGCCGTTTGAGAACCTTTTCGCTCCATCGGCCATCAGCTCTACGAGCGATGTGCCCTTGTGAGTCTACGAGCGATGCGCACAGCTACTTGATCGGTAAGTATAACTTGCTGCCATTCACGCTACCATTTATTTTAACATGGACTTCCATACAGTAATGCCTGATTCTGTACCCTTGCGCGGAGATTTTCATTGAAAATCCTGGCACCTTTTCAAAGAAAATTGAAAGTTTAATTAACATTGGCATGCTGCCACATACATGAGAGATTCACTTAAATCACTAATTACTTGTGCCTATCCTTTAACATTAAATTAGGTAAATATCATAAATATGGCTAAACCAAGTGCATAGAAACATGATAATTTTAATTACTCCACAGTTCAGTACTAAATATGCGTGGTAAAAACGTCAAAGAAACCCTCGGTGCGCGAATCTGACTCGCACTTGGCCAGTTTTCTTGAGTGCTCTTTTTGAAAGTACTTGTGCGGATGTTATTTTATTTAGTACCTAAACTAAAGACCGATATACTAAGGATATACTAGTAATATTTAACGACTCCTTTATTCCGTCCAATTCAAGATAATGTTTTTTGTTGCTAGATGTATGTACTTACTGGGAGTACCTTGAACTTGAAATATAAATAAAACAATAATCCAACATAGAACAATATCGTGTCAATAAGGTTAAAATGTAATGTATTTATTGTATGGGGCTTGTTCCCTGAAATGTAATTGAGTAAGTATTATGTAGGTTTATTTTCAAACAATCAATTTGAGCACAATATTTGTTATTGTGTAGTAACTATCCCCAGAGTTTGAATAATTGAATGCCAGCCAAATAATTGTTTTTGAATTAATTTTACTGGCGTAACTGTCTATTTGTTCTTGCAAATGCGTTTATATTAAAATGTTTTGTATTTAGGTACTTGAATGTTGTAAAAAACATTTTAATAAAAGGATACAGCTTTACTGGAAATGACCCAACATTTTTTAAGTTGGGACTATGCTATTTTAGGATAGCGAAATAAAAAATCTTTAGATCATATTACGTAAGTACAGTCGAGGCCATAAATATATGTCGAAGGTTGCGTGGTCGAACCCTATACCTAAATAGAAATTTTAATTTATTTATTTATTTATTTATATATTTAAATTGTATGGTCATGAGTAGTACAGTTCTTAATAGATTTATTCTACAGTTCATCATGTCCTGCCTCAGAGAGGCGTACAATATTTAAACTTAATTCTACATAAAATATGAATTTGAATTTAAACAACTTCCAATAAATAATTAGTACAATGTCATATTGAATAAAAGATATCATATACTGTCAAACAAAATTCACACGATTAAAGCATAACTGATTATTCATGAAATAAATTGATTACAATGTTAATTAGAATTAAATTTAGTTACATAATTATAAGATACTAAAATTATTAGTCCTTCCTTCTTTCTGGTAAAGGGTTGCCTGGAAGAGATCGCTCTTAAGCGATAAGGCCGCCTATTGCTTACCTTGTAACTTACTCTCTGTGTACCTGTTTTCTGTATTGCTTACTATTCCTGGTGTACAATAAAGAGTCATTGTATTGTATTGTATTGTATTGTATTATTTGGACAAGAAATCGGACACACTATATACACATTCGTTGACTAGCCACTTAAAAAGGTTTATCTTAAATTGAGCCGGCGTTAGTTTTTTTAGGTCGACAGATAGTTTATTATACATATATTTTAGCACTCATGCACATGATACTCCTAGAGAAAAACGCTGACTTTGACACCGGACAAACAACATCATACCCATATTTAGATTGTAATCTAGGTCTTGGATTTCTTAAGGTGTAATTGATTGTTAAAAAAAAACACTACGTAAAACATCTTAATAACACAACCTAGGTTTAGTTAAGCTACTGACAAACATATATGAGTCCTTGATACTTGAAATAAATTATTATAAATAATTAATAAATAATATAAAAAAAAATTAAAACTTATCGGGTTTGACCAGGCAACCCTCAATTTACGTTACCAAGACGTCAAAATTATCTATACACCTGTACGCCACTAGTCATAAGGTTAGTATTTACAAGGATGATATAGACTGGATTGGCAGTCGCCATAGTACGGATCGGCCGCGGTTTTTGTAGTTCGATTATTATATCTAGATGGCGCTGAAATATAGCCAGAGGCTTTGATGGCAAAACAATAAGACTACAGATGTTTCATATTACTACTGTTGACGCCTAGCGCCACCTAGTGATAGCTCGCAAAAACACAAATGACGGCGGGATGAGGGGAGCGGTGCGAGGGGAAAGTCAACGGTCGTTATTCGTCGATATACCTTACTACTTGATACATGTTATTTTTTCATAATTTTAATAAATTAATTATTGTTCAAAAAAGTATCAAAAATCTCATTGAAGACTCCAACTAAGTACCCAGACATTCAAAATAGAGGGAAGACCTGCCTGGCTGCCTAAGGATAAGTAGCAACAACTACAAATGTATTATTTTTCAAAAATATTGCATAATAATACATTTTGCAGTGATATGAAACATCTGTAGTCTTATTGTTTTGCCTTCAAAGCCTCTGGCTATATTTCAGCGCCATCTAGATTTAATAATCGAACTACAAAAACCGCGGCCGATCCGTCTATGGCGACTGCCAATCCAGTCTATATCATCCTTGGTAATTACATGTATTTGACGCGATGCGGACATATATTTATACGCTTAACTGCACATATTCCACAAAAGGTATATTGTGTAGCCACAGAAGCTCGTACAGTCAAGGGCAAAGATATGTATACACTTTAGTACCTTGTCTATTTTCGTCATATTTGAACTGCCATATATGAACTGTCACAGTGGTTAAAGTGACAAGGTACTAAAGTGTATACATATTTTTGCCCTTGACTGTACACGCGTGTATGTAAATAAATTCAATATCCTGTCTTCGTGGACACGCCGTCAAACAAAGTCGGTCGGTCGGCCGATAGTTGGATTTGCGAACTAGGTTGAGATTGTCTCGTTTTCTTCGGGAATAAAAACCGGCTAAGTACGAAAAGAAAGAAAGATTCCGCACTCGTTAAAAACGTCCAAGAAACACGTTTATTGTATCATCATCATCCCAGCCTATATACGTCCCACTGCAGGGCACAGGCCTCCTCTCAGAATTGCGGATTGGGAACTTCACACACACCTATGAATTTCTTCGCAGGTTTCCTCACGAGGTTTTCCTCGCCTTCTTTGTTTACTGTATGGAATTCCCTTAAATTTTAGCAATATTTATTTTTATTTTTGGGGCGTCATTTCAAAGTGGATTCTTGCCATTTTCCTTACCGTATTTTTCCTAAGATTTAAAGCTCTTTTAGGGCCTGAGTAGGTATGCCGTTGTTTTTGTATTGTATTTTGTAAGTTTAAGGATATGTCGAATTCGTGATCCTACTTTTTTCTTATAACCATTTAAAATTAACCTTTTCGTAACATAATGCCACCACCACCATACCATACACTATATATGACTATACCATAGGTTTTTTTAGGTAACCTATCGATGTTTAGAATCTCATTTACTCGAATTTCATATATCCGAAAACGGTTCACCGACTTTTTAAAATCCATATATTTTGTTTTTCCATAACTTCACAATACCACAGATTTATTTAATCACAGTTTTATTTGCCAACAAAATCAAAAGTCCCGAATTACATTAATCTATTTTTTATTTGCCAACCTAATCAGTTGCCATATTTTCATAATCTAAATGTAACGAAAAGCCAGTATGTTTTTATTATCTACCTAACCTAACATCAGAGTAAGACAACATTACTTAATTTTTAGCGAGCGAGCAAGACGGTTCGGAGCGGAAGCGACTCGGATAGATTAGGTTCAAAGGCTAATGCGGGAGCGTAGCGGAGCGAAGCTCCCGCATTAGCCTTTGGTGTTAGTTATTTTTTTTATAACCACCTACAAAACCCCCTACCCACATAGCAAACTCAATAAAATATTTGGACAACATTAAACAACAAAATTAATATTACACTCCACACATAATTGTATGGTCGCCTTTTGTACCCCTGACCTTTGCGGAATAATAATTTTGCGGAATAAATATATATTTGGCAAATGATCCTATTTCATGCAGTTGGATTTTGAATCATTTGGCAAATAAAAAAATGGATTTTAAAACATTTGGCAAAAGAAAATATGGCAATAAAATTTCGGACAAACAATAATTTGGAAAATGAAAAAAAGGAGTTTCGTTTTCGGAATTTTAATATTCGGAAATGAGCTTTTCGAGAATATGATAGGTAACCGTTTTTTTATGTTCTTAAGAAAGCCTATAGTGTTAGCAAAAGCACGGGTCTAAATATCGGAAGGTGTAATATATCGAATATATAATAGTTATTATGTGTTAAAATAAGCTTGAGAAATCACTAAGAAGAAGCAGGTCTGTTTTTAGAGGTAAATGCCTTGTTAGCAGTTATGGTAATCTAAGCTGTTTAACCCATTACGTATTTCAAAGAAACAACAAACACGATGCCTCTACGCCGTAGCACCGCGTAGCTTGCCTACGCTTTTTTGGAACCGTGACAACAGTTTGTTTTTAGAAGTGATTACAACTATAAATATGTCTGAAAGTTTTGTTACTAATCGGAAAACTGGATGGTTTTTAGAATTCTGTACGTGGGTGAAGATCAAACACATTTGAACTTGTTAACCGGAAATTATTTATTATGTGTTTTGTGTGCGTGTGTGCGTGCGTGCGTGTGTGTATGTTGTCTGTTGCACAACTGGAAATTTTCATACTATTTTTTTAGTGACTTACTTACAAGTGTAAATACCCGACCACACGTAATAATTTATTTTTATAAGCCGGATATCACTTAGCCAGAGATTTTGGCGACTGGTTTGACAACAACAACTCGCTCTTAAACTGTATCAGTTCGTAATTCCTTTTCTATATTTATAGGTAAAGTGGGAGGTTCGAGATGGACGTAATAATGCTTGAAATTCGATCCTATTCCGGACGTGACGCGATTATCAAACAGCTAATCATATTTTATCGGCGATCAATACGATACTAGGTTATATCAAAGTTATATGTCTTTAGTTGACCAACTTGTTTTACGGGCCTGACATAAAATACTATACCTAGAAGTGACTAGCAGGTACACCTTTGGGCGAAAGCTTAATAGTATTTTATGCAACGGTTGTATAAGTGAGGTCTTAAAAGGCGAGTGACGTAAGTTGCGATACGAGCAAATGCGAGTATCGCAATGGAAGACGGCACGAGCCGTTAAGACCAAATTATACACCGTTGCATACAATATTTTTCCTACGACTCGACTCTACTGTACTGTACCCTACTGTAGGGTACAGTAGGGTAAAATAGGGTACAGTAGGGTAAAATGGGATACAGTCGGGAACAGTAGGGTAAAATAGGGTACAGTAGGGTACAGTCGGGTACAGTCGGGTACAGTAGGGTAAAATGGGGTACAGTCGGATACAGTCGGGTACAGTCGGGTGAAATAGGGTACAGTAGGGTACAGTCGGGTACAGTAGGGTAAAATGGGGTACAGTCGGGTACAGTAGGGTAAAATAGGGTACAGTAGGGTAAAATAGAGTACAGTAGGGTACAGTTGGGTACAGTAGGGTAAAATAGGGTATTTTACCCTACTGTACCCGACTGTACCCGACTGTACCCTACTGAACCCTATTTTACCCTACTGTACCCTATTTTACCCTATTTTACCCTACTGTACCCGACTGTACCCGACTGTATCCTACTGTAACCTATTTTACCCTACTGTACGCGACTGTACCCGACTGTACCCTACTGTACCCTATTTTACCCTGCTGTACCCGACTGTGCCCTATTTACCCTACTGTACCCGACTGTACCCAACTGTACCCTACTGTACCCTATTTTACCCTACTGTACCTGAATTTTTATTTTTGTAATGTCACTGTACTGTTTTTGGTGATCAATAAAGAATATTTGTATTGTATTGTATTGTATTGTATTGTATTGTATTGTACCCGACTGTACTCTACTGTACTCTATTTTACCCTACTGTACCCTACTGTACCCGACTGTACTCTACTGTACCCTATTTTACCCTATTGTGCCCGAATGTACCCTATTTTACCCTACTGTACCCGACTGTACCCTATTTTACCCTACTGTACCCGACTGTACCCGACTGTACCCTACTGTACCCTATTTTACCCTACTGTAACCGACTGTACTCTACTGTACCTTATTTTACCCTACTGTACCCGACTGTACCCTAATGTACCCTATTTTACCCTACTGTACCCGACTGTACCCTACTGTACCCTATTTTACCCTACTGTACCCGACTGTACCCGACTGTACCCTATTTTACCCTACTGTACCTAACTGTACCCTATTCTACCCTACTGTACCCGACTGTACCCTATTTTACCCGACTGTACCCGACTGTACCCTACTGAACCCTATTTTACCCTACTGTACCCTACTGTACCCTATTTTACCCTACTGTACCCGACTGTACCCGACTGTATCCTACTGTAACCTATTTTACCCTACTGTACCCGACTGTACCCGACTGTACCCTACTGTACCCTATTTTACCCTGCTGTACCCGACTGTGCCCTATTTTACCCTACTGTACCCGACTGTACCCGACTGTACCCTACTGTACCCTATTTTACCCTACTGTACCTGAATTTTTATTTTTGTAATGTCACTGTACTGTTTTTGGTGATCAATAAAGAATATTTGTATTGTATTGTATTGTATTGTATTGTATTGTATTGTACCCGACTGTACTCTACTGTACTCTATTTTACCCTACTGTACCCTACTGTACCCGACTGTACTCTACTGTACCCTATTTTACCCTATTGTGCCCGAATGTACCCTATTTTACCCTACTGTACCCGACTGTACCCTATTTTACCCTACTGTACCCGACTGTACCCGACTGTACCCTACTGTACCCTATTTTACCCTACTGTACCTGAATTTTTATTTTTGTAATGTCACTGTACTGTTTTTGGTGATCAATAAAGAATATTTGTATTGTATTGTATTGTATTGTATTGTATTGTACCCGACTGTACTCTACTGTACTCTATTTTACCCTACTGTACCCTACTGTACCCGACTGTACTCTACTGTACCCTATTTTACCCTATTGTGCCCGAATGTACCCTATTTTACCCTACTGTACCCGACTGTACCCTATTTTACCCTACTGTACCCGACTGTACCCGACTGTACCCTACTGTACCCTATTTTACCCTACTGTAACCGACTGTACTCTACTGTACCTTATTTTACCCTACTGTACCCGACTGTACCCTATTTTATCCTACTGTACCCGACTGTACTCTACTGTACCCGACTGTACCCTATTTTACCCTATTTTACCCTACTGTACCCGACTGTACCCTAATGTACCCTATTTTACCCTACTGTACCCGACTGTACCCTACTGTACCCTATTTTACCCTACTGTACCCGACTGTACCCGACTGTACCCTATTTTACCCTACTAAACCTAACTGTACCCTATTCTACCCTACTGTACCCGACTGTACCCTATTTTACCCTACTGTACCCGACTGTACCCTTTTTTACCCTACTGTACCCGACTGTACCCTATTTTACCCTACCGTACCCGACTGTACCCGACTGTACCCTACTGTACCCTATTTTACCCTACTGTACCCGACTGTACCCTACTCTACTCAACTCAGCAGGTCTATAAACTGGGCTTTAGTGTTGAGTGTACCCTACATTTAATATTATGTGGCAGCTAGGTGTATCGTAATAACGACATTACGACACAAGTGCTGTTATGGCGAATAGATTAAGTATAGACTTTCTGAAGTCATATTATCTATGTTCTTATATATTTGTTCGCGACCATGTAAAAACCAGATAAAAGTACAGGAGTAGGAAAAGGCTATTTGTTGTCATTTCAGAAAACTTAATTCCTTTCCTTTCCAGCACTATTTCACAAAACTTCTTTGATTTTTCTTTGTCTCGGTTATTTCACTTCTTGTTTTAATCCGCGCAGAGTTGTATACTTGGCAAGTAAGTTATATTATAGTATAGTAGTGAGTTATATTGTAGTAGTAGTATTATGATTAAGTAATTTTGTTAAAATTATTCCTTTTTATGATCTACAAATTATCCATTTACGCAAGTAGTTTATGTAGTTTATCGCTTATATTTATAAGTGTACATTTTATCTATCTGTGTGGCGTTCCGGGTATTACCGACGGTACTGGCTGAAAATCAGCGCTGGGGTGTTATAAACGCCTCAGCATTATGCTGAGCCAGTGTCCAATTTGCAACCGCAATGACACACTCTATTTTTAGCCTTTGTATTGTCCTTTTTGTAAAAATATTTATGTGTCTTGTGTTGTTGTAAATAAATGTATTTTCTTTCTTTCTTTCTTTCTTAATTGCACCTAATATTTCTGACCGTCTTATTATGAAGAAGTTCTTTTTGATAACCTTTTTCGGGTTTGTATGCGTGTCTGTTACCATTTTTGTTAAGAACTAGGTTGTACAGTCAAGGGCAAAAATATGTATACACTTTAGTACCTTGTCTATTTTCGTCATATTTGAACTGCCATATATGAACTGTCACAGTGGTTAAAGTGACAGGGTACTAAAGTGTATACATATTTTTGCCCTTGACTGTACTATGTACTGAATTCAATGCGATTTTACTATGCATTAAATCGATATCATTTAGAGCAGGTTTATAGATGTACCATAGGACATTGTAGTGTAAGCAAACATATAATTGTTTGCTTACACATCATCATCATCATCAGCATTTTAGCCAAAAGACGTCCACTGCTGAACATAGGCCTCCCCAAGGCTTGCCGAACAGATCGATCCTGTGCCATCCGCATATAACGCGTTCTCGCGGTTGTCGCTCCATCTTGTTGGAGGCCTACCTACACTCTGCGTCTTTCGATCCGTGGACGCTACTCGAGAACCTTTTGGCCCAATCGGTCTGGCGATTCTTCTATGTCGGTGCCACATACATGTCGGTTTGCTTACACATTTTTCTCAAAATCTACTGAACCAGTTTCAGTCCGATTTTTCATACTGTACTCTTTTCAAAGACCCGCTTTTGTTTATCGCGAGTTTTTATTATTTCCATTTTTGCCTTAGTTAAAATGCTTGTTCGAAGCTCAAAATTAATTAAATCCCGGAGTTATTCAACTGGAAATCCTAATGGTTCACGTAGACGACGCCTAAGTGGTTGTTTTATAATTACAAACTGCGCAGTGACTACAGTCTGATACTACAAGTCCGAATCTAAAGTCGTGCGCCAACAAAAACTAATCAACAAAGACCACAGTGGAAGTGGAAGACGTACCTACAGGGTGACCATTTTTGGTAGATTTCTACCATCCGGGCGGTGAAATATTTTGCATTAAATGAAAAAAATCTTTTTTTTTTTTTCTATTGTCTCCATAGGGACGGAAACAAGACAATAAAATAAAATAAAAAAAACAATTTTTTTCATTTAATGCATAATATTTCGCTGCCCAGATGATAGAAATCTACCAAAAATGGTCACCCTGCGTACCTACCCTAGCGTCCGACAAAAACCTTTAATTTATACCATTCTTGGCACGGCAAAAAGGAAAGGGCCTTAACTAACCTTCACAAGCTAACAACAAACACGCGCGTGCTAGTAACTTTGAACTTAAGACCTAGAATCAAAAGGTTCTGTTTGCAATTTCACAGTCCACATAAATATGCTTTTTCGAAAGTTAATCGTCGAATTCAGGTGCTTTTTTTCCGGCTATATTAATGTAGATGAATGCTATGATAATAAGCGTCTTATTGAAATCCTTTGCGAATGGAAATAGATGAATGGGTAATCAGAACATGTTCTTGGTAATGAACATTTATTGAGCGGAATGTTAACATTACTTATATTATAACTACCGTTTACCCCCGGTCTCGCCCGCTTTAACCATTTGAATTGAATTTCAGGGATTTCGGAAAGTTCCCGAGGGAATTCCCTAAAATAAACATGATACATGATAAACACCCTTGCCAAATTTCTTGTTTTTAAAGTCAACGGTTGAGAATTCAAGATTTTATCCACATAACCCCGTAGAAATATTTTACAAAATTGCTTTAGAATTCTGGTCGTTTTAGCGCAAACGAATAGCAAAGACACACTTACCTACATACTTACACAAGCACACGCGCACGCACACACGTAGGTACAGATGTTAGTAGGATAATATTATAACAATATTATTTTGGTGAATCATTCACACATTATTAACACATTGAGTGCTGAAGGTGAGTCTAATTGAAATTGGTGGCGATGCACCACATACATAAATGGTATTGTACGCTTTAATGCGTAGCTGGCACAAATTAGAAAAACTACCCCATGGATGCCAGTCTACGCAATGCTACGTATACGTAATATTGCGTAGCTAGCCTCGCACATTACTAACTACTACGCAATATTACGTAGTTGGCACTCGATGTGTTAATGGTCTATTATGGAGAGTAGATGAAAATTATAGGATAGGGTATATCTAAATAGCGCTAGAGCCTGGAAATTAGCAAATCATTAATTATTGTCCGTTTAAGAACCTATCTAAAAGCAATTCACGTAGTAACCAAACGTATAAGTCAATTTTATTAAAAGTGTAGCATTTTAGGAGTAGTAGGAAGCTGTACCTTAGTACTGCCAATACCAACACAGAACTAAAAAGAGGAAAAGAAATGTTAGCCATACAGTTAGATTCCTAAAAGAATTTATAATCAGTCCGTCAGTTAAGAGTAGATTATCAAAAAACATTCGACACGTACCAAACAAAAAATTATGAACTATAGCCCGTGTTAATCCTTTTCCAGGCATAGTGCATATAGCGACCACAAAAATCTACACAAATATTCAACCTTACCTACTTTATAGTACGGCAGAAAATCAAGCGAATTTGTTTAAAATATGCTTTGCTTTTAAATAATCCTGCATAGGTAAAAAATATAACACCGGGGTCACCGAGTCTGGAAAAGGGTTAAAGTTTCGTGTAGGTGTGGGGTGACGCCACAGATCCCCCTAATCGAACTATGACGCGCTCTATCTTAGTCTTTCTTTGTTTGATTGACAAAGTAAAAAATACGTGTCCAAATTTTTTGATAACCTAACTGATGGGCTAATTAGGGTTCCGTACCCAAAGGGTAAAAACGGGACCCTATTACTGAGGCTCCGCTGTCCGTCCGTCCGTCTGTCCGTCTGTCACCAGGCTGTATTTCATGAACTGTGATAGCTAGACAGTTGAAATTTTCACAGATGATGTATTTCGGTTGCCGCTTCGTGCGCGAGTCCGACTCGCACTTGGCCGGTTTTTTTTATCTACGATTCTACTCAATTGCTGTCTTCACTTTGTCACCTCTTATGGTATTAATGCGCATACGTTTTTTGGTGTATTCATAGGTTACGGTATATTAATTTATTGCGGTACTCACCAATGAAATGTAACTCCTTTTGCACCATCATAACTGCAATTAAATTCGTTACAGACTAAGCTACCAAAATAAATATAAATAATGGCTTTTTAACCACATCCACTCTCTTAGCTTGCGTTAATTTTTTCCGACTTCAAACGTCTTGACTAAGGTCACCTTGGAACTCCTACAACTCTTGTAAGCATTCTTTGTCGATCTCCAATACGGACGGTGGTCATGAAGCCATGATTAATAATTGCATTTTCTGCGTTCATTGCGTGCCGCCAGGTAACCACTATGCGGCGAGTGTCTCGGCTGCGCAATGAACAGAGAAAATTAAGTCGCGCGCAGTTTTAACCGAGCCGTTAGTTTGAGAAGAAAATTTAAATTACTAAAGAAACCTTGCGCAACTTTTCAGTGTTCTTAGATAAGAGTTGGGAACTCTAAAAGCAAAGAACTGCTTAATCCTACTATAGCCAGACCGTTTAAATGTGCCCTCGCCCGCGCGGTACATGGGCTGTAGGGTATGACGACAAAGGGGCCGAGCGAGGTGCGGGCGGTGAGCGCGCCTTTGTGTGCCTGCCGCTCGTACCTGTCGCGGCCCCTCTTTTTCGTCGTCATACCCCCCCCCCCAGTCCCTTTACCGCGCGGGCGAGGACCTGAAATGTATGATGTATAGGAAAGATTCGTGTCTAATCTCTAGACCAGTGGTGGTGTAGGGGTATGGCACACGGCACGGAATGCTGAGGACCTGGGTTCGATTCCCAGCATTGGTCTTTTTTCTGTGCATCTATATTTCAGTTTGTATTTAGTACGAAATAAGCGGTTTAGCTAAGTATACTTAATATTATTAATACAAAAGTTTGTATGTATGGTATTATGCTTGTCTGTGTTCGTTACTCTTTCGTGCTAAGAAAGTGCTAAGACGACTGGACGGATTTGGATGAAATTTGGTATGAGATAACCGGAACTCTGAAAATACATAGGCTACTTCATATCGCAATATTCCCACGGGATCGAGATGTAGCTATGTTAAATCTGGAACTTTAAACTACAAGTGTGATATATGAAATTTTATACGGTTATTCTGTTCTTCTACGTACAAGGCAAAAGCCGCGTGTACCTAAACACTTCTTAATAATAAAACGTGTATCATTTATCGCACCCTGCGTAATATTATAACGTCCCCTAAAACCATAAGGCCTTTAGTGTTCTCTTGCGATCAACCAAAAAGAGCTATTAGAATAGTCAAATGCAAATTCAGCGGTCGCAATAATTGAATAACGAATGAAAATAAGAGCATACAAGTCTTGTCCAGGTAAGTCAAGTAGTACCCAGGGTCAGACCCTTGTTATTGAAGCTCGCATACATTATGACAGTAATCCCGCCGGGGGCCTATTTGCATACTATTGTCCACGACCGCATTAACATTTAGACTACAGACGATACCCAAAAGCACAGGCCAATATCTTGCTATTTTAATAGGATCCGATGGACAGTATTATTGTGGCTGCTCTGTCCCCTTTTATTCGTATTGGGGATGTGATTGGTTTTTATAGGGATATTGTGCGATTACGTACACGTTTTGGGTCGCTGCGGATGCAACCTGAACGTTTATTTGTGTAGCCATGGATTACGGCTTTTTATTTCAGATCGAAGGCGCTTGATTGGTTGGTTTAACAAACAAACAACGACGTAACACATATTTCTTTTATTACAAATATTAATTGCACATAAGATCATTTCATACAAAAATATATTCTTAATTAAAAATATTCCCATTAAAATAAATCTATAAAACTGCAATAAATACCATATTCATCAGACAAATACATATTTAATCGTTTTTGAGTAAACATAATGGTCGACTTACTTATATTTTTGTAGGCACTAAAATTTAACAAAATGCACGAAAGTCAGATGTCAAGATTAATTAATTCAAGTACCTACTTAAAATAAAATTTTCTATCGACAAATTGATACAAAAAAAACCTAAACAAGTACTTACTTACCTATAATAATTAACAAGATTCTGCTTCATTATTGGCAAGACAGCCAACAAAGAAATAGAAGAGAACCGAGTTATTGTGAACTTAATGGAACTTTTAATTTAGTTTGGAAGCTAACTTTAAGTTAGTCACCATTTGTTTGACGTTGTCATTGTTTTATTTATCAATAATTCAACAATAATTACACTTATTTACATTTGTGATGAGAAGTGGTAACAGTACGTCTTTGATAAGGCTGGATTTGTGTTAAAGGCATAGGAAAATGAGTTATTACAATAATATTAAAATATTCGATTAATATTAACACATCCAAAGATAGAAGAATAACATCAAACCAACACGTATCCAGCCTTAGAGAGCACATTATTTTCCATGAGTGCGACATGACATGATGCTACCTCTAAATTACTATTTATTTTATTATAGCCGTTTTGTGACATATTCACTAGATTTGAGAAAAATACTTGAAAGTTCAAATTTAAACTTTTGAAAATTTCAATACTAGATCATACGAATTACCTACAAATGTGGGCTAATATCAGCAGTATTTTGTATTCTAAAAATATTATGTCGACATTTAAAATTTTTGGAAGATTTATAATCGTTTCGTGGTAGTCAGTTTAAATACTACTAACTATACAAAACCTCTAAGGCAAAATTGATGCTAAAATAACCGCATAGTAGATTTATAAGGAATTAAAGTGATTACAATTTTACTAATTACATTAAAACTAAGGCATATAATTGTCAACTTAAAAAAGAAAGTATGGATTCACTAAGTATTAATAATAATATTTTTCCTAATAATATAATATACGGCTGCGTGGGACGCACTGAGGGTAAATTGTACAACATATGGTAACTTTGTGACCTACTTGCTAAAATTAGTTAATAAGCTTAGTAATTTTAAGAAGCGATGCGTATAAAATTGTGACGTCATAATAAGAGAGCTCTAGTCGATAGAACGACGTATCAAATCTGGCATCGACTATGGCGTGGTTAGTCAGTGACTAGTTTGCTGTTGCCGCAGTTAAACAATATTGAATACCTACAGTTGAAAGACAAGTCGTTGAAGTCAAAGATAACGGAGGACGTGGCCAACTTAGCTCGGTGGCATTCCTAGACCAACTAGCGCTATCAGTTTTAGATGTAGGTTATTTTGAAACTTGATGAATTAAGATAGGAGTCGCTGTTGCTATTCTGGGAAGACAATGTTAGAATATTAATTTATACTATCGAATTTTGTAGACCGTATTAATTAGGAGTAGACTCGCAGCCTTGAAGGCGTGGTATATACAGTGCTCTAGGATAAAACACGAGCACTAAGTTTAAATTAGATTATTCGCTAATCAGACACGACAGAGTCTAGTGGAAACTTCGGTTACACAAACATGGCAACAGCAAACACAAGGCTAATCAATATTACAGGTAGGTAAGCTTCCATATCACAATACGAGACGTATCCAGGCGACGACTCCGACGTATCCCTCTTAACATTTTTGTTCAATTACAATTCATATCTAGCTAGCTATTTTATATACATACTTAGCGGGCACTCGTCAGTACATACTCGTTTATTTTATTAATCGTCTAAATTGATCTGTTGAAAAATTCATACGGATACAATTATGCATTAATTATTCGTAAGTAAACAATTGTATTGTTTACAAATACGAGTGATTCATGTTACGTAATATAATTTATTCCATAGGTTGAGCGTTACAGTTTAAAATAAGTAACGCATCAACATGAACTCACCGATAACACGCCAACAACATGATTTCACATAAATATTTGAAATTTCCAACATTATAATTGTACCACTAAATTTGTGACTTACATCGAAACACATTTTGTTTCACGTCGAATGCACTAGTAATTCGCGTGAACAAATGACTTATGCTTTGGGTTGCCAGGTTTTGGACATGTCCAGGTTTTAAAGTTTTGTCGAACAGAAGACCGCGTATGCGGTATCATTACTTTGAAATTATAAACAAACAACAACATGCCAACTTCACGCTCGCTGTTTGGTATAACTTTTACAGACATAACTTATATTTACAAGTGCAGCTTACTCATATTTACGGATTATTATTAAGATATAAGTAAATTGAATTCTTGTCTGCTTGGCTTAAGAAACCCAATTCGAACCTAAATCTTTACTTTATGTTTATTATTCGAATAAAACAAGTCAAAGCATCAAATTGCCTTTGTTGTTACTTTATGGAAACAATTTGATTTATTTAAGTTACGAATACTGATTTGGTAGCGAAATGGAAAGTGAGGTTAGAGTTTTGTTTCTTAGCTCCAAATTGCCCGAGCGAGCGTCCGACGCGACGGATTCTTTTGAATAGGATTTAACTTAAATTAGGGTGCGGTTAGTGTACGACCACGTATTTGTCGACCCTGAATGAAAGACAATAAATAATCCACGACCTGATACTTCTTAACCCTTATGGCTATTACATGTTGGTGTGAATTATCAAATCATTCATTATTGTCGTTACCGTAATTGCCGTAACCGCACCCTTCAATTGTATCACATACTAAACAAAAATCTAACCTAAAATATCACTTTTTAACAGAAAAGATATATCTCATTTATGCCTTAAATGAAACAAAGCGATGATTACTATAAAAAAAGCTTGTAAGTATCTTAAAGCACACCAAGTAAAGTTCATTTTAACAAGATCATCGATTTTGAGATACAAACTTTGGTATCAAAAGTAAAATTTTAGGTTAGAAACAGAAAACAACTAAAGATCCTTAATCACGCCAGGTGCCCAACCCAGACCGTTCTAATCCTAATAGATATACGCGAAAGTCGGTAAGCTCGGCGAGCTTTTGCGCTCGTATGCCACCTAAGGTCGCGAGCTTTATCAAACAAGACATCAGTCAAAAAGCTAGCCGAGCCACGTGACACACAGGTACGCGAACTTAAGCCGTTCGTACACAAGGCTACGCAAATCTTCCATACCCAACGATTTTGATTTCTAACCGAATGCAGAAAAAAAAATCGTAGAGGTTCGTACACAAGCACGTGTGTCGGCAAAGCGTACCTGTACTGTTCGTGCATATGCACTTCTATGAATTTGTACTCAGGCAGACGCTTAGATACCAAAATCGTAGTTTATCGCAAATTTGCGAAGGTGTACACTGTACACCTAGGGCCTCAGTCGTGCGTTTATCTAGCACTTAGGGGTTTAAAGTGTTTACCGGCAAGTCATCCTGGCAACCCATGTCAGTATCACAGCGCGCGCTAGGTGGCGTGTTCGAGCAGGGGTTCGTGGTCGAGCGAAGCCGGGCACTTGGACCTCGCAGCCAGCACCGCCACCTCGCCGTCGTCTGCGCAGGCGAGCGGCGAGTACACGACGCCGCGCGACCGGGTGGCCGGCGATCGCTTGCTACGTACCTAAATAAAAATGATAATAAATATCACGAGACACTGGACACCAGTGAAGGTTACCTGACAAAAAAATGCCACATTGGTAATGAAGGTTTTTTTTAAACGGCGTCTGTCTAATGGGACAATTTTGCCAGCGTCAAGATTAATGAAGGTTTCCTGATTGGTGGAATATCGCTTGATGACGTTAGTATCGTGAGGTCCGCTTGGCTCATTTAGTTATAAACCAATCGCAAACGGCATAAGTGTAAAAGTTGTCACGATACTAGCGCCATGTAGCCTGTCACCAAAACGCTCGCTGACCTTTGGGTCAGCACTTTGGGGTAATTACTTTGGTAAGACTTTGGTTTGGGTTGGTGGTGTTAAGTGGAGATGGGCAGGGCACATTGCCAGGATGAATCACGATCGTTGGGCGAGGCGAACACTCGAGTGGAGACCTCGTGAAAACACTCGCAGTAGAGGAAGACCACCAATGAGGTGGAAGGACGATATCTACCGACAGGCGGGTGGAGGATGGATGCATATGGCTGTCGATCGCCAGGCGTGGAGAAATGGAGAGGAGGCCTATGTCCGAAGACGGACGAACTAAGGGCTGCTATAGATAGATGGAAGGACTTTGGTAAGGAAAGCATCGTTAACACACCGAAAGCTCGAGAACAAACTTTCGTATTTTTCATACGTACCTAATATTTGCCCCGATCGGGGATAGAGCCCAGGACCTTCAGTTTCATGGCCAGGGTAGTGACCCAGTGAACCAGTAGACTACACTGATAAAATAAATTATTTATCCATAATTTATTCGAACACTAAGAAAAAAAATTCGTGTTACGACTGACTCCGATTGACCTAGTCCCAAACTAAGCAAAGCTTGTAATATGGGTACTAGACAACGGATAAACATACTTATATAGATAAATACATACCTATATATACATATTAAACATCCAAGACTCGAGCACAAACATTCGTATTTGTTACACAAATATCTGCCCCGACCGGGAATCGAACCCGGGACCTCAAGCTTCGTAGTCAGGTTCCCTAACCACTAGGCCATCCGGTCGTCTGAGGAAGACTACTTAAAATACTCAGCCCGGTGCTGTCAGCCTTCATTCAAATGATGCCCCCAATCAATTATATTGCTCGTCAAACATCGTACTTTTCGGTACAAGGGACACTTCCTCATCCTTATCAAATGGGATGGAAATATGCGAATAAAGTATCATGTCCAGTATAATCAAAAAAGGTCTTAAAAATATACATTACATTCAAAATATACAGTAGGTACATTCAAAGTAATGTTATATATTTTTTTTTGTAATAAGTTGTGTCTATGTCACACTACACTACCGTACAAAGGCATCTCTGTCATAGCTTCACAACTCCCGGTTTCGCGCAATGTTTACCCATCAGTCCAATTTCATAAAATTCCGTTTTTGTTTGACTTTATGCATCTTCAGGATATACCATTTTTACTTGAAAAATCGAAAGTGCCATTTAATAAAGTTAAAGGATTTAAAGACGAGCTAACTTCTCGGTATTCAAAATTATATTAACATCGTAATTTTTGAAATTCTTTTCCAAACTATGCAAAGCAAAACGATGCAGCAAGTGTTCAGCA
This sequence comes from Archips crataeganus, assembly GCA_947859365.1. Lineage (NCBI taxonomy): Eukaryota > Metazoa > Arthropoda > Insecta > Lepidoptera > Tortricidae > Archips > Archips crataeganus. The sequence goes on from OX402060.1 coordinate 12,470,768, forward strand.
TTCCTGGGTTAAACGAAAGACGATACAGCTCACGCGATATCGTCCCCAAAAGCGAAATAATGTCTAGCGCTAGGGAAATTAGTTTTCACTGCGGTATTTGTCGTGGTTTTTTGTAACTTTGCTGTTTTAAAATTAAAGTTTTCGCTGCACGTTGCAGGTGAAAACAAGCAATTACTAATTCAAACAAAAACCTAGCGTAGAATGGGATCTCAAGTTTAATTCAGCAGAGCAGAATAAGCGTGATAACAAAATTGAATGTCCGTGGACAGCAATATAGCAAGCACAGGACTGGTTGAGTTTAAAAAATGCGAAAAGCCATGTTTCTTTTTATTGTCAAAAAGTACCCAAAATGGTTTGAATATTTGATTGATTCAGTTATTCGTAACTACACGTGTAAGACAGCTAGGTATGTGTGTGTTTTCTGCATCATCATCATCATTTCAGCTGAAAGATTTTCACTGCTGAACATAGGGCACCCCCAGAGTTCGTCGTGCGTCATCCGCATCAGCGGGTCATCGCTCCATATTGTTGCGGGCCTACGTATATCGCGTCTTCCGGTCCGTGGACGCCATTTGAGAACCTTTTGGCCTCATCGGCCATTAATCCTACGAACGATGTGCCCTGCCCACTGCCACTTGAGTCTAGCATATCTTAGAGCTACGTCGGTGGCTTTAATTTTTGCGCGGATTGCATCATTTCTAATGTGATCCCGCAGAGTAACTCTGAGCATAGTTTTCTGCACAATGCATAGCAACACAAGTGACACTCTAACATCACAAGTGCGCTAAGAAATGGTAGCAGAACGAGTAGACCGACACTCAATTTTAATTTGACCCATTCAAATTACACTGGGTACAAATTATATGCACCCACCAAGTATGCTTGCGGAAGCACGGTTCACGCGTTCATGGACATAGCTTTACGTCTGATTGATTGACATCAAGTCTCCCGCATTACAGGCCATAACCGCAGCTATAAAGGATTAAGGGGATGTTTCACCACCTTATTGTCAAACTGCTGGTTACGTAACCAATGAATAAACTAAGTACTGGACAAATCTGTCAGCTAGTGTTTTTTCAGTTTCACCACTCCGGTCCTGTGCAAACTAAGTACCACATAACTAATCGTGGGTTTAACAAAAAGTCGGAATGGCAACGTCGCATTTCACGACCACGCGTTCCTGTTCGCACACTTTCGTTCAAAGCAAAAGCAAAATAAAGCAATTAAAGCAAAATAAATGGTTAACTATATAATTTTTGAATACATCTATTTTTTTTTGCATAAACAAATATGTAACATTATAATTGATCCAAAAACGGTATTTATTTACGATATTTTGTAAACAATAACAAAGAAAAATAAAAACACGTAAAACGAATCGAAAAGTGGCGCCAAACCATTTGACAGATAAACTTTTTTTTAATGGCGACATACAAGTTCAGGTAGAACAAACGATTGAGCCACTGAAAAAAAGTTTGTTATTAAAAAATATTACGAAATTTTGGATTTATTTTTACATACTAAAAGTGTTCCTACATTTTTTCATCCAAATCTTGATATTTAAATAATTTTATGCAATTTAGCATGACCTCTTTCTTTAAAAAATAAAAAATACTTTGATTTATTTTTCTGAAACCGGCTGAAGGGCTCTCCAACCATGGCCACAAAAAAATAAACTAACTTTATGTGACGGATAAAAATGCTAAATGCCTCCTGATCTGATGGTCAAATTAAGAAACAGTTTGTCCGTCACTTAGCGCTAATCGAGACTGGTGAAACAGAAATTTTAATTCCATCTGTCAAATAAGGTTATGATTAAGCTGATCCGAACTTTAAGAAAAGTGGTGAAACAGCCCCTAAATTTGCTTAATACATTAATAGTGTCCTTTGTAGCCTGAAGGATTAATCTGCACACGTTATACTAAAGTGCGGTTGCGCGCACTAAAGTTAGAAACACGAGATTATATCGCGCTGGTGACCGTGTACTGAATATTCCCGCTTTGACTGAAGTTTATTACGTCTGGTGCAGTTCTGATCGCAGCAGTGTCATGCGATATAAATCAGTAGCATAGGAATTGAATGTGACTAATGCATTTAAATGGTGGCATTACTCAATTGAATGGGACGCGGGAATATTAAGGCGAGCGTTTGAAGCATTAACAGAGGCTTTCATCAACAGGAAAAGCTGGCTATGTGTAGTTTGGCGGGTTATTTGAAAATTCTGAAGATTTTAAACAATTTTGATTTTTACTCGTTAAAAATCTCAAATATTTAACCTAGATATCGCTACAAATCAGAATAAATTCCGAGAAGTTAGACATAGTTGTAATTGGTTGTAGAATTCCTAGAAAGCATTGAGTGAGCGGAATGAATGGAATGCGTCGTTTGAGCGAATTACGTTACTTAAACTATTTTTAAGACCAACGTAACTAAGCAAGAACAACGTAACTAACATAGATATTAATTTATATAAACAATGATAGGGCTTGGGCCGAAGTTCCCATGCGGTCCCAGTACATACTGACAACCTCGTACAAACCATTGATTTACTTCTCAGGGTTATGCTGGTTTCTTCACGAAGTTGTCCATGGTAAATTTCAAATGCAATTTCACATAAATTCCGAAAAACTCGGGAGGGGAAGCTCGGCCTGGGCTCCACGACCCTCAGCTTGGGCATAGGTCTTAAATAAGGCAGTATTCACTCCATCCAGGATACTAGTCAACTCACCTGTAAGACCACGAGTACGGCTAGGAACAGCACAGTGGCGCCGACGCACACGGCCAGCGTGACGGCCGCGACTCCGGGCGCGGCGCGAGCGCTCTCCGTGTGCAGCGCGCCCCACTCCGCGATCCGGCGCTTGCCCGCCACGGAGGAGTTTATACAGTCCCCTGCAAACAGTGCCGGTGTACAGTCAAGGAAACTTAGTCGCGTACCTTTTCACAACCAATTTCACGATAATTTCGTTGGCAGATGTATAGAATGCAACATGACATTTGCAATGAAAAGGTACGTGATTGAGTTTCCTTGACTATACAGTCAACCAATTTGATTCCTAGGCACGCACACGCACGGAATGCTGAGGACCCGGGCGAAATTCCTAGCGCTGGTCTTTTTTCAAGGTTTTTCTGTGCATCCATGTTTCAGTTTGTATTTAGTATGAAATATATGGAGAATCGGAATCGACTCAAGTTAGATTGTTTATAAATTTAAAAAAATATACAAATGTCAGAAATTTGTTTCGACTTCAAAATGTCGAAGAACAGAAAACAAAGTTACCGTATTTTGTGATGTAAAATATCTGGCGAAAATATGAGTAACGACAGAGACTATTGTGACATGCATGTAGATAAAATTATGTATGCGACTGTGCATAGTTAGGATTAAAACACTCGTGTGATCTTATTATGAAACTCGCTTTCGTTCGTTTCATAAAAGCACACTCGTGTTTTAATGCCTCTCGTTATACACCAGTCTCATAAATAACTATTATAATAACCTTGGCTGTATAATAAAGCAACTGTTGCATCCACAAACGATGTAAACAAAACACGCTATCAACACAGATTCAAATTAATTTCATACGAGAACATCATCAGAATATCCATTAGTTCCTATAACAGCTCCCATTCGTGTTATTAAATTTAATTTGCATGTCGTTTCCAGTAAAGCAACGGCTCTCGCTGAATACAATATTTATTGATTTTGAATGATGTATGATCATAATTTACAACTTCCCTGGATGGTTGTAATCAATATTGATAGCTTAATAATACGTGAACTCGCAAAATGATGCCCGTCGTGCAGGGAGTGTATTACTGATTAATTAGTATACTCAGTCATAATAAATTTTACAGTAAAATAATAAATTAATACCGAAAATGGACCATACGTTATGATGCCTTTTTAACAATTTTTTTTGTGGTAATCTTCGGCCTATACAAGTGCCACTGCTGGGCACAAGCCTCTTCTCAGAAAGAGAAGGCTATGGCTTCCCCCATAAGGAAGGATAAGGATCCCACGCGAGCCCAGTGTGGATTTATTAAAACACACACAATTCAATATAATACTAATATTATAAAGCTAAAGAGTTTTTTTTCTTTGGTTGAACGCGCCAATCTCAGGAACTACTGGTTCCAATTGAAAAAATATTTTTTGTGTTGAATAGTCCACTTATCGCGGAAGGCTATAATAGGCTATATCACGCTACGACCAATAGGAGCGGAGCATCAATGATTAACGCGGACGAAGCCGCGGGCACCAGCTAGTGGTCAATACAAGATGTTTTCAAATGTAGTAATTCCGCACTCCAAAAAACTCACCGGGGTGAAAGTCGAGGCTCTAAACCACGATCCTCTGCATGAGAGGCCATGAGTCAAACCACACGGCTATCACGACTTTTTATAAGGTGGAACGGACGGAGTCTTTCATGTGCCCGTCCGACTCGCACTTGGCCGGATTAGTTTCCAAAACAACGCCAATTTCAACATTTCTTTAAGCGATAAGAAACCTAAACGACACAAACTATGGTAAAGTAGGTTCTTGTACAACTATAGAGGCGTGCAATCGCAACAATTCCCCGTCGGATGTATTCTATTTCTAGCAAGAAACTCATTAAATGGTAACAAGCCATCTGCGCTATGTTGAAACAGTTAAATGAAAAATATCGTTCCATTTATAAAACTACTCGCTGATGCCAACAGTGTACTTTATCAACAATATTGTAAACGGTTCGATGTAATAAAACTTGAGATAAATAAATGGAGTCCCTTTAGGCAAGGTTCCGAAGATACTGGCAGCGTTCCCCCTTTGAATAGCTAATCTATATTGTTAAAATTAACTATGTAATTATGTTCTTAAAATTCAAAGTGGTATATCATAAGCGTAGAATGGCCCGGCCATGACTACGCGCCACTGGCGGCAGCGGCGAGCGTTTTCTCTGTTCATTGCGCGGCCGAGACGCTCGCCGCACAGTGAGTGATTGTGCGGCACACGTTATGAACTGTATGCTTAGTATAAGTTTTACTTCACCAAAATACTTCTCGATCGCGTTTACGTATAAATTTCAATTCTATGGAAACATGGACGCGCGGCCGCGGAGGCGCGCGCTGTCCATGTTTCCCTGTAATTGATTTTTTTACGTAAACGCGATCGAGAAGTATTTTGGTGAAGTAAAACTTATACTAAGCGTACTGATTAAACACTCGCCGCTGCCGCCAGTCGCGCGAAGTCGTGGCCGGACCATAAGGCGTATCGAATTTCTTTATGCGTGTTTAAAATTACTGATATTTATGAATTAAACTTTGTAAAATTTACATCATAATTCCTATTAGGTTTAAAAGTTACATTTCTGTTAGGTATCTATATAAATTTAGGTTTGTCGTCCGTCCACGCCATTCATTAGCCTCTAATGATTAGAGAAACACGCAAACGACACGATGTAATTTGATAACGAGGTAAAAATTCAACAATCAAAGAAACTAATTTCTTTAGTATGCTGGTGGATTTTTTTAGAAAATTCTTTGTGAATGACATGTTAATGAGCTCATCCGGGACTCTATTTTCCCTTACCTGTTTCAGGGTGACAATGACAGCAGTCAGCCGCTGTGGAATTGGTGGCGGTGCCTCTCTCTGCGCAGCACGTCACGCATTGATTGTTTAGCCTAAAACAAGATAAATCAACGATGAACAACACGAAACATCTCATGGCTGCACTGTGTCATACCAGGTGTCCTAAGTAGGGGTATCTCTCTCGATATTCTTTGTCCAAGTTGTGGTCGATGGTTGAGAACTGGCTGGCATCTTTTCTAATTTCCCCTTCGTCTTCCACACTGCTATGATGCGAGTTGTAGTAGGTAATAGAGAACACTGCTGCCTGTCGCCTTTTAGGAGATCCACGGAAAGAGATGGGTCTGTCTTAATCTAAAACGACTATCTTCATGAACATAAAATTAGACCTGAACTTAATGTGGCAATCTTTCGCGATTTTAACTCACAACCCCTACACTTCCTCTACAACTTTCACTACTCATGACTAACTGAATTGATTCATAGCAATAAAAACGCGTGATTACTTAATTAACGGCCGGGTGTGTAAATAATGACATTATAAGTCCCTTACATTAACAGTGATGTAACTAACCTGTCTAACCGCAGTGGTCTGGAGCAAGATGTGCAACTAAACTGCCCCGGACCAGAGCACGTCCGGCAAGTCGAGTCGCACGCCTTGCACGTGCCACTGCTCGCATCGTAGTACTGCGAGCCGAGGCATTCCATACAGAGCCCGCCGTCTAGCATGAAGCGGGGCGGGCACGACTTGCAGTGGAGAGGGCCCGAGCCGTCACACTCGCGGCAGTAGTGGTGGCAGTGCCGGCAGCCGTCTGATGTCTGGTAGAATCCTGAGCAGATGGTTTTTCATTAGTTAAAGTAATAAGTAGTTTTTAAGTAGGTAAGCTTACTTGTTAATTTAGCTTTTCCAGGAGAACACATGCTGGAAAAGCTAAATCAGTTGTATGAAAGTTTTCTTTGGAACCCAGCTAAAAAAGGTGAGAGGACAGGTTGGTCTAGGTGACAAGTTTGTTTTACTGTCTTTAAAATCATGAAACTAGAATTTACTTGTATTCGTCCACGGATCCTTATCACGTTGTCGTCCTCTAGGTCAAGACATGATGAGATGACACTTAGAGTGGTGTTGCACCTTGTGAATATCCGAGGAACTTATTATAATTCTTGTTCTTATTTGTCACACGTTTTTTTTGCTATCGTACGTTGTCAATATCAAGATAGGTATGATGGGACCTTCTTCTGAGTCGCTATACTTTTAATCAATTTAGTCGTGGTCATCAATTGAGGATTGATATCACATTCTTTATAGTCAAGAGAACTTTTTTTGTTAAAATAGTGTAGTGGTTTCCCTTTGTCCTCCACACAGAAATGCTGGAGCCCGTAATTCATAGTTGGCAATAGAACGCTGCTGGCTACTCTCATATCAGATCCTTTAGTCACCTCATACACTCACTGAAAGAGATGGTGGTGGTATTTTACCTTGCGGACACTCGGGATGGCACTCGCCAGCCGCGAGCCGCCAGCCAGCTGGACACGAGGCGCACTGGTCGCGTCGCGGCCCGATGCACGTCCGACACGACAGGTAACACTTGGAACACGTGCTGCGATCCGCGTAGTAACTGTCAAAGAATAATAAGCATTACAGTTTTGCCACTTTGGCACTACAGCAAAGCCCAAGACACCCTTTGCGCTGGCGTAGTGAGGAATAGGTTCACTTGCAGGCGGCTTAAGCCAACTTTACGGAGCAGCATCAGACAACATGTCGTCGCCATCACACTACAGCTTTGTATGTATTTTAATGAAATATTTTCGTACCTAGGCATGTTCATTGAAATACATAGAAACCAGTAGTGCTGAGCCGAAACGTCGCCTTCTGCTGCCTGCTTCCTGAAGTCGACTACGTACTTGTACCCTTACGTCTAAAAGTACCCAAGTAGATAATGACCTGGGTAACCAGACTCTTGCTTCAGCATCATCGTCATCCCAGTCTATATACATCCCACTACAGGGCATAGGCCTCCACAGAATGAGAGGGCTTGGGGCATAGTTCCCACGCGGGCCCAGTGCGGATTGGGACACACACCATAGAATTTCTTCACAGGTGTGTGCAGGTTTCCTCACGATGTTTTCTTTTACCCTAGAGCAAATGGTAAATTTCAAATGTAATTTCGCACATACATTCCGAAAAACTCAAAGAGTTGCGAGCCGGGGTTCGAACCCGCGACCGTCTGCTTGGACCAACCACTATGGCACCGCGGCTTCCACTCTTGCTTGAGATATTTATTTTCATCTATTTTAGGAGATATTTTTAAGCCATTATCTACTTACTTATTTACTGTAAAGTTGTAAACGTGTAAAAGCGCGATTTTACTAGGATTTTATCGCAAAAAATATATAAAGAGTAGTGGGCGGTAACACAGTTATTTGCGCGCAACGACATATCTAAATCATAGTCGCGTTTCACGCGATGTTAATGCAACATGACGTTCTTGAGTAATGGTTTTCTTCATCTTCACAATAAAACCGTGATGGATCGCATGATGTGTCATGTACTACTTACTTACGTAACATGATAGTTACACCTTTTTAATTCCAGTGCCCTTTCTGAGATAGAACATACAGTTAAAATCTAGCTTGAATGAAAAATCACATGTAGACACAATTTCGCACAAAACTAAAATGTCAATCAGATACCGTTGAAAGATCATGGTATCATCTTCACCAAGACAGATTAGATGCCTAGTTTGAGATCAGCCCTGTATACTACTGTCTAATACGCGTACCACAGATGTAGGTATGTATGGTAAATACAATTAAATAATTGTTTGGTAGAGATCGATTTCAAGCAACAAGATAATAATATTATCTCTTAGCCTTTTTATTTTCGCTATCCCACTGCATTGATATGTAGAGTTCAATAATAAGTCTTGGAAGATAAATTTGGCCCATTTTCTGTTTTTAGATTGAGCTGAAATTTTGCATGCATTTTTAAATCAGACGATAGTGCATTATTATTATGACGTGGAGTTGATGTAATGATGGAGCTGGAAAGTAGCCATAAGAACTCCGTAATAAAACGACACGACCTCATCGAGTTTGGGTTTGTTTGATTCGTCTTGACGACTACTTTGGTAACCAGAAAGCAAAAAGTACAATCAGCAAAAAAGCTTTTATAAAAAATAGTTTTTTTAACAAAAAACTTATTTATAACTACTGCTACTATCATTAAACCGCAATGAGACTAGCAATGGAACTGGCAGTCATTCAAAGAATGATGGGCAAATTAGCCTGCATGCATACTCAATACGAACCGCATGCATACTTACCAAGTGAAAGGACTAGCTTACTAAAGCTTAATTTTCTAAAATGGAAATTAACTTCAAAGTCCCTGGAGAAGAGAGTTATCATTATCAGCCCTCAAATATGTGAGCTTACTCCAGTCGTCTTAATAACAAATCGATCGATAAGTCTACATACGAGTACATTACAATTCTATTCAGCAATCAAGCCGGGTTCCATACATATCTGCCCATCATTTTTAACGTAAAAATGTATGTCAAATGACAAAAAAGGATGAAAATTTAAAAACCACCCCCGCTTCTCCACCCGCTTTTTCACCCGACTGTCGAAGGAGGATTGTTTTTCGAGCGTATGTATTTATTTATGCATGTATGTATGCATGTATCATTCTTTGGCACGCCCCGCTGCCTAAACGGCTCAATGGATTTTGAAGTGTGAGGTGTCATTAGATTCGTCTCAGTTCCGCGAGAGACATAAGATATAGTATTTTCCCGGAATTCCCATGGGAACGAATTATAATACAGGCGGGTTTTTTCATCTAGTATTGAAATTAAAGCTATTACTCAATAGATTTAAGAATCCCGCTTTGCCCAAAAAAGTAATCTGGCAATGCCGCTACCTACTCACATCGCGTTCTAAAGATATAGGTACTACTCACCCGTCAGCGCAAGCGGTTCTGCAAGCGCCGGACTGCAGGCGCAGCGAGCCGGCGCACGCGGTGCAGTTGAGCCGCGACGCGCAGTTCGCGCAGCCGTGCACGCAGCGCGCGCACCGCCCCGCCTCCGAGTAGAAGCCGCGCGCGCACTCAACCACACATCTGCTGAATATCTTCATATCAACTTATAATCCAACGATTCCGCATATTATCACAGCCTATATACGTGCACACATACGAAAATGTCACGTGAGAGAGGGGGGGTTATTTACACATATTCGATACACAGGAACAGGGGTAGCTACCGACTTATCAATGATACGGGGCCCCCAGGCTACAGAGGCCCCTAACGTGTGTAGTGTAACTATAGCTTTCGTGTTTCTTTTGTCTTTATCCTGAATTTGGGCCCCCCAACTAATTTTGATACAGGGCCCCTCCAAGGCACGCTACGCCACTGCACAGGAAAATATAAAAATCATCAAATAGTACACATTTGCTGCCACGCATTGCTACGTGATACGCTCGTAACCAGAAGCTGATTTTAGCTTTGTATGCATTTGTATTTAAAATTCATATTTTAATTTCAAAGTCCGGGATACATACTTGTTGTCTTGTAAAAGATTAGGCGAAGGGCAAGTAAGGCACTGCTCGTCAGCGGCGCCGTAGCAAGTGTCGCATGCAGAGTTGCAGCGCCGGCAGAACCCGCCGTCGGCAAACTCCGACGTCGCGCAGTGGTCGCCCCCGATAGGAACACACTTGCCCTTCTTATTAAGTTCCCAACCAGTTTCGCAAGCTAAGCAGAAAGCGCTTGTACACGATGTGCAACCTACTTGACACCTGGAAATGAAAAGAACGTTAAAAATTGTAGAGTATTTAAGTCCACTTGCAAGCGGGATTATTTTCAAAACTTACTTTACGCATTCTTTTCTTTTCTTGTCAGCGTAGAATCTCGAAGGACATGAAGTGATGCAGCGTCCGTCCAACGTGTAGTGTGAGGGATGACATGTCACGCACTGCATCTCTCCTGGTCCTTCGCAGGTGTCACACGTAGGGTGACATTTGGCGCAGCCGTAGTCTTCAGTTTCATAATAAGAGGGCGGACAAGAGGCCATGCATGTGCCGCCGTGAAGTAATAGATGGTGGTCACAGGAATTGCAAGCGTCTGCTCGTTCAGAGCAAGTCGCGCAATGAGCTGCGCATGGCCGGCAAACCGAGGACTCGCTGTCCTCCCAATAACCATCCGGACATTGCTGCAAACATACAGCTAGGTCTGCTACTAATAAGTGAGCAGGAGCACACGTTAAACAAGAGTCTAATCCGGGACCTACGCAAGTCTCGCACGACTCGTGACACGGCCAACACACTCCGCCTTGGTTGGCATAGCTTCTAGGAGGGCAGCGGGATACACACGCGTCGTCCAATCTATAATGTTTGCAAGCGATGCACTGAGAGGGTCCTTTACCATAGCAGCCTTGAGAATCGCATTCGGGATCACAGTCATGCACGACGCGCCTATCATTGCTATCAGCCAGGACATTCTCCCCCTGCGGTGAGGGGACGTTATGTCCGTCGAGCCGAGCTACCGCCTTCTCCGGGTCAGAGCCCGCGGCGAATAGCGTTGGAAAATTTTGATAGTTGGTAAACGCGTCAGTATTGTAAAAAGAATCACCGATTGTGTCATAACCGTCCGCAGCGGTTGGGAAAGCGAAGGCGGGAGCTCCAGGTGATGGTCTTTTCGTACGTAGCCTGACTGGGTCGATGTTTGTCCCGTAAAATATAAGTTGCCATTTCTTGAGGATACCAGGTTGATTCACGTGTCTATTACCACCGTTGATAATTTGCAGCGTCCATCTTCCTTCCGCCTGTTCACCCCAGAAATGAACACTTAAGAACGGCCAATCGTCGAAATTGGAGCTAACGACATCACGTGGTCTTTCAAATAACAGCGTTGAGACCGTACCCATAGGGGATTTTAATACTATACGCAAGTTTCCACGTGGGAAGAATCTTAATGATATTTTACATTGGACATGTTCCAGAAATCGTACTTCGTTGACTGTTCCACCGCAACCATTCACATCCATGTGCGCTGATAATGTATAGCCAAAAGTGGATTCGATGGGTTTATCTTCGTTAATTTCTTGGGATTTGCAGATGTGTTGCGGTGGTACGGATACCCACTGTTCAGCTAAATTAACCATCTCAGAGGCATCCATCAAACCATATCCAAATTTGTGACTCACTTTTTTCTTAACACCATTGACTATCCAGCCTGTTTCTCTTTCTAAGGGTTGAGGCCGTGATGTCAAAACGACTAAATATTGCATATCCCTCCATGTCAAGTCTGGGTTAGCTTCGAGTGCTAAAGCACAAATACCGGCAGCAAGCGGCGCCGACGCGGAGGTTCCTGTGTGCTCTACAGTACAAATGTGGTCAGGTCTCAACCTACCGTCCATATCAACAGTAGCTACACTTTTATCGTGCCCAGGAGTCCCTGAACTGTAAGTAGTAGCCAAAGTGGACGAGCATTCTTCTAAATACCACGGTTTATATCCACCTTGGGTGGCACTGGAGATCGAAAGTGTGAATATACTATTTGTATAGCCATCGCAATTGCAAGAGTCTGTATGTCTTCCACCGTTTCCTGATGCCCATACGAAGATGGATCCTTTGCCTCTGCGACCACTCGTGACCCCATAAATGAATGCTCTGTAAAATTGAACAGGCGTAAGTACCAAAAATACAAATCATTTGATGCAGTAAACGTTTTAGGCGAATATTACCTCCGTGCTAATGGCCCTGGTCCATCAACAGTTTTGCCGTCGTCCTCGGGTCCCCACGAAGCACTGTATACATCTATGTGATCAGGATTGAGTCCCAGAGCCCTGGCTTCCACAGCATCGTTAACAACTCCGTCCAACATTCTTACACCACCTATACTAGCATTATAGGCTATTCCTACTCCACAATACTGATTATATGCGACTGCAGCCACCTCCCCGGCACATCTTGTACCGTGTTTATTATCACCGTTGTCTTGTGGCATAGGGTCGTCGTCATTACCATTAATGTCGGTTGATGCAACCGGATCCTGTATGAGAAGAAAAGTAAATTAATATTTTTATCTTTCACAGCCCAAATATTGCTTTAAACTGATTTACTCACATAGTTTTGTGCTAAGTCAGGGTGGTTTGTCTGTATTCCATCGTCTAAGATTGACACGACGACACCTTTGCCTGTGTAGCCTTTTTGCCATGCTGGAGACACATTCATATCTAGGCCATCTTTTGCACCACCGTTCTGTTGAAAATATTAACCTGAGTCAGTTTCGGGCACTCACAAAATTATATACAAGATTCCAAGACGATACGAAATGTACTAACCAAATACCATTGCTCTTTGAACAATGGGTCGGGAAAGAAGGCGGCTGATGTGAGCGCTCGATGGTGAGGACGATGCGACGGCAATCGCCGCGGCCAAGCGCCTTCGTACTGCGAGTAGTCGCGCTTGACTCTCCGCCGCTCTCGCTGCTGCTGTACCCATTGCACCTAAAAAATCGAAGTAGAATAAAACATTAAATTATTTTCTCACGTCTTATTTAGACCGTGCTGTTTTTCAGTGACGTACATTTTGCTCAAGTATGAATTACTTAATTATTATGTATCTTACCATACATACTACACATATAGATACATAGTAGGTATATTAATATTTGACAAATTTATTTAAAGTTATCCCGTGATAATTTACGGACTTTTTTATAACGACGTGGTAACAACATTCGATAAAGATAGCAACTTTCTTTATCTAAGAATAAAAGGTCCAATTTCACAGTCGTTGCATACAACGCAACAGACAACCTCCAAGAGAAAAACAACACTGGCTGGGTGCAGTGTATAAGCATGAAAAAACCTTGAGCGAATCGTCCTCCGGGTTTCATTGCTTTTTCACAAGTCCCGAGGTCGGCCCGACAGAACGATGTAATTTCTCCTCAGTTGCCAACTACGTACAGTTGTGGGAAGATAACAGAATTTTAAAATTCGCGGCGTTAAATTGTGTTAGGTCTTAGCACTGGGTACTCTAATTTCATTAGCGACAGTGGCAAGTAAAAATGGTGGTAGAATAAGCGCCGCTCGTAAGAGGGGTCGGAACGAGACATAAGGACGAGGCAGGGGCCACTGTTTGTCTCACTCTTCCCCACTTAATTTAATAAAAAATCCACACATTTCCTGTTTTCCTCTCTCGTAAGATGCAATATTCACACAAGTTATATGACAACAACTGAAAAGAAGCCAGGAGAAAGGTCAAATGACGTGCATTACTTGGTATTAAAGTTACCTGTTTATTTACTTTTCTTTGTAGTCCCTATCTGTGATGTTAGATAATAAATAATTCACTGCATTTTCTACCTAAGCTTCCTCAATTTTGCTAATTATTATATGAATTAGTCTTGACTATTTTCCCTAATTGTTTCTGCAACATCGAGAGTAGTACAGTCAACATTTTTGTCATTCCAACGATAAAAGTCAGCATCCATTGTTCTGTTTGCAGCGCCTGTTACGGCCGCATCTGGGCACAAAGAGACGTCACACAAACCAAACATTGTTACCCTTACTACGGCAACGGCAAAAAACACGCAAAAAATGGCATCGGGATTTGACAGAGTTTTGCGCTCGCTACTTTCACAGCATAGACGTAATTGAGTCCTAAACTAATAAAGTTTGCAGAGGCGACCGCAGTCCTAACAACCTATGGGTTCCACTAGATTTGAGCAAAAAAGTAACAAGCTCGCGTATACGTTACTTACTCCTAGTTGACCTGCGTTCATTGTTTTGCGACCCAATTTGCGCGTCGTGGGCCTAGTGTTGGCTAAAAGATTTACTTTCCTTTCGCTGGGACTGTCGTAACAGTCACAAAAAAATCACAGTGATATTATAATCGTGACTTTGTCACGTTCATCAGTTTCATCACTCACATAAGGATATGCGTTTTGATAGACGGTATACATACACGTTAAAGATGTATCGGTCGGTGTATTCAGAGTGATGTACACAGAAAGTAACATATCATCGGTCTATACTTTTTTATTATATAATCATCGTCATCATCATTTCAGCCGAAAGACGTCCAATGCTGAACATAGGCCTCCCCCAGGGCTCGTCAAACAGATCGGTCCTGCGCCATCCGCATTCAACGCGTTCCCGCAACTGCAACCAGGTCGTCGCTCCATCTTGACTGGGTCTACACCTATACTGCGTCTTCCGGTCCATGGACGCCACTCGAGAATCTTTCGGCCCCATCGGCAATCAGTTCTACGAGCGATGTGCCCTGCCCACTGCCACTTGAGTCTGGCGATTCTTCGACCTATGTCGGTGACTTTAGTTCTTGCGCAGATTTAATTATTATACACATACATATGTAGTTACCATTTTGATTAAAGTTCGTAACTGAAACTCAATTAGTTTGCTTCGTACACCTTGCGATGTGTTATTTATTATGATAACAAAACGTTATCGTTGCGTGAGTGACAGCGACACCTAAATTAAAAAAACGTAGGACCGACCAACGTGATTTGTAACTTTGTTCCTCCTTCGCGTGTCACGGTGGTAGTTATTGACGACGGATCACTGTGATTTTTTCATTTTGACGCTATTTTTCACCCATCTCTACGCGGGCCGTGTTTAAATAATCTAAGGCGGGCCGTATTTGTGTTGAGTGTAATTAAAATTCTTGCTAAATTCATTTTAACGTTATAAACAGGCCATTAAAAAATATTATGAAATAGTGGGCGTGTAGCGGTAGGCTTCGGCGGGCTCATCAACATGAGAAAGGCCGTCCGGAGCGGGGCGGCACGCCCCGGAGTTTTATTATCCTTCTGTCCAGTGGCCCAAGTCGACCCAGCTCGCTTGTTACCGCACAAAGAGAAGAAACTGTCACGGTACGTTAACATCCTCAACACGCTCGCTACAAATCTAACCGCCCACGCCGCAACGACGACACGACGTCACGACGACGCGCTGACCTTCCCTAGTTACTTATAATCGCTTATATCGTACCAAAATCTGTGTAAAACTGAAAACTGTAGATGATTTTTTGCATTAGAGCTTTCAAGCGTCAATACAATACAATACACATAGGTACTGGGTTAGGTTTATACGCAATAATACGCATATACGTACGTAATTTGTGCTGCGTTAAAGACACTACTGGCAGTTAAAAAGCTGACTGCTTTTCAATTCTATTTTGCAAAACATACCTAAATAGGTACGACTACTAAATGTTTTTTTCTGGGATATTTTTTTTCTACTACTTTCAAATCGTTCAAAGGTAAATAAGAATAAATATCTGGGATAAGTATCTGCCTTTGTATCTGTTTCTATTGTTATATGTGTTCATTTTTATGCGTTTTATGTACAATAAGGAGTTACGGATACATAAGTTTAGTCAGATTTGATGCAAATCCGAATCACGAATTTTGAACCCACGTAAAATCGTTTTCGTTTCAGATACCAAGGCAAAAGAACATCTTAATTCGTGGCTTTAATGTCAGAATGTCACATTACATTCGTCTTTTCAACTCTATTATTGTGCTATAAATATCTGAGACATAAAGTACGTACTTACAGACTTTTATTTGAACACGTTACATCCTCCCACTGAACATGTCATACCGTAGGTACGCGTCGTACGTTGTTATTGCTATTATTTAGTCGTAGCGTTCGCTCATCAAAAGAAAAGTAAACGTCGTGTGACTTGGCAAAAAGATGTTTCTTCTGGTTGGATTGTCGGCAAAGGGCAGAAATAACGAACAAGCGGATGGCAAGAGCGGCGGTCGTGAACGAGTGCTTGAGCTTAGCTGACGTTAAGTACCCTCGACAGCGTGACATCCTGCTGCCGATTGGAGGGCGTCACACCTGTGCGGTATTAATTTTTACTAACTCGGATTCTAGAAAATGCTATTAAAAATATTTTTTGCTTAAAATGTGTATATTTCGTACTAAATACAAACTGAAATATAGATGCACAGAAAAAACCCCAGAAAAAAGACCAATGCTCGATAGAGGGTGTAACATAGATGTGCGCTTGTCACTGCATAGCATAAGGTGATGATTTAGCAGACTGAAATGTATGATGTATAGGAAAGATTCGTGTCTAATCTCTAGACCAGTGGTGGTGTGTAGGGGTATGGCACACGGCACGGAATGCTGAGGACCTGGGTTCGATTCCCAGCATTGGTCTTTTTTCTGGGGTTTTTTCTGTGCATCTATATTTCAGTTTGTATTTAGTACGAAATATATGATTTCACGGGATGACCGTAAAAGTAATAAAAAAAATGAAGTTGGAAAAATAAATACAAAAAGATACTTCATAGCTAACTTGTTTAAAATGTGTATGCGCATTTTTGGGGTCATCCGATCCGATATCGGTTTCGAACGCCGGCACGTTGTAGTTAGCAAGTAAAATGCATGAATTGTGTACCTGCCACTCAGATTGTCGGAGCCGATATCTAACATCGGCTGCGGCTCCGATACAAAACGCTCTAAAACATCAGAGCATACGTGATTTGTTGCAAAATTTTAGCGGGCGTTTGCGTTGCGCCTTGCGTAAGAAATTAAAGATTAATGAAAAGTGATGAGTTAATATCATTGTTTATTAAAATATCTCTGAAGCAATAGGTATCGCTACGAGGGACTCTTATATGTGTAATATGAGTTTAGCAAGCGCAATTTAATAATAATGTAGCACTGAAATCGTTGAAAAGTGGGTCGCTTGCGTGTTCCCTCTACCGTGTCGGCAAAGGTACCTAATTAGATTTGACATAATGTCCGGAGGATATAAAAATTCGTTGAATTTGATAACAGAAAAATGATATTGAGTTTACAGTCATAAATCGTCGGATAACCGATATTACAGAAACTCAGTTTCGTTTTCAAATAAAAAACGTCATAACAAAGAATCCGTAGGTAACAGCACAGCAGGGGTATTTCATTTACAGCAAAAATCTCAGCACCAAAATATATTAACACGCGTAACAATTTACTCGTAACTACATCAAAGGGCGAAATCGTACACCGTCATGATTTGAAAGGAAATATTTTATTTGTCGGAGGCGTCACCATGACACCCAATTTTCCGTGTGCACACTCGAGCCTGCCGGGGCAGTGGCAACCCTGCCTCTAATCCGCGACCTCACTTAATCTTTTCGTCGTACGATATATGGTCCGTGTGTACGGACCTTACTTTATCTTTATTTTTTGCCTACGATGTATGGACTCCTGTTTCGGTCGAAATTTACCCTTACTTTTATGCGACACTTGAAATCTAATTTTGTTTACTCACGGAACGGTTGTTTAGGACGGGTACGTATGAGACGGCATAAAATATTCAGATTCTAAATGTGATTTCTGATAGACAATTTTTGAGAGCGCGCAAAAGCCAGCGGGGATAATCCAGGGCGTGCTTCGTGTGACGCGATGTGCGCGCTTAATAATAAATTATTGAGACTGAAGAATAGGTATAAATGACACTCATCATCATCATCATTTCAGCCGTAGGACATCAACTGCTGGACATAAATTGATGCCCATTCATTGCGGTTGGAAGCCGCTTGCATCCACCTTGGACCTGCGGCCTTTATCCGTCCATCTCGTTGGTACTCAAAAACACATTATTAGGAATGGATAAATAAATTGGACTCCCATTTCATTTTCCTTACCTGAGGTTCGTCGTTCAATTTCCTATGGTGTTCATGACTGGGTTCTGTAGAACGCTTGTGAACTTCATGATGTGACAGCAAATAGTAGCCCTTGAGCGAGCCGATCTGAAACAACACAAACCGTATTAAATAAAATAAACAAGCACACATAAAACAACAGATTGGGCTTCCCAACATTATTGAGTTCGCATCAAAATGAACCATTCGATTGGAATGTAGCCGCTGGTTCTTGGGCCTTCAAATGGATACAGTTTTAATACAAAATCTTTACAAATAATGTTTCAGTAGACTGTATCGGCAAAATTAATAGGAAACTAGTACGAAATTTTCCGGCAGCAGACCGGGACATCAGCTGGGTGGGGCGTTCCGTTTGCTAACAATTGATCTTTGTCGTTTAGGGAAAACTAAATAAACGTATAGCTATGAATTGAAGTTACGGCAGTAGTGATGATTTGCTGTTTAGTTAATAATTTAGACAGTAAAGAAATTTCGGAGATTTGCGGAGACTACCGCTTTGGCTGGTCAATTGTTCTAGTTACTAGAGTCACTGCTTGCTTAGTTCCTAACTATACTTTTAAATCAGAGGTGCGAGCCCGGGATTTAAACCCACCCACGATCCTCTGCTTGAGATCAAACCACTAGGCTATTACAACTTCATACACTTTTGCATTACATTAGGCACTTGGAAAAATGATAATTGAGTTTCATGACGATATAGACGCTTACTAGCATATACACCGTGAAATTTTAGTGGTTGTTTTCCCGAAACGAGGTGATTTAGTATCGATTGTACAATCGATTTATAATTACTATTTTGACTAGAGTCAAAAATCCAATTGTGAAAAACGAAAGTCGAAAATGAACGCAAACCAATAGTAACGCTTCGTTGGTACCTAACCTATCGTACGATCGTACGCTACTTGTACCAATGAAGCGTTACTATTGGTTTGCGGTCATTTTCGACTTTCGTTTTTCACAATTGGATTTTTGACTCTGGTTAAAATAGTAATTATAAATCGATTGTACAATCGAAAGTAAATCACCTCGTTTCGGGAAAACAACCACTAAAATTTCACGGTGTAGGTAGAGTGCATAAAATTCAGGTTTCTGAGTTGTGAGAACTATTCGACCTTCTTTTTGCTACTGAATCAAGCCTTCCAGAATCGCAAACAAACGCAAAGCCACGACAAAGCTGTTAGCCCAGTTGCTTACTAACACGAGAAACACCAGTAAATATAAGCTTGACAGGAACAGAATTGCACCAATTTTGATATGGGCGCTACAAAAAGAGCATAATTTATCGCGGTCGCCAATGTAGCGGGAACACTGCGGTCGGATTAAATTATTTGGCTGCTCACGTGCCCCGTGGTTTACGAGGGGCCCTCGAGGCTCCGGGCGCTGCGTTTAACGTCCATGCTATTAACTAACACTCCCGCCACCCCCACTTCCCCTTTATTAAAGTGCGCTATACAAGATGAGACCGATTGTCGCAAATGCAGACCTTACCTCTCTATACCCTCGGTTTATGTCACCCTAATTGTGGAATGAGGAACTTCGTGGAGTTCCAGTTCTTGGTGGAACTTGTACAAAGTTCTGCAGTAGGCGCAACTCCATGTGATTGATATAACTAAATCCCACCAAATACATTTTCAAATAAAATGCTGCCAAGACTACCTCACACTGTCAAAAAGTTATCAGATCCCATGTAGAGCCAAGCTACCAACTTTATAAGCTCTAACTTCACATACTCTACACCTTAGTCAAAATATGTGGCTTTGCCGTATCGGCCCAGCCACTTATTTTGACAATATGTGGCCCACATAACATTGGACTTTTCTCAAATCATAAATTAATAAATAAGGTAAAATAATGAGTTAGCCGATTACGAGTGGCGAAGGGTACAACAACCCGTTTCCCCCCGGGTTGATTAAAGTTTCGAAGATACCATTTCATTACTGCACTGCTTTTCAAGAAGAGGATAAATGGGTATGTTTTTAGGTTTTCTCTGCTACGAATTTACTTGCAAAATTTTTCACACCCCGCCACTGCTGATTACAATTCCTTTTAATACTTGTATCTAATGACTTAAGCAAGTGACGAAGCTTTGATAAGTTACTTCCCTCTTGCGAAGCGTCACAGACAGTTCTACAAAAAGTTTCCGTAGCTGACATGAACACC
Source organism: Archips crataeganus (assembly GCA_947859365.1). NCBI lineage: Eukaryota > Metazoa > Arthropoda > Insecta > Lepidoptera > Tortricidae > Archips > Archips crataeganus. The sequence goes on from OX402060.1 coordinate 12,491,180, forward strand.
AATAAAAATTAAATAAAAATTAATTTCCTTTAGTAACATAGCTTTTAAAATTTTAATTAACTACGACCATCGCTGTCTACCAAAAACGCAACCAGCTTTATCTTCTCCCGTTCCATTGCGCATCGACCATCGAGGCCCATTTCAGCATCGAGCATTTTTTCTGCGCGGTCGAAACGAGCACTTACACGACACAGCGGGTCCCGGCTACCATACATGGCGGCCTTTATCTGTACTTAGGGAGCGCGATGAATAGCATTAACCTCGCCCGGCGTAGTGTTCGCACTGGGATTTCTCGCGTGAGAGGAACTACCGGCTCTATTACCTTTATTGGCGTTATAAACTTGCCGTCGCGAACTTCGGCGCGGCGGTTAATTTTTAGGGAGTTGATTTTGTAAAAAAGACCCGGTTTCAGGTAGCTCACTTAGATATATACCACCAATATACCGCTGTTATTTATATTACGCTCTGATAAATTAAAACAATACGTTCCTTCGTTTCCCGCGTCCAATGAGATGCGCCGTTGTCTTAATGAATCAACAAAAAACTCAAATGAGTAGGATTCTGTTAGTGCAAAAACGGCGCGTTTCAATCTGAACCCATTAGTTAATTCTGTGTAGCATTCTAACTAGTATTAACTTGTGTTCCGACTGCGCAGAAGGCGAAGGATTCATTCAATAAGTCTCTCGTAGACAAACAATAAAATAAAGTAAAAGAAAGCCAAATATTTGACTTCCAGGTGAAGTTCTCGCAGGAAGCAAGTGGGTCTCACACGCTAGGAAAATATTAGAATAAACGAATACCCCTGGAGGCGGTAGCGGACTTGCTGCACACGGGTTAGGTAATAAATACACGATAGCACATGCCTAGCCGTATAAATGTGATATTTTTCATCCAGTTGCAGATACAAGGGCAGATGCACTAACTCTGTAAAGAGAAGGAGACTGTATTGCAATAGAAAGTGAATTCAACAGTATGATTGTATATCGTTCATGAGGCGTCTTAAATCGTGATTTTGAGTCAAACAGGCGCCTCACTCATTTAGCCTGCGTGATATTTTTATTCCTTTTATATTAGTTTTGTTGTGTTAACGCTACCGTGAAACACGAGCCTAAATCAGCTTGAATTCTACGCTCCACGGCAATTTTAGTAAATTCCACTGACTATTCAAAAACAGAAATTTATTCACTTTACGTAAGTACAGCATTTTCGGATGAACTGCGAATTTAGAAGCGCGTGTAAGCGAAACGAAGCATGAATAGTGCTACCCAGTCGAATAGCAGCCTTGGATTTTTCGCATTTCGCACGGATTTAAACTTTCCAAGAGAATTAAATGCATCTGTTTACAAACAGACTTATTGAAAAGTTTTTTATTTAGATTTAAGCAAGTAACTTTACTGAAAAGTTTTGAAAAGTCATAAAACTTTTCAGACGAACCAGTGCTAAGAAAACTTTTTGAAGTGAAACTTCTAACGCGACTTCCAACAAGCGTTGCGTTAAATGCGTTGCATTAAATACGCGACGCAACGCAACGCAAGTTGACGTTTACGAGACGTTCGCATTGTATACACCGTGAAATTTTAGTGGTTGTTTTCCCGAAACGAGGTGATTTAGTATCGATTGCACAATCGATTTATAATTACTATTTTGACTAGAGTCAAAAAACCAATTGTGAAAAACGAAAGTCGAAAATGACCGCAAACCAATAGTAACGCTTCGTTGGTACCTAACCTAACGTACGATCGTATGCTACTTGTACCAACGAAGCGTTACTATTGGTTTGCGGTCATTATTGACTTTCGTTTTTGACAATTGGATTTTTGACTCTAGTCAAAATAGTAATTATAAATCGATTGTACAATCGAAACTAAATCACCTCGTTTCGGGAAAACAACCACTAAAATTTCACGGTGTATACTAACGGATGTTAAAAACTTCGTCAGTACGATCCAGAACAATTGCGTGGTTTAGTATGACAACTTGTAAAAATCAAAACTAGGTATTTTAATGGTAGATCGTAGAATAAAGTATTTTAAACGTATTTAGTAAAAAAAAGTATTGAATATCTGTGAAAATTACGAAAAATCAAGAAAAATTATTGAAAATAACGTGCGCACAAGGAGCAACGCCATCTAGCGACGAGTTGTGTAACTTGTTTCGCTAGCGCTGCAGTTGTTTTTTTTTTTTTTTTCTTACCAACCTGAGGAGGAGTGAGAAGAGAAGGAAGATAATGTGGGTTAGCTGAGAACATCGTCATTTATTTATAAACCAATTTGGATTTTTTTTCTATTACTTTCAAAAATTACCCCTTCATAAAAACACACAACCAAACAAATTAAACTATAGTATAGTCTATATTGAGATATATTCGATTGTAGTACCGCTTGATTGTTATATAATATCACTGAATCCAGGAAAAAAATATAAAGAACACATGTAAAAAACAGTCAATCTATCAGAATAAAATATATGATAAGAGCCATCGTTCTGCGTATACCTTTAAAGGTACGTGATATGTGTATCAGGCAAGCAGGTGTAAGTATGTGAGAGGAGGATATTAGCGATTGTGCAAGTTGGAATGGAACGTGGATAGACGTTATTGATGATACAAAATATGGCAGCATAAATCCGTATACGAGCAGTAAGGTGATCCACATAGATTACAATTCAGCTTGATTAGTTCGCATAAACGCTACAAGTTTAAATCGCATAGTTTACACACATATTGTTATGTAAATTGATACATGTTGCTAAATATCAACACGTTCACAGTCCCATACAAAATCCAGCAAATTAGTTTACCTAATCATTGTACCGTCCTGGTCAGTGTGTAAACAAAATATTGTACTAATCTGGATGCAAGTCTGGTTGTTTCTTAGTGCTCCATATGTTGGCACGGACTTGTGGAGCTAAGTTGCTGTGACCCTTATGTGGAACACTGGACTGTAAACGTGTTAACCTAAAGAAAGTAAATATCGCATATACATTTTTCGACATCGAAAATATTGTCATTATCAACATGCTGCTTTCAGAAGGTACTAAATATGCGTATTTTGACCAGAAAAATAGCCCATGTTAATAAGTACTGAAGACTTAGAGGTAAATAAGGAATAGCCCATTCATCTCGGCCTATACACGTCCTACTGAAGAGCACAGGCCTCCCATCAGGATGGGCCGTAGTTCCCACGTGGGCCCAGTGCGGACTGGGAACTTTACAAACACCATTAAATGACTTCGCAGGGTGTACTCATTATACTAATCCAATTTTCACACTATTAGTGTAATTCGATAATTATCTAGGTATGCTAGTTGACAATCACAAAGTATTATTTTCGTTTCTTTCCTTTACCTATCAATTATTTATTTATTTCTACTTTCCCATTTTATGGTGTTAAATATAATGTTAAACAAACCAAGAAATTTTCACTATTGCATTCCCTTTACTGTTTCAGATATCTATAACTGTTGCAACTGAATACCAGTGTTTTTTTAAGAGCAGTGAACTCACTGAAATCTTTGTTTTCTGCGACACTAGCACGCATTGGGCCAACTGAAGGATAAAACTATGCGTCGGATTTATGCGAAGCTCCCTTCGAATGCTATACGGTTATATTTATACAGCAGTTAAGAAGGTTCTCCTGTGATATGGTTATATAGCAGTGGAAATCCGGCCCTGGAATATATTGCTTGCGGAATAGTTTCCCCTTAAGTTATTTCGGCTGCGTCTTTAAATAGCTTTACCGAATCTGTTTCGTTATTTTGTGGGCGTCTGTTTTCACATGAAATAACACGGGTGTGTTTTGGCATAAATATGAGATTTTTTACTACTTCATTCGAAACAAAATGGTTGCTTAGGACCGTTAACGATACACGGACGTTTGCTTTTATTTTTGTGTGTGTATGCAACATATTGTATGCTTATTACTCGTATTTATTATTAACGTATCGTATGCTTACTATATATTGCGCGTAACTTCCTCTATTACTTGCAATATATCTTGCCTACGGCGAAACAAAAATTGAAACTTATGATTTGACCAATAGGTATAAGAGTTTGCACGTACAGTCGAAAGCATAAATATGTATGCATGCAGTTATCGCGTCAAAATATGTAAACATCAACCTTGTGGTTAACGACATAGAGTTATATAGATATTTTTGACACCTTGTTAACGTATATATATTTTTGCACGTGGCCGTACGTATGTTCATCGTTTACCTCATAATTACAAGATAAAATTAGGTATCCTATATTTATTCTCCACATCTATGTTACTTAATTAGATCTATGCCATATTTCATCAAGACTGGTTCAGCGGTGAAATACAAACTAGTCAATATTTTTTTGCCAAACATGCTTATTTGCTTGGAAATTTTTCCGCTAAAAACAATTTATTAACAAGTAAAGACCTTTAGCACGGTCACAGACAATAGACTTAATCATGTAATGCAAAAACCACAGTGAAGATTTGCAACAGGAAAATCCGGATGCTTTTAAAAGACATTGTTTTTTGTTAGTCTGCCATCTGTAAATAAAACCCCACAGGTAATTAAGAGAGTGATTAAGTGCTGGCGTCATACTTCCATTCTATTAATGGCACGATTTTTAGGGTTCCGTAGGTTAAACCAAAGTTTAAAACCGGCCAAGAGCGTGTCGGACACGCCCAAGGTAGGGTTCCGTAGCCATTACGAAAAAATCAAGTAATATTTTTCTAAGGATTTCGTATGTGTACGGAATCATCCAAGTTTAGGTATGTTTTATACCTTAGGCTACTATTTACTCTTAAACTACAAATAATTTCCAAGCAATCTTAGCCGCTATAATTTTCCTAGTAAATTTGATATATTTACTACCATTCTGAATTTTTTCAAATTTTCCACCCAACAGTTTAGATTTTAGAGGGGGGGGACGGCCGATTTTAATGAAAATTTTCACTTTAAAGTAAAATATTTCGCAAACAGATCACTGAATAGAAAAATCATGTTAGCAACCCCCCAATGGTTTTAAAATACCTATCCAACGATACCCCACAATATAGGGTTAGCCGAGAAAAAAAAATCACCCCCACTTTACGTTTATGGGAGGTACCCTAAAAAAATTTTTTTTACTTTTTTTATTCAATCACTTTGTCGGCGTGACTGATATGTATATTCATGCCGAATTACAGCTTTCTAGTACTAACAGTCTCTGAGCTTAGCCGCGGACAGACAGGACAGACAGACAGACGGACAGACATGGCGAAACTATAAGGGTTCCTAGTTGACTACGGAACCCTAAAAACGGGACCCTATTACTGAGACTCCGCTGTCCGTCTGTCACCAGGCTGTATCTCATGAATCTTGATAGCTAGCTAGACAGTTGAAATTTTCACAGATCATGTATTTTGGTTGCCGCTATAACAAAAAGTACTAAAAAACAGAATAAAATAAATATTTAAGGGGGCTCCTATACAACAAACGTGATTTTTTTGCTTGTTTTTGCTCGATATTGCTAACGGCAGCAGGTAGACGCTTGAAATATTCACAGAATAGAGTTATACACCGTGAAATTTTAGTGGTTGTTTTCCCGAAACGAGGTGATTTAGTTTCGATTGTACAATCGATTTATAATTACTATTTTGACTAGAGTCTAAAATCCAATTGTGAAAAACGAAAGTCGAAAATGACCGCAAACCAATAGTAACGCTTCATTGGTACCTAACCTATCGTACGATCGTACGCTACTTGTACCAACGAAGCGTTACTATTGGTTTGCGGTCATTTTCGACTTTCGTTTTTCACAATTGGATTTTTGACTCTAGTCAAAATAGTAAATATAAATCGATTGTACAATCGAAACTAAATCACCTCGTTTCGGGAAAACAACCACTAAAATTTCACGGTGTATATTCACTTTAAAAATAAATACCAGACGACCAGATGGCCTAGTAGGTAGAGAACCTGACTACGAAGCTTGAGATCCCGGGTTCGATTCCCGCGTCGGGGCAGATATTTGTATGAATAATACGAATATTTCTTCTCGGGTCTTGGGTGTTTAATATGTATTTAAGTATGTATCTATCTATATAAGTATGTTTATCCGTTGCCTTGTACCCATAACACAAGATGCTTAGCTTACTTTGGGACTAGGTCAATTGGTGTGAATTGACCCGCGATATTTATTTATTTATTTATTTATAAATAGTTAAATTAAAATAAAACAAATATTTAAGGGGGGCTCCCATACAACAGACATGATTTTTTTGTCATTTTTATAGATAATGGTACGGAACCCTTCGTGCGCGAGTCCGACTCGCACTTGGTCGGTTTTTATTCTTGCAACAGAAAAACCCCTTCCCTGCTATACCTAAATGACAGTTAACACGTTCGCTGCGGTATCGGGTCGATCAGGTCGATGTGACCCGATACATTTATGGTTAAATGCAAGTTAAACTAATGGCCGCAGCGAACATGTGTGACATTAAATATCGATAACTTAACTACATTTTAGTTTAACCCAAATACTTACCTTTTTACACTTCCTTGTAACTGTATTTTCACCCGACTGCCGAAGGAAGGTTAATTATGTTTCTTATTTATGTATGTATCGTTCTTTGGCACCTACGCCCTGCCGTCTAAACGGCGCAATAGATTTTAAAGTGTGAGGTGCTATTAGATTCGTCTCAGTTGCGAGAGGTATATTTTCCCGGAATTACCTTGGGAACCAGAATTATACAGGAGGGTTTTTTTGTCTAGTATTGAAATTATTGAGTAGCAAGATCTTGAATATGGCATCATTTTTGTACAAAAAAAATAGTTCTTCTCTCATCCCGTTTCGTACTTTTTACTTTCGTAAGCTAGCTAACATTATGTTGATGCAGAAAGTATATCGCAAGTAGATAAGATTTATATATCGCAAGAAGAAAACTATACAACTTTTGTAAACAAACTTAAAGCCTATCTCATAGACAAATCCCCATATTCTCTACAGGAGTTCATGGAATAGTGAATTCTTTGGGATTCACAGTTGTTGAATGACATATAACAATGTAATACTTAAATATAAATGCGTTTAATAACAATAGATACTTAAAAATATATGAATGTTGCTACGCCCTATAAGGGTCCATGTTTGTACTGGCTAGAATTAAGAACATCTTGTAAATACCGTGGTTGCAATGAATAAATGAGTAGGAGTAAATTGACGATATTTTGTACGAGAAATTATCTTTGACCCGCTTGGCGTTAACTTAAACATGTAGTAACCACAGTTTCCATTATTTTGATATGTATACAGGGTTATTTGTAATTCACTAGCATCCTTTTAACCCTAAACTCCTACCACTTAAACAAATGTTTTTTGTTTTACGGCTTTTGTCATAACTTAATATTTTTGGTGTAATAACGTTTTGAAAATTTGAGTTTACCTATTATTTTTACGATACTCTGTGTATTTGTATGGGAAAAAAAGTGTTTCATTTTAAAAAGTTGTAGAACAAAAAACATTTGTCTGAGTGATAGGAATTCAGGGTTAAGAGGATGTCAGTGAATTAAAAATAACCCTGTATATGTTACGTACAATAAAGGAAAATAAAGAAAAAGAGAAACACTATTGACAACAGTCGAGATACATGTACAAAAACGAACTTATCCCTTTAAGGAATTCAGTTCATGAATATGTAGATATTAGTCAACCTTTACGAAAGCGACGACCTGGTTAAGGATGCGGGATCGCGCTGGATGCGGATGGGACGGGACCGATCTGTTTGGCGAGCCTTGGGGGAGGCCTATTTTCAGCAGTGGACGTCTTTCGGCCGAAATTAATATGAAAACTTTGATTGGATGAGAGGAGCCTTTAGTTTAAGGACCGACAAAAAGTACTTGCTTTCTTTAAGTATGTAGTTAATACTGGTTATGATGACACATATCACGTCAAAATACTTACAACAAACAAAAACTAAGTCGTGTATAATTAACCCTCAATTACCCTAGTAGGTAGTTTGCCCTTAAAGAGGACGATATTTCTAAATTCCATTTAAATGGTAGAGTCACCTTAACATCTGGTAATTCTGGTAGAACAATGCACTTTAAAATGTCCAATGCAACTCTATTCGTATAGACGTTAGAGCACATCAGATGTTCTCGAGTGCTTTGAGCTATCCGATACCTAAAACTAAATTAAAAACTACAGCTTCAAAATAAAATGGAAATTGTGGTAGAGTCACGTAACTCCAATTTGATTCTGGAATGCCAAATACTTACGTTCCAGTATTTGCGTCTAGACAATAACACTACTTATTGGGCTAGCATAATTAATCAATCACTCTCGACTACTCCTGCGTTAATAATCATACATAGGTACGTTTGATAGCGGCCCGATAACAAAAACTATAAATTAAAATTTTGATTTAATGCGTATCGTCGTAAATGTTAGTTATTAATTTAACACGCTACAATTCTGATTACGTCAGCGCATGTATAGATTATGTGTATTCTATTCTAATAAGTTTCTGTTAAAAAATGGCATTTTTATACAAGCTCCTTTGTTTCCTGTTTCCTGTACTTGAATTTTCATCCAAACTACATAATTACTACCAAATTTCAAGTTAATGCAATCACTAGAATTAGTAAAATTCGACTTGCAAGATTAAAAGACAACTTATATACAAACTAATTTAGTTACATACTTAACGTTGCAGTTTAATAAATGCTTGCAAGAAGTATGTTCCGTAATAACCTTATTGATTTTATTTTATCGGTAATTGTTTATATACAGCGCGTGTACTTATCATAAATGGAAGTACGAAATAAATCAAGGTTTTTAAGCCAGACAACCCCACTTGACTGTGCCACATCTTAAAGCCCATATAGACGGTAATAGAAATAACGATATAATCAATTAGAGTTATTCTTCACATTTAAGACTGATTGATAAGTGTATCACGATCGGTTTTGAAGAGGTTTTAGATTAAACGTTCACGTCCATTGATACAGAACAGACCGTAAGCGCATACAATTGAGTCGACCATCATATTAGTTGAAAGACCTACACATATATCATAGATAATTAGATATCTTAACTGACTCTGTCGAATCAAAATGTTAAACTTACTGTTATTTTAGGATCCCTTCAGGGATAAGTCCGCCTTTGTACTTATAATTTTTTTTCTGTAACCTTTTTGTTTTCCTTTTGTACAATAAAGAGTATAAATAAACAAACAAACAAACATTTTATCTAAAAAATATTTTACACCAAATCAACACCGGACCAAACCACACGTGAAAAAAATACTACCGATGCGGATTTAGATAATTTTGTTACAGTATGTAGCCTGTGATTACCCTACCCGTAACAAATATATCTAATGAAATCAATCGTGAATCATTAAAATCTGTTAATGCAGACTTAATCTAGATCAAAAACCAACTCACTCTGTTGCTAACATCGTAGAAGATTATTATAATAATAATATTATTATACGAGGTAAAGCAATATACAAATGACTTCGTTAAAAGGCTGCTATTTTTCAGCCAACATACTGTACGAGGGGCGTTCAATATAAAGTGAGAATGAGATGCAAACTCTTTTAATATTACGAAATTAAATACTGGCCGGTAAAGCTAATCTATCTAGCTGATTGCTATGAAAAAAAAATAACTGTCTTTTGTTTAAAAAAATATACGGTAATTTCTTTGCAATGCTATTGAGTACGTTAGCGAAAATGGAGAAAATTGAACTGCGCGCCGTTATCAAATACTTGTGTTTGAAAATTTTTTCTACGGACCAAGTCAATTTGGATTTGCGGGACACTTTAGGGTCTAATGCTCCTCCGTATTCGACAGTCGCACGTTGGTGCGCCGAATTTAGAAGTGGAAGAACATCGACAATGGACGACCCCCGCTCCGGACGCCCTACTACAGCAGTAACTGAAGAAATTGTGAAAAAAGTCGAAAACTCCGTTTTGGCGGATCGTCGTGTCACAGTTCGTTTTATTGCTGAAAATGTAAAGATTTCAACGGGGAGCGTGCATAATATTTTACATGAACGCTTGGGTATGAAAAAGGTATCTGCGCGTTGGGTACCAAGAATGCTTACTGACACGCAAAAACAAACTAGATTAGAGATTTGTCAAGAAGCTTTGAACCTGATGCAGCAAGACCGGGAACTTTTTAAGCGCGATTTATAACAATGGACGAAACATGGCTCCATCATTACGACCCAGAAACGAAACTGCAGTCTATGACATGGAAAAGGCCATCATCTCCAACTCCGAAGAAATTCAAGGTGAGCCCATCTGCCGGTAAGGTCATGGGCTCTGTTTTTTGGGATGGTAAAGGGGTATTAATGATTGAGTATCTCGAGCATGGAGCCACTATTACGGGCACATTATACGCCAAACAAATAGCAACATTGCGCAATGAGATCCGCGAAAAACGGCGAGGTAAACTCTCGAAAGTTGTGCTGTTCCACCAGGACAATGCCCCGGCACACAAGTCCGCCGTTGCAATGGCTGCAATTCGTGATGCTGGGTTCGATATCCTTAAGCATCCTCCGTATTCACCAGATCTCGCTCCCAGTGATTTCTACCTATTTCCGAGATTGAAACAATACCTGAGAGGCTAGAAATTTGAAGACGACGACGCGGTAGTCGCTGCAGTACAAGATTTTTTAAGTACTCAAGATGAGACCTTTTTTAAAAATGGAATTTTAAGTTTAGAAAAAAGATATACTAAGTGTATTATGCTAAAAGGTGACTATGTCGAAAAATAAAATGACATCTAGTAAAAGTTGTTTATAACATACTCATTCTCACTTTTTATTGAACGCCCCTAGTAAGTATATGTATACCATTCGTGATGCAACCCTAGCCCCGGTTCGCTGGCGGCGGCATTTTTCATATGGACCGCAATTTATGTAGCTGCCTAAAAACGTTGCAAGTTATGTTAGACATCAGATTAAGTTATTATCTACTTAAAATAAGCGGAATATCAGCACTTTATTATAAAGATCTTAACTTGGTCTTACGTTTCTTCGTAAAAGAGCTCTTGCAAAGATCCAGTTTTATTTTCAAGTTACATCCCTGAGAAGTATTTTGTTTGTTGACTTGACTATTTTTCGAATGGTCTTCTTTGAAAAAAAAAGGAAGAAAAAAATCTTATACCCCGTGAAATTTTAGTGGTTGTTTTCCCGAAACGAGGTGATTTAGTATCGATTGTACAATCGATTTATAATTACTATTTTGACTAGAGTCAAAAATCCAATTGTGAAAAACGAAAGTCGAAAATGACCGCAAACCAATAGTAACGCTTCGTTGGTACCTAACCTATCGTACGATCGTACGTTACTTGTACCAACGAAGCGTTACTATTGGTTTGCGGTCATTTTCGACTTTCGTTTTTCACAATTGGATTTTTGACTCTAGTCAAAATAGTAATTATAAATCGATTGTACAATCGAAACTAAATCACCTCGTTTCGGGAAAACAACCACTAAAATTTCACGGTGTATATAAAATTCTCGTGTCGCGGTGTTTGTTACCAAACTCCTCCGAAATGGCTCGGCCGATTCTCATGAAATTTTGTGTGCATATCGGGTAGCTATGAGAATCGGCGAACATCTATTTTTCATACCCCTAAATGTTAAGGGTGGCTCACCCCTTAATTTTTTCTAATAAATCGATGAACGCCGGCTGCATACACGAAAAAGGATGCCGCAATGCAAGTACATGAGCGGCGTAGGCCAGTTGCAAGAGAGAGGCGAACGCGTTGAAAGAGGATGTATGAGGATGGGTTTAATTTTTTTTGCCTCTACTCTAAGGCGGAACAAAGTTCGCCGGGACAGCTAGTCTTATATATAAAATTCTCGTGTCGCGGTGTTTGTTACCAAACTCTTCCGAAATGGCTCGACCGATTCTCATGAAATTTTTTGTGAATATCGGGTAGGTCTGAGAATCGGCCAACATCTATTTTTCATACCCCGAAATGCACCCCTTAATTTTTGACGTGACAACGTCTAATAAATAGATGAACGCCGGCTGCATACACGAAAAAGGATGACGCAATAATGTAAGTACATGAGCCGCGTAGGCCAATTGTAAGAGAGCGGCGAACGCGTTGCAAGAGGATGTACAATAGGGCTGCAGGGGGTGCATGCGGGAGGGGGGTGCGGGGGTGCGAGGTGCGTTGCGAGGGGGGTGCGGGGCGGGGGGGAGGTGCGGCGGTATTAAAGGTGGTTTCATTTTTTTTTGCCTCTGCTTTAAGGCGGAACAAAGTTCGCCGGGTCAGCTAGTTATTTATATAACAACAATAACACGTACACAGGCTAAAAGTAAAAGTACAAACATAGACATAGACATAGGTACATATTGATGCTATCACAAAATGGTCCCGGCTCAACGTGTAGCTGGTTAACAACAGCACTGGTCTACCGCCGGGCCACAGTACAGTAAAATCACGGAAGGCCACACAAAACAGTTACAAATTATACTAAACGGGACTTATCATTGCCACTTTCAAGACTTCACTTTTCACTTTAGAGATTTATTCTTACTGTAACTTAGACACATTCTATGTTGACCTTCATTGGGTTGGTTAATTCAGTTCAAACACATTTCTGTTTATAATCCAACGACAGCTCTAAACCACCGTCGATCAAAAACCCATGCCATTATTATCAGAAGCTCTGTAATAATAATAATAATAATAAATTTATTGATAAAACTATAAATCTTTATACATAGTCCTTATAACTAGAAACTCTACTCCCTAGATAGGTAAAACCTGTGCTCTAGGATAATTAGTATTTGACTTAATAATTGACTTCTCGAAATTCTGAGCACTCCCAATGATCCCCCAAGTGCTGTTTATTAGCAATAATTAGTGGTACCCGAGCGTACCGAACGCCAAAACCTCTCGCTGGTCACAAGGACCAGACAACTTCCACAACTGCGGAGTGTTTCTTACAACTTTTAATTAATTGTCGAAGTTTTGGCAAAACCACGACAGAGGGGCTACTCGCATTATATTCTCACGCAGTATATACATTGTAAACAGTGTTTTTATACATCTCTACCATTACAAATGAAAACAAACTGTGGCTGTCTTGGGTGACATCAACATTAATACTATTGGCGATCATTTGGATTCACGAGCTCAGCAATATTTAAATCTTTTGGCTTCACATGGTTTGCTTCCATGCCATAATCTGGTCACACGGGAGGATAGCAACGCTTGTTTGGACCATGTTATTTTAAGGTCCAATGCAAGGGCTCTTACTGTAGTACTGCAGTCAACTCTGACTGATCACAAAGCCGTGCTCCTGTGTCTCTCGCATAATAATAATAAAGTCTCAACTACTCAGACTCAGCGTACTAAATTACACAAAGCGGCTTTTAATGCAGACTTACTTGAAACTAATTTTGATGAAATTTTAAAGATCGATGACCCAAATTTAGCGCTAAATTTTTTTACGAACACGATACAAAAGTTAATTGTCAAAAATACGATCTCATATAATTTATCGCATAATAAACTTATACTGAAACCGTGGATCACACCGGGACTTTTAAGGTGCATTAGAAACAGAGATCGGCTTCATGCCAAACATAAAAAAGATCCTAGCAATGAAATATTAAAACTAACATACCGTAGGTATAGAAACTTTTGTGGTAATATACTGAAAAGTGTTAAGATAGGGTATGAAAAAGGGGAGCTCCTAAAGTCGGGTAAAAATAATAAATTACTATGGAATACTATTAAAAATATTACTGGGACAAAAAAGTCTAAAAGTCGAAGCGACCAGATATTTGATTCCTATTCAACTCCCAAGGACGCAGTTGATGAAGTAAACAAGTATTTCGCAAATGTTGGTAAAAATCTGGCTTCAGATATCTTGTCGTCTTTTGGTAACAGAGATAGGACAGATAGTCTAAATGCCTCTTTGTGTCCACTTCCGAACTCTATGGTGATGTTCGATACTGACGAGAAAGAGATTGAATCTTTGATTATGGGCTTAAAAAACAAATGTTCTACTGGTTGGGATGGTATCTCTAATGATATATTGAAAGAACATTATAACATTTTTACACCGATTTTAACCCACATCTTTAATATTTGCCTAAAAAAGGGAATTTTCCCTATACATCTTAAAAAATCAGTACTAAAACCGATTTATAAAAGTGGTGATAAGCGGCTCCTGATAAATTACCGGCCAATTTCTATTTTACCTTCAATATCTAAAATCCTGGAAAAATTGTTAAACAAAAGGTTAATTAACTTTTTAAGCAAATTTGATATCTTGGCTAAAAATCAATTTGGTTTCCGTGCTGGTAAATCAACTGAAGATGCAGTCCAGGAACTTACTATGTTCGTAGCTGATAATCTGGACAAAGGTAAAAAATGCATTTCAGTCTATGTGGACTTAGCAAAAGCGTTTGATTCAGTGCACTTAATGAAGCTTTTGAACAAGATGGAATTGCTTGGTATACGTGGAACGTCGCTTGCTAATTTTAAGGATTATCTTTGCGATCGCAGGCAGTGCGTAGCCGTTGGTGACACGATAAGTGGCGATTTACCTATTACATATGGAGTTCCTCAGGGTAGTATACTTGGACCTACACTTTTCCTTATATATATTAATGATCTTTGCAAACTAAATATACCTGGGACTAATATCATAACGTATGCGGATGATACAGCGCTACTTTTTGCCGAAAATACTTGGGAGCAGGTTTTCAATAGAGCCCAGGCAGGTTTGAATATGGTCAGGAACTGGTTAGATTGTAACTTATTAACATTAAACGTAGATAAAACAAAGTTTATCACACATTCCATAAGAAGCCCTGGTCAACCGCCTAGAGATCTGCAGATCGTTGTTCACAAATGTCTTCATCCTGATGATAGAATATGCTCATGTTATCCTTTAGGTAGAGTGGACAAAATGAAGTATCTTGGAGTTATTATTGATTCCAGTTTGAGTTTTAAAGCTCATATTGAATTATTAGTTGGACGAGTTCGCAAACTTATATTTGTCTTTAAGAAAATGAGACATGTTGGAGATAGTTCTTTACTTATACAAATATATTTTGCTCTTTGTCAGTCACTCTTAACCTATTGTATATCAGTGTGGGGAGGTGCACCTAAGTATAGCCTACTACACCTGGAAAGGGCCCAGCGTGCAGTCTTAAAGGTAATGCATTTTTTGGCGTTTTTAACTTCAACAGAGCTTTTATACAGTACAGTGAAGGTACTGACTGTTAGACAATTATTTATCTTAAATATTATTTTGAAATTTCATTCTACTTTGGTTTATGATAAGGTAGCACCAAACACTCGACGTCCACATTACATCCTGGGACATAAAGGCATTAAATTTAACACGCGTTTTAGTAAAAAAATTTTTAGTTTTAGCGGTCCATTCATTTATAATAAAATTAATAAATCATTGAATGTGTTCCATATGACTAGAATAAAATGTAAAATTGCAGTGACAGAGTGGCTTTTAAATAAGAATTACGACAGTACAGAGGATTTATTGAGAGTTATATCATAATATTTGTCCATTTGCACACACATACACATACACACACACATACACACATACACATATACACACACACACACACACACACACACACACACACACTTTCTGATTTCATTTAAGTTTTAAGTGCATTGTAGTTAATATTAATTTAAAAAAATTTACTTTGTTATTTTCTTATTAATTATATTTAGTATAAGTCTTTCATTAAGGGGAGGAGCAATGTTCATCCTAAAATACAGGTTTACCTACTTAGGGAACTGAGTTCCATTTATTATAAGGATCTTTTGTTAAAAAAAATTCTGTTAAATAAATAAATATTATTATATTATTATATTATATTATATCCCAAATAAATGTCAAATAAGTAGATAAACTAAGTCATGTAAGGACGAAAACTCTAAAAAATAAGTATAGCACCGAGCCTATTTTAGTAGTCACATACACTTTTCTTTGTTGTTTTGTCATACTAGTATTGCGCCTACGGCAGACATGTTATTTGAGAAAATTTTGCATCTTGGTGGTTGTGGAACTTGTGGACACTTTTTTTGTCACTCCTTTCCCAACCCCTTAAGTTTTTAATACATAGAGACAGCGTTATTCATAGTAAAGTGGTGACGAATAAAACTTCAAAAATAGAAACGTGTTTTGATTTATTTAAGCATATTTGTTGCATGAGGCGAAGTCTGAGTCTGCAGCGGCAAACAAACCGTATACGCGTATAAATATGAATATTTTTTCACTGGGGATATTTTTAATTCAAAAGTCCCGGCTGTCGTTTGAGTTTAAATTCATTAGCAACGTCCTCACTGACAGGTATAAAACAGATAAACTTGGTTTTCTACTCAGTCCAATCTAAAACCACTGTTGTATATAAATAAACTAGAAGTCTGCTGTCAAAACAACGAAAACAATTCAAATTGTCTTCTTAGGAAACAATAAGATCCTTTATGGAACTTGTGAAAGCTTTGATGTTCGTTCCAAATTATTACTTACCTATATTCCGTTTTACAAGACGGATCGGTGAGACTGCAAAATAATGGGTAATACGTTTAAAATTAGATTTTCGCTTGAGGTATGTTGACGACATAATATAAGAAAAGTATATAAATGTTAAAATAACTACTTCTTCTTCTTATTCAGGTTTTTTCTTTCCACTGCTGGATGTAACCCTCTCCTAATCTCCTCCACTTCGTCCTAAATAACTACTTACTTCGATGCATATCTAAAATAAGATTATTCTAACTGAAGTATTTTGATTTACGAAAGAAGTGTAGAGTGAAAAGTGTATATAGTTACTGACGTATTTTCTATGAATGTAATCAAGTTTAAACCATGGTTCTGATTGTTGAATGTCAGTAAGTGTTTCATGTCTCCCTAATCGGGTCAGAACTAACATTGTAATGGTATTTGAATAGACAGAATGCGTCCACAAATCACTCAATACCTGCCCTGGCATTGTCAAGTGGACAGAGGATACGCGACGTAACCCAAACGTCACTTTGGTGTTACAAGCCACATTATGTATACACGTGGTTAATCGATTTAGTATGTTTTATGTCAAAAATTACTAACAAAGGATCATATAAACTCAGAGCGAAACAAAAGCCTTCGCAGGGCCAGGCCATCTGTTGCGATTAATTATGTATAAACAAAATCTCATTAAATAAGTTGAATAGAGCTTCATTTTATAACGATGATATATACCAACGGTAGTTAATTGTTCAAATGTACACATTTTGTTTAATCAAAATTAATGCTATCTTCTATGTACAATCTTGTTAGTTCAATTTTTGTTGCTTTTCGATTGTTTACATACAAAGAGACGCTATAATATAATACAAAGCCACCAGATTCACAGTTTCATCCGACCACGATGATCCTTAGATAATTATACGAAGAAGTCGGCGCGTTATTCAAAATGGGAATGCTTTAACGACTTCTGCGCGCGAGGTCTCCGCCTAATCCGACCCGGGCCGCCGACACACGTCGCCGTAAAGGGACAACAGTCGGAAATTATTACTCGCTTGTCTAACAAATTATCCGGACCTCCGTGGACTGGTTCGGATAACTCGGTTACACGAACGCGCGACGGTTAATTTACAGCGCACCCTACAAATTAATATCTCTGATTTGGACCCTTGTCAGCGAGGGGCAACCGACGCGCGGCGGAAGATACAGGAGCCAGTAAAAAGGCCAAGAGATAAAGATGTCGTGACACCGGTCGTGATATATGTCGTGTTTGGTTTCGTTGACGTCACAACTGAGTATCATTTCGCATCGTTCGGGAATCAATAGCTTACCAGGATTTAACACGCACTGGAGCCAAATAGTAGAGTGGAACTGAATTTTCTTTTGTACCTTCCTTGCAATATTTGATCAACAAATTTCAGATAAGTAAATAAAGCGTTTCTCAGAAATGTCTTGCAATAGATTACCAGATACCGAAACGCAGCGCAGCAACTTCGATTGAGATTGTTGAGTTTGGGTAACTTTATGGGTCAAATGTATCATGGGAAGTTAATACCGTGCATCTAAGATTTCGGATAATCCGACGTAGTTTTATGTCGTTCCGATGTCATGAGTATTATGGGACTTCAAATTTTTTTTATCTAATATTTTAACGAGGCTTCAATACAATACACCTAATTTGACTATGTCAGCCTCATGTACAATGTTTTAAATACAATTTTGTGAAGAATCTCCAAAATATAAGCCCTAAAATTGAAATGGGTAGGTTTTCGAAAAACATCCAAACAGCATAAGGTCGCTCGCGCGTGTGCTTGCGGCCATGGCTATGGCTGTTAATCGTTGCCCAGAAACTGTCAGCTGTCGTCTAGCAACCAGCACCGCAGTTGAAAATAATATGACTTCACTTATATGGCAATATCAGTATAACAATTCAGTGGCGTTAACGACACACGCATACAGCTTGATAGGCGTCATATTGTTGTGTCGTATAATGCAAAGTTAATAAAATAGAGTTCTAATAGGATAGGAATGAGTCCTCATCCCTATTAATTATCCGACTTTCTTTTTAGATGTGAAAACACGATGCTCCCATGGATTTTATACGGCAAATAGGTAGTTAGCTAGTCACTATTTACCCACTCAATCGATTAAATATTTATATGTTTTTAAAAAAATTGTTTTACGAATATTAAAGCCAGGGTCGAAATATTTTTGCAAGTCCATTGCAAGCACTTGTGAAAATTATACAATCAATCTCACTGGTTCGAGTAGCAACGTTTCCTATAAAATTTTGTTCGATATATTTTCTCATATATAGCACCCCAATTTTGTGCAATACAATGAGCCCGAGACGTGACCGTGATCAACCCTACACAACTCAGTAAATATATAACTAAAGTCGTTTACCACCGTATTTACGTTAAACATACACATTTTAGTGTCCTAATGAACATACTGTAGAGTTAAGTTCGAAGAATCGCCAGATACTAGTGGCAGTGAGCAGGGCACATCACTCGTAGAACTGATAGCCGATGATGGAGCCAAAAGGTTCTCGAACGGTGTCCACGGACCGGAAGAGGCAGTGTACATAGGCCTCAAACAAGATGGAGCGACGACCTGGTTAAGGTGCTAGGAACACGTTGGATGCTGATGACACAGAACTGGTCTGTTTGGCGAACCTTGGAAGAGTCCTGAATGATGTAGTCTTATACTTAAAACGTACCCACATCGTGTGAGACCTTCATCTCACACGCCGAAAAAATCTAAAAACAAAATGTTTACTTAATCTCGCGTTATTTAGGTTTGGTGCTGATCACATTAGGTACCAGAATCGCGCTGTTAGTTTTACCCCCGGCGTTCCAACTACCTCGGTGATCCCTCGAACAGACATACATACAATCACGCCTCCTTCCCAACAAAGAGGTAGACAGACACTGTTTGTCTCCACCTGCCACGACCCTGACATACATCTTTCGCTTCCACAACACTCATTGTCTTTCCACACATGCTCAACCTATTCATGCCTAATGAACTGTTGGGGATCATTCCAGATTTCTAGAATATTCCAAACCACGCGTTACCGCTGTGAACCATTAACTTGCGCCGGCACGAGCAGTCCCGCAAAGCACGAGTGACTACGTACGTATTAATCTCCCGCGACGTCCCCGCTTTAATATCGAACACGCTTGTTTCTTCTACCGGCAAACATCAGGCCATATTGCCTGTTATTAACCCCTAGCTTATTGCCAAGGTCGGTGCAGCGCTTAGTGGGTAAACGTGAAATATTTCGGTTACACGTGGAAATAGAACTCGTTCAATGAAGTAGATTTAAAAAATAAGCGAAAAAAACATGTTTGCTACACGGCAACCCCTTTGATTTTTTACATTATTCTGTTTTTATAAGTTTTTATTCAACTTTCAACGTATGGCTTCAAAATTTGGAACCCATTTTTCAACCACTTCTTCGTATCCGTGTGAGATAATCAGATAAAATTTGGCATAAGGTAAATACCCCAGTGTTCGACCCTTTAATTCCAATAATCGACACCTTGCTTGTCGCCTTTATTGCTACGAATTAAAATTGAAAGTGTAGGCTATTGGGGCAGCGTCGGGCACCGAGGGGGTATTTACCTTACACGAGCATTTAAGTTCTGTGACAACACAATAATCAGTACGCTTAGTATAAGTTTAACTTCACCAAAATACTTCTCGATCGCGTTTACGTAAAAATTTCAATTTTATGGAAACATGGACGCGCGGCCGCGGAGGCGCTGTCCATGTTTCCCTAGTAATTGATTTTTTACGTAAACGCGATCGAGAAGTATTTTGGAGAAGTAAAACTTATACTAAGCGTACTGGTCGGAACTCTTCAACGGTTAATAGCATCGACGTGAACGGATATCTATGTAGTTTGGATGACAATTTAAGAATAGTCAACAAATATAATATAATGGAAAAGATACAGCCCTGTGCAAGAGGGATGGACAGACAGACTGCGAGGGCTTAGTTATAGGAACCCAGTGGGGTATCCTTCGGAATTTTAATTTCCTTTTTTGTTTGTTATTTGAATTCCACGGTGTGACATCTTGTATAATTTTAATAGAAATGATAATGATTTTAGATTGTTAAATAGTTGCAATGCCCTTGCAGGGTTCACGTCTAACTGTGATTAATGTAAGACCTTTACACTACGTGTGAGCAATAAAGATTATGATTTATGATTTATTTATGGTACATAGCCCTAGAAATGATGATTTGCAATTCATATGCTTTTCTGTAGTTCCAAACTTCAAACATGAGCCTTAGAGCAATGACCGACACCGTCAGGCTTCAATTGACCTGTAAAGACAGCTGCAAAATTGCAGTTTAGATTCAGTTTTACCACTGTTAGCATAACTGCGTCAATATTGGAAACAGGGGAGTAGGTAGGTACGGAATTCGATTTTCGAACTTCACAATATAATGCAGTTTCGTTCACGCCAGTAGTATTAAACAGAAAGGTGAAAGGGACGGCACGATACGAACTTTGAATTTCGAATTTAGTATAGACGTATAGACTAACCAACTTAAGTATCTGTGATTTGAAAAGTTATTTTATTGAATCAGGCGTTACTTTGCGGAGGTCCATATTAATGAACTAAAACAATTACTTTGCTCACCCGCGACCTTACAATAGTTACGTTTATGCAAGAAATGTGCGTTCATGCAGTTCCTCCACCTCCACACTGTACGAACACACACAAATCACATAAACCCAACCATCACCACCACCAAGTTTAACGTTTGGTAGCATAGCATACGGTTGTGGTAACTCTGAAGATAAGCTCTGGTTGAGTTCGAAACGCGTCAGTGTAGCTTGGTGGTGGTGATGGTTGGGTTTATGTGATTTGTGTGTGTTCGTACAGTGTGGAGGTGGAGGAACTGCATGAACGCACATTTCTTGCATAAACGTAACTATTGTAAGGTCGCGGGTGAGCAAAGTAATTGTTTTAGTTCATTTGAAAAGTTTTTATGTCGTTCATATAAAGTGTTAGTATTGCTTGGTCTGGGGTTCACAGATAACTTGGTTAGTCTCTAGTAGTTTTTTTACTCGATATTTACGGTTATTAAAAGGCACTAAAAATTTTGTCGTCATATCCGCGACGTTTGTTTATGGTACAGTCGGTTCCCTATCATATGTATCCACTTTTTCATACTATTTCCATAGAAAAGTGGATACTTATGTTATGGCACCGATTGTACATACTACACGTTCTTATGCAATACTCTCGAAAAACAATGCTCTCATTTACGTATTAAGTGGTTACGTACGTCTTCTCCATATCTATCTACATATACTAATAAAATAATAAAGAAATTAATACAATACAATACAATGACTTTTTATTGCCCACCACAAAGAAACTAATACAGAAAAACAAGTATGTATGTACATAGAAAAAATATACATATAAGGTAAGCAATAGGCGGAATTATTATTTTATTGATTTTGTTTGTTTGTATCTAGAGGGGTAGGTACCTAACATAACCGATGAGAATAAAAATAGCCGTGGTAGCCTAGTTTGGTAGTGGTTTGACCAATGGCCTCTCAAGCAGAATATCGCGGGTTCGACCCCGGGTTTCTAAGTTTTTCAGAATGTATGTGCAAAATTACACCAACCAAATCAAATCAACCATGAGTTTTACGGTGAAGGAAAACATCGTGAGCAAACCTGCACACACCTGCGAAGAAATTCAATGTGAAGTTCCCAATCCGCACTGTACGCGCATGGTAAGTACGGCCCAAGCCCTCTCATTCTGAGAATAGGCCTGTGCCCTGCAGTAGGATGTATGTACTAGTATGTAGGCTGAGATGACCAGATTTTAACATAGACTACTTTTATCCGGATAGCGAAAAAGTCCAACGTGACGTAGACAAAGTTGCGGGAAACAGCTAGTATCATTTGATTTAATCCTAAGTAAGTACATTTATCGTGTAAAGACCATTTCATCTTCAGACAGATATAAAGTACCTACTATGTTTTAGGCGTGGAAATCCAGGAAAGACGTATAATCATGTTTATACGAATTATACTAATTTCTCCAACTAGTGTACTCGTACCTTCACGAGGAAAATTAACTACTCCCCACTAAGGAATGGTCTTGTTAAGCGTAATTTGCTCATGCAATGCCTTCAAATTACGAATTAGGTAGGGCTTTCCTTGGCAACATAAATAGTTTTTTTTTTTTAATAAAACATCGGTATTAAATTATAGATAGCTACACGCGTTATTCCTTGACGTAGTAAACAAACATGTTCGCACAGAAATTGTTGTAAGTACAATAGACGAAGTACGCCAGACAGAAGGAAAAGTTTCATTTGTTATTTTTATTAAGTACAATACGAACTCCACACGCGGGATCATTTTCTTAGTGTTGGTATTATGTATTAACTACTGTGAATTTCATTAAAATAATAAACAAATGTATCTGACATTATAAATGTTAACTAATACCATGTCTATGGTTGGTTTAAGTACGGAGAAGGATCATTTGAACAGAATGTTGCAAATAATAATATCGTGTTCAATATAATAAAATAAACGAATATACCTAACTGTATGTTGTCGCACGATCACGGTTAATGTCTCTGCAGCGATAATAAATACATAATTTAACGGTCTGAATGTAAGCATCGGTGGTTCAGTGGTAGAATGCTCGCCTGCCACGCGGGCGGCCCGGGTTCGATTCCCGGCCGATGCAATTCTTTTTTTTTATTTTATAAAAAGAAATTCCATCAACGAATAAAAAATATCCCATTTTCTATATTTGCAAATTATTATATGTTTTCTTTACCTTGGTACAGTGAAAAAAAAATAAAAAGCTAGTTATATTACTGACAGGAAATTTGTGTTTACATCCCATCTTTGATCACGTCTCGTGTCTTCGAATACGCTTGTAACATACTTTTTTATTACAAGCAGATGCAAATTGAAAATCTCATATTTTATAGTGCACCGTAAACTGGCTTGGTAAAGCGAGAAAAATTTAAAAACACCACATGGAGTCTCCGAATTCATATTCACAGTATGCATTCACTTTACTTGGAGTAAAGTGCGAGCCGGAGGTAGGTATGGCGTAAAAATATACCGCCTTAGAAACATCAGGTATGTATGCAATTTTCTAGTTTGCATCAACGAAACGCGACACGATTGCAATACGAGACAAAAGTTACAACAGAGGGATTACCTCAGGAGGTTTCAGGTATCGCCACATTAAATATTCTCGTATTCTTGCGCAAACTGGACTATGAAAAGCTAGTGTTAGAAAGTCAACGTAACTAGAGATGTTACAGAGTTTGAATGTATTTAGAATGAAGATAGTAAAATCATTAATTTATTTTTTAAGACAGAAGAAGATTTCACGGCACGAACTACTGCTACCACCTAAACAAAAAGTAGGATATTTCAAACTAAATACAAACTGAAATATAGATGCACAGAAAAAACCCCAGAAAAAAGACCAATGCTGGGAATCGAACCCGGATGACCGTAAAAGTAATAAAAAATGAAGTTGAAGAAAATAAAAAAATAAATAGAAAAAGATACTTCATACTTAACTTGCAAAAAGTAGGAGTCAATGACATGATAATTTTCTATTTACACGGTATTGTTACAATATTTTTTTTTACTTTTCGTGCTCGTTAACTTCGTATTTATGTTGGATGTAGGCCGCACAACCAAGGCATTCATTATAGAAATAGGAAAATAATAGTAGCAAATTTATTTGCACTGTTGCTTTTTAATTTCCTTGCAATCGACGAGAAAAAATGAGTGTATGGGTAAGTTGTTCTTAAACCCAGTTTATCCTCGATTTAGCTATAAGCACTTGTCTGCTATACATATATCAATTTTAGAATGCATTGTTTGTTTTTCTACGATACATATTAAAGAAGCCTGATCCAAACTAAAAGAATTATACTATTAATCTTTAACGTTCGTTGTAGATATAAAACTGACCTCTGAAGAAGATAATATTCTAGGAAGAAGGTAATCCTATCCTATATTTTATGAGGAAAATAATGGTTGGACAAGGCTTTACTGACGAAATCATTACAATGAAAAAAAATAAAAAACGCTACAAGACAGTAGGTACATTGTAGCAAACATTTGGAAGACCAGATGGCAACAGTATAAAGACATCTTCTGGTATGAATCGAAAAGCCATAGCATAGCTCATTTAAGCCAAAAGAGAGAATAAATCGCATACGAATGTGTGATTACAGGGCGTTGCTTCAAACGATACTGCTCCGTATTCCAGTAGCGTTTTATATCAGATATCGCTCTGATCGCTCAATGCACACTTGAGTAACACAACCCTTTTGATACGTTACATTATTTTGAGAGTATGTTTATTTACAGAGAACGGATCTCTAATCGAAGAGGTTTTTCCGACGATCCAATGCTACGGTAATTTTGTACAAAGTAACATTTGTCAAAGAGTCAAAGGTGTGTGTGGATCAAGAAGTGTTATAATAAATATGACATTGGACTGCTCTGTAATAATTTGGCTATCCCGAAAAACTTAGAGATAATTTAAGTTAGATTTGAGAAAGTGTAACCTAGAAAAAAAAATACAACAGAAATGCAGAGAACATGAACATCGTCTATATAGGTATAAAAATATTTTTAGCCAAACAAACAGTGCAGCTCTGTATTTGAATTTCTCTCTACTGGCAGAAGGGGCAGTTTTTAAAGAACCTAGGATTTTTGCGTAGCATATTCAACTATTTTTATATTGAATGCAAATCCCACCAGTACTATCATCAATGAAGCAGATAAACCCGAACCCTGCAGCCCCGCACAAAATAAAAACTCTGAACTCGTGTCTTTTCACCGTCTGATTCGACTAATAAAGCACTAGAAGACTGCAAAAACCGTAGCTCGCATCGTCGCGCTTCACAAATGCGCTATACAAATCGGCTGCATAACATCATTTACTTTTTACCGGCAAGAGAGCATGAGACGCTATCAAAGGCGGTCCTTGAAAGAAGGGCCCTCGACATTAACCCGGCCGAGGATGAATAACTGAAGCCATGGAAAAACTCCAGGCTCCACTTCAGAACCCGTCTAGCAACTGCGATTGCGACATTCAGCTGGGAAAATCCGAGAATAGTAAAAGCTGGCAGTGACGGTGTACAGAAATCCGATCGCAGGTACGATATCGGACGCGGGGCAGAAATAAAAGAGCTATTTGCAAGTCCTGTACGTTCGGAAATGCTTCTGGCAGCAAGCAGATTTGAGCGGATAACTCCTACCCCGCATTGGCTTAATGGAGTACACATTTTACAATATGAAACTTGATTATTAGTGTAGGTACCTAAAGCATAATAAATATTATAATACATAAATACATATTTCAATTTCTGAAACCGAATCAGACTGCGAGATACTACTTTTCCTTTCGAAAGATTATGATAACGCAATATAAGAATACTGACTGGATTAGATATTGCTGTTCTTGGTCTCTCCGGATTGTTTTTATTACCTGTAACAAATAATGTTTCACAATAAGTTCATTTCGTACTAAATACAAACTGAAATATAGATGCACAGAAAAAACCCCAGAAAAAAGACCAATGCTGGGAATCGAACCCAGGTCCTCAGCATTCCGTGCCGCGTGCCATACCCCTACACCACCACTGGTCTAGAGATTAGACACGAATCTTTCCTATACATCATACATTTCAATCTGCTAAATCATCACCTTATGCAGTGACAAGCGCACATCTATGTTACACCCTCATCGAGAGATTTTAACACTCCTTCGGAACTAACCGCTCACCTGGACAAGAGATGGCGCTACTGTGCAACTTTAAACAAGTTAGCTATGAAGTATCTTTTTTTTGTACTTATTTTTTCAACTTCATTTTTTTATTACTTTTACGGTCATCCCGTGAAATCATACATTTCGTACTAAATACAAACTGAAATATAGATGCACAGAAAAAAACCCAGAAAAAAGACCAATGCTGGGAATCGAACCCAGGTCCTCAGCATTCCGTGCCGCGTGCCATACCCCTACACCACCACTGGTCTAGAGATTAGACACGAATCTTTCCTATACATCATACATTTCAATCTGCTAAATCATCACCTTATGCAGTGACAAGCGCACATCTATGTTACACCCTCATCGAGAGATTTTAACACTCCTTCGGAACTAACCGCTCACCTGGACAAGAGATGGCGCTACTGTGCAACTTTAAACAAGTTAGCTATGAAGTATCTTTTTTTTGTACTTATTTTTTCAACTTCATTTTTTTATTACTTTTACGGTCATCCCGTGAAATCATACATTTCGTACTAAATACAAACTGAAATATAGATGCACAGAAAAAACCCCAGAAAAAAGACCAATGCTGGGAATCGAACCCAGGTCCTCAGCATTCCGTGCCGCGTGCCATACCCCTACACCACCACTGGTCTAGAGATTAGACACGAATCTTTCCTATACATCATACATTTCAATCTGCTAAATCATCACCTTATGCAGTGACAAGCGCACATCTATGTTACACCCTCATCGAGAGATTTTAACACTCCTTCGGAACTAACCGCTCACCTGGACAAGAGATGGCGCTACTGTGCAACTTTAAACAAGTTAGCTATGAAGTATCTTTTTTTTGTACTTATTTTTTCAACTTCATTTTTTTATTACTTTTACGGTCATCCCGTGAAATCATACATTTCGTACTAAATACAAACTGAAATATAGATGCACAGAAAAAACCCCAGAAAAAAGACCAATGCTGGGAATCGAACCCAGGTCCTCAGCATTCCGTGCCGCGTGCCATACCCCTACACCACCACTGGTCTAGAGATTAGACACGAATCTTTCCTATACATCATACATTTCAATCTGCTAAATCATCACCTTATGCAGTGACAAGCGCACATCTATGTTACACCCTCATCGAGAGATTTTAACACTCCTTCGGAACTAACCGCTCACCTGGACAAGAGATGGCGCTACTGTGCAACTTTAAACAAGTTAGCTATGAAGTATCTTTTTTTTGTACTTATTTTTTCAACTTCATTTTTTTATTACTTTTACGGTCATCCCGTGAAATCATACATTTCGTACTAAATACAAACTGAAATATAGATGCACAGAAAAAACCCCAGAAAAAAGACCAATGCTGGGAATCGAACCCAGGTCCTCAGCATTCCGTGCCGCGTGCCATACCCCTACACCACCACTGGTCTAGAGATTAGACACGAATCTTTCCTATACATCATACATTTCAATCTGCTAAATCATCACCTTATGCAGTGACAAGCGCACATCTATGTTACACCCTCATCGAGAGATTTTAACACTCCTTCGGAACTAACCGCTCACCTGGACAAGAGATGGCGCTACTGTGCAACTTTAAACAAGTTAGCTATGAAGTATCTTTTTTTTTTGTACTTATTTTTTCAACTTCATTTTTTTATTACTTTTACGGTCATCCCGTGAAATCATACATTTCATACTAAATACAAACTGAAATATAGATGCACAGAAAAAAACCCCAGAAAAAAGACCAATGCTGGGAATCGAACCCAGGTCCTCAGCATTCCGTGCCGCGTGCCATACCCCTACACCACCACTGGTCTAGAGATTAGACACGAATCTTTCCTATACATCATACATTTCAATCTGCTAAATCATCACCTTATGCAGTGACAAGCGCACATCTATGTTACACCCTCATCGAGAGATTTTAACACTCCTTCGGAACTAACCGCTCACCTGGACAAGAGATGGCGCTACTGTTTGTATTTAGTACGAAATGTATGATTTCACGGGATGACCGTAAAAGTAATAAAAAAATGAAGTTGAAAAAATAAGTACAAAAAAAAAGATACTTCATAGCTAACTTGTTTAAAGTTGCACAGTAGCGCCATCTCTTGTCCAGGTGAGCGGTTAGTTCCGAAGGAGTGTTAAAATCTCTCGATGAGGGTGTAACATAGATGTGCGCTTGTCACTGCATAAGGTGATGATTTAGCAGATTGAAATGTATGATGTATAGGAAAGATTCGTGTCTAATCTCTAGACCAGTGGTGGTGTAGGGGTATGGCACGCGGCACGGAATGCTGAGGACCTGGGTTCGATTCCCAGCATTGGTCTTTTTTCTGGGGTTTTTTCTGTGCATCTATATTTCAGTTTGTATTTAGTACGAAATGTATGATTTCACGGGATGACCGTAAAAGTAATAAAAAAATGAAGTTGAAAAAATAAGTACAAAAAAAAGATACTTCATAGCTAACTTGTTTAAAGTTGCACAGTAGCGCCATCTCTTGTCCAGGTGAGCGGTTAGTTCCGAAGGAGTGTTAAAATCTCTCGATGAGGGTGTAACATAGATGTGCGCTTGTCACTGCATAAGGTGATGATTTAGCAGATTGAAATGTATGATGTATAGGAAAGATTCGTGTCTAATCTCTAGACCAGTGGTGGTGTAGGGGTATGGCACGCGGCACGGAATGCTGAGGACCTGGGTTCGATTCCCAGCATTGGTCTTTTTTCTGGGGTTTTTTCTGTGCATCTATATTTCAGTTTGTATTTAGTACGAAATGTATGATTTCACGGGATGACCGTAAAAGTAATAAAAAAATGAAGTTGAAAAAATAAGTACAAAAAAAAGATACTTCATAGCTAACTTGTTTAAAGTTGCACAGTAGCGCCATCTCTTGTCCAGGTGAGCGGTTAGTTCCGAAGGAGTGTTAAAATCTCTCGATGAGGGTGTAACATAGATGTGCGCTTGTCACTGCATAAGGTGATGATTTAGCAGATTGAAATGTATGATGTATAGGAAAGATTCGTGTCTAATCTCTAGACCAGTGGTGGTGTAGGGGTATGGCACGCGGCACGGAATGCTGAGGACCTGGGTTCGATTCCCAGCATTGGTCTTTTTTCTGGGGTTTTTTCTGTGCATCTATATTTCAGTTTGTATTTAGTACGAAATGTATGATTTCACGGGATGACCGTAAAAGTAATAAAAAAATGAAGTTGAAAAAATAAGTACAAAAAAAAGATACTTCATAGCTAACTTGTTTAAAGTTGCACAGTAGCGCCATCTCTTGTCCAGGTGAGCGGTTAGTTCCGAAGGAGTGTTAAAATCTCTCGATGAGGGTGTAACATAGATGTGCGCTTGTCACTGCATAAGGTGATGATTTAGCAGATTGAAATGTATGATGTATAGGAAAGATTCGTGTCTAATCTCTAGACCAGTGGTGGTGTAGGGGTATGGCACGCGGCACGGAATGCTGAGGACCTGGGTTCGATTCCCAGCATTGGTCTTTTTTCTGGGGTTTTTTCTGTGCATCTATATTTCAGTTTGTATTTAGTACGAAATGTATGATTTCACGGGATGACCGTAAAAGTAATAAAAAAATGAAGTTGAAAAAATAAGTACAAAAAAAAGATACTTCATAGCTAACTTGTTTAAAGTTGCACAGTAGCGCCATCTCTTGTCCAGGTGAGCGGTTAGTTCCGAAGGAGTGTTAAAATCTCTCGATGAGGGTGTAACATAGATGTGCGCTTGTCACTGCATAAGGTGATGATTTAGCAGATTGAAATGTATGATGTATAGGAAAGATTCGTGTCTAATCTCTAGACCAGTGGTGGTGTAGGGGTATGGCACGCGGCACGGAATGCTGAGGACCTGGGTTCGATTCCCAGCATTGGTCTTTTTTCTGGGGTTTTTTCTGTGCATCTATATTTCAGTTTGTATTTAGTACGAAATGTATGATTTCACGGGATGACCGTAAAAGTAATAAAAAAATGAAGTTGAAAAAATAAGTACAAAAAAAAGATACTTCATAGCTAACTTGTTTAAAGTTGCACAGTAGCGCCATCTCTTGTCCAGGTGAGCGGTTAGTTCCGAAGGAGTGTTAAAATCTCTCGATGAGGGTGTAACATAGATGTGCGCTTGTCACTGCATAAGGTGATGATTTAGCAGATTGAAATGTATGATGTATAGGAAAGATTCGTGTCTAATCTCTAGACCAGTGGTGATGTAGGGGTATGGCACGCGGCACGGAATGCTGAGGACCTGGGTTCGATTCCCAGCATTGGTCTTTTTTCTGGGGTTTTTTCTGTGCATCTATATTTCAGTTTGTATTTAGTACGAAATGTATGATTTCACGGGATGACCGTAAAAGTAATAAAAAAATGAAGTTGAAAAAATAAGTACAAAAAAAAGATACTTCATAGCTAACTTGTTTAAAGTTGCACAGTAGCGCCATCTCTTGTCCAGGTGAGCGGTTAGTTCCGAAGGAGTGTTAAAATCTCTCGATGAGGGTGTAACATAGATGTGCGCTTGTCACTGCATAAGGTGATGATTTAGCAGATTGAAATGTATGATGTATAGGAAAGATTCGTGTCTAATCTCTAGACCAGTGGTGGTGTAGGGGTATGGCACGCGGCACGGAATGCTGAGGACCTGGGTTCGATTCCCAGCATTGGTCTTTTTTCTGGGGTTTTTTCTGTGCATCTATATTTCAGTTTGTATTTAGTACGAAATGTATGATTTCACGGGATGACCGTAAAAGTAATAAAAAAATGAAGTTGAAAAAATAAGTACAAAAAAAAGATACTTCATAGCTAACTTGTTTAAAGTTGCACAGTAGCGCCATCTCTTGTCCAGGTGAGCGGTTAGTTCCGAAGGAGTGTTAAAATCTCTCGATGAGGGTGTAACATAGATGTGCGCTTGTCACTGCATAAGGTGATGATTTAGCAGATTGAAATGTATGATGTATAGGAAAGATTCGTGTCTAATCTCTAGACCAGTGGTGGTGTAGGGGTATGGCACGCGGCACGGAATGCTGAGGACCTGGGTTCGATTCCCAGCATTGGTCTTTTTTCTGGGGTTTTTTCTGTGCATCTATATTTCAGTTTGTATTTAGTACGAAATGTATGATTTCACGGGATGACCGTAAAAGTAATAAAAAAATGAAGTTGAAAAAATAAGTACAAAAAAAAGATACTTCATAGCTAACTTGTTTAAAGTTGCACAGTAGCGCCATCTCTTGTCCAGGTGAGCGGTTAGTTCCGAAGGAGTGTTAAAATCTCTCGATGAGGGTGTAACATAGATGTGCGCTTGTCACTGCATAAGGTGATGATTTAGCAGATTGAAATGTATGATGTATAGGAAAGATTCGTGTCTAATCTCTAGACCAGTGGTGATGTAGGGGTATGGCACGCGGCACGGAATGCTGAGGACCTGGGTTCGATTCCCAGCATTGGTCTTTTTTCTGGGGTTTTTTCTGTGCATCTATATTTCAGTTTGTATTTAGTACGAAATGTATGATTTCACGGGATGACCGTAAAAGTAATAAAAAAATGAAGTTGAAAAAATAAGTACAAAAAAAAGATACTTCATAGCTAACTTGTTTAAAGTTGCACAGTAGCGCCATCTCTTGTCCAGGTGAGCGGTTAGTTCCGAAGGAGTGTTAAAATCTCTCGATGAGGGTGTAACATAGATGTGCGCTTGTCACTGCATAAGGTGATGATTTAGCAGATTGAAATGTATGATGTATAGGAAAGATTCGTGTCTAATCTCTAGACCAGTGGTGGTGTAGGGGTATGGCACGCGGCACGGAATGCTGAGGACCTGGGTTCGATTCCCAGCATTGGTCTTTTTTCTGGGGTTTTTTCTGTGCATCTATATTTCAGTTTGTATTTAGTACGAAATGTATGATTTCACGGGATGACCGTAAAAGTAATAAAAAAATGAAGTTGAAAAAATAAGTACAAAAAAAAAGATACTTCATAGCTAACTTGTTCACAATAAGTTCTTATTCAAATACGCCAATAATAATTCAGCTTTGAATAGAGGTGTAAATCAAAGGGACTTCAGCAGCACCGCCTAAGAACTCATTCAAATACACCTTCGCTTCAATGCTGCTTTGTTGAGACTCAATTAATTTTAGGATCACGGGCTAGTCCCTCCGGAGATCAATAGGACTTGGGACTTATAGCAAAGACAATAACATTTTGGAATTTGATAACTTGTTATATTTAGTGTAGCGCAACTCTTAATTCAGCTGGACCTTTACAAAATGACAGACAGTAATAAAGTCAGTAACTTCAAGTATTAAAACCTAAACTATTGTTTTATCTCATTCCTCAGCAACAAGATAAAAAGATGTCGTAGCCTACAAGATGGGAATCGTCCACTTCTACTGATTATCCGGTAATCCCCACACCTGGTCGCAGTACTGTCGAACAGGCGGACTTTAGGGCTTTGCAGATAATCCCGGAGCTTAATGTTGGAGGGCATTAGCGAACATTCCCGAACATTCTAGAGCCGCGCGACGGTCACAGGGAATTGCTCGATTTGCTAAAGACTATTCAGGAGCACTTGTGTATATTCTTCTTTCAGGATAATTACGAAAGGCAAGCATACAGTTAGTTAAAATGGGAACTAAACCAGCGAAGCAAGAATTTAGTTATCTGAGGACTGATTTAGTTCCCTTAGTGATTAAAATTATGATGTGTTATAGTTATACAGAACAGAATAATGAATTAAAATGGCTGAACTTGGTTGATCAATGGGCTCAACATTTTATTTCCGTAAAGCGCAATAATCGTTCTCAGGATTTGTATATCAAGGCGCACTAACCCGAGCAAATAAAAGACAATGGTGATTATAATAAATGTAATTATAAATAACTATAACTAATTGACATATCTAAATACTAACTACGGACTGTACCTAGCTGGCACCACAAATTTAAAATCTTTAGGCAACGTCCAGCAGCGGCCACAATTTACTATAACTAACAAAAACACCGATCGAATAAAATAGAAACATTAAGGAATTTGTATCTATAGCAATTAATGCTTTGTTCGCAAATATTTCATTAATTCGGTAAATAATTACTAATCATTTATTGGATTAAGGGTACCGTTAAATGATCATCGATCTCTAAGTAGACGTGTAGGTTGCATTTATTGACGACCGCATAACTCAGTGGTTAGAGAACCTGGCTACGAAGCTTGAGGTCCCGGGTTCGTTCCACGGTCGAGAGTCGGGATCAATTATTTTGTTCTTGTACCACAAATTGACAGAAAATGTAAATAATGTGTGTATTTATGTCTGGCTCCCATTTTTTCAACGAACAAAATGAAACGTTTTACGCTCGAGCAATTAAAAGGTATACCCAATTTAAATTAATTATAAAACGAAATATAACATTTACTCTACCGTGGCGAACAAAACTGTTCATTTAGAGGTGACTGTACACTTCAATCGTGAAAATTAACGACATGAGCATGTGCAGCGTGAATAACGAAGCAAAAATACACTCTGGTAAGGTGACGCCATAGTGCAGTAATTATATATTTATTATTATTATTTTTATGTGTTCCTTTTTAACTCCTGTAGAAAATGGAATTTTAGCTGACACAAGCCTTTACTCGCGGCTTCGCTCGCGTTAACCATTAGAACTAGGATTTGAACTGAAATTCCGAGATGTCGCAAAGACTCCCGTGGGAATTCCCAAAAATTTAAAGTCTCTAAAACTAATGGCGGGATTGCATCGCGATCCTGTGGGAATTTCGGGATAAAAGTACTCTATGTATTTCAAACTAAATACAAACTGAAATATAGATGCACAGAAAAAAGACCAATGCTGGGAATCGAACCCAGGTCCTCAGCGTACCGTGCTGCGTGCTTACCCCTACACCATCACTGGTCTAGAAGTCAGCGACGAATCTTTCCCATACATCGTACACTTCAGTCTGTTATAATCACATTAGGCAGTGATAAAGCGCATCTATGTTAATGACCTCTACCGAGAGACTTCAACACTCCTTCGGAGCTACCCGCTCACCTGGACCAAGAGATGGCGCTACTAGGCCAACTTTTACAAGTTAAGTATGAAGTATCTTTTTCTATTTATTTTTTTATTTTCTTCAACTTCATTTTTTTTTTATTACTTTTACGGTCATCCCGTGAAACCATATATTTCAAACTAAATACAAACTGAAATATAGATGCACAGAAAAAACCCCAGAAAAAAGACCAATGCTGGGAATCGAACCCACGTCCTCAGCGTTCCGTGCTGCGTGCTTACCCCTACACCATCACTGGTCTAGAAGTTAGCGACGAATCTTTCCCATACATCGTACACTTCAGTCTGTTATAATCACATTAGGCAGTGATAAAGCGCATCTATGTTAATGACCGTAAAAGTAATAAAAAATGAAGTTGAAGAAAATAAAAAAAATAAATAGAAAAAGATACTTCATACTTAACTTGTAGTACTCTATGTGTTATTTTAGACGTCCAGCGAATCTACACGTCGAATTTCATACAAATCCATCCAGCCGTTTTAGCATGGAGCAACACGCACGCACGCACTCACGCTTTACACTCTATCCTGTTAAATGTTTGTTATGAAAATGTATTTATAATCTATACTAATATATAAAGCTGAAGAGTTTGTTTGTTTGTTTGTTTGAACGCGCTATTCTCAGGAACTACTGCTCCGATTTGAAAAATTCTTTCAGTGTTAGATAGCCCATTTATCGAGAAAGGCTATAGGCTATATATCATCACGCTAACACCAATAGGAGCGGAGCGGAGCGGAAGAATGTTTCAAAATTGGGGGTTTTGAAGTAAAACTTCTACATAGGCGCTAATCTCAGGAACTACTACTCCGATTTGAAAAATTCTTTCAGTGTTAACACCAGGGGGGGCTGGGGTTCAGGGGGTGAGGGTGCGGGGGTGGTGTGCGGGAGTTTTTAGGGGGCATGAACATTTCATTGATTTTGCCTTAGGATGCACCGTTTTCAAGATAATGAACTAAAACAATTACTTTGCTCACCCGCGACCTTACAATAGTTACGTTTATGCAAGAAATGTGCGTTCATGCAGTTCCTCCACCTCCACACTGTACGAACACACACAAATCACATAAACCCAACCATCACCACCACCAAGCTACACTGACTTGTTTCGAACTCAACCAGAGCTCATCTTCAGAGTTACCACAACCGTATGCTATGCTACCAAACGTTAAACTAACAAACCAAAACAAATGTTTTAACTTGTCACTGTAACTTCTCAAGTACCCACTTTATTTTTCTTATTCTCAAACTACCCCACAAAAATTAACTTTTATTGACATATTTAAAACTACCTTGAATTTTTTTTGTTTATTTATTTATAAGGCATATTTAATTAATACTAACTGTTCAAATTCGACCCAAGCCGCAGTAAAGGAGAAAATACTAAATTTACCTGTTCATTAATAATAGACCCCATAGTGTTGTACCTAATTATTTCCATGCATTCCAGAGCATCCAGACGCAACCCCTTGCCGCAATAATGTAACACCTCATAAGAATCTGAATCTAACAATGAATGATTTGATTCCAACAAATGTTTTGCAAAATTCGATCTATCTGGATGCTCATTCCTATATGCCGAAACATGCTCTTTAAATCTAGTATTAAAACTTCGGCCTGTCTGTCCTACGTATATCCCATTGCAGTCATTACAAGTAAGTCATTACAGGCCGAAGTTTTAATACTAGATTTAAAGAGCATGTTTCGGCATATAGGAATGAGCATCCAGATAGATCGAATTTTGCAAAACATTTGTTGGAATCAAATCATTCATTGTTAGATTCAGATTCTTATGAAGTGTTACATTATTGCGGCAAGGGGTTGCGTCTGGATGCTCTGGAATGCATGGAAATAATTAGGTACAACACTATGGGGTCTATTATTAATGAACAGGTAAATTTAGTATCTTCTCCTTTACTGCGGCTTGGGTCGAATTTGAACAGTTAGTATTAATTAAATATGCCTTATAAATAAATAAACAAAAAAAATTCAAGGTAGTTTTAAATATGTCAATAAAAGTTAATTTTTGTGGGGTAGTTTGAGAATAAGAAAAATAAAGTGGGTACTTGAGAAGTTACAGTGACAAGTTAAAACATTTGTTTTGGTTTGTTAGTTTAACGTTTGGTAGCATAGCATACGGTTGTGGTAACTCTGAAGATGAGCTCTGGTTGAGTTCGAAACGCGTCAGTGTAGCTTGGTGGTGGTGATGGTTGGGTTTATGTGATTTGTGTGTGTTCGTACAGTGTGGAGGTGGAGGAACTGCATGAACGCACATTTCTTGCATAAACGTAACTATTGTAAGGTCGCGGGTGAGCAAAGTAATTGTTTTAGTTCATTAATATGGACCTCCGCAAAGTAACGCCTGATTCAATAAATTGTTTTCAAGATATTTGTCAAAAACACCAAGGGGGTGGGGTGGGGTGAGGGGGGTGAGGGCGCGGGGGAGGGGGTGCGGGGGCTTCGGAGGGGGGATTCAAATTTCATTGATTTGCACCGTTTTCAAGATATTTGACAAAAACACCAAGGGGGTGGGGGGGGGTTTGAGGAGGTGGGGGGTGCGGGAGAGGGAGGGCTTCGGAGGGGGATTAAAATTTCATTGATTTTGCCGTAGGATGCACCGTTTTCGAGATATTTGACAAAAACACCGGGTGGTAGGGGTGGGGGGGGGCCGGGTTGAGGGGGGTGGGTGTGCAGGGGAGGGTGCGGGGAGAGGGTGTGGGAGTTTTAAAGGGGGGATGAAAATTTCATTGATTTTGCCGTAGGATGCACCGTTTTCAAGATATTTGACAAAAAAAGACTTGAAGTAAAACTTCTATAGGGCACGCTTGACTTGGAATGGGACGAACGCGGGTGTGCGGGGGTGCTGTGTGGGAGGGCGTGCAGGGGGTGCGGAGGGGTGCGGGGGGGTTCGGGGTTGCTGTGTGGGGGGGTGCGGGAGGGAGCGGGTTGGAGGGTGCGGGGGGGGGGGATATTTTTTTTATTATCGAGGAACTAAGGAGATCCATAATTGATGAAAAAGCAAATTGGATAAAAAAAATAAGCTGCCCAAATTACTAATTCCACGCGGACGGAGTCGCGGGCAAAAGCTAGTAATCTATATACTGCAATAGAAAAAATGTACATTTGTAGCAAACGTGTCATTACTTTAGTCACATTTACACGATAGGCTTGTTTGGTTCCGCAAGAAAGCAAAGCGAATGAATTACAACCTTTTACTTTGTTATACCCCTACCACATGCGTAGCGTGATAACGGAGTAATAAAGTAAAATGTTGTTGTAATTCCGCAAAGTAATTTCCTTTTTCAATAATTTAGGCAAACCCAATCTTAGTTCTTCTTAAGGCTTAGGATCGCAAAACCCACTTACCCACTTACCCTAAAAGTGTACTTTCCGCAATATGTAGGTACACTCTCAACACGTACATTTTCTCAATTAAAGCATTTTTTCCAAATTCCCACAATAACATACATGCACTTGCCCAATAAGTGCCTAATTTTCCCAAAAAAATACACTTTTTCAAAACGCACTCTTTCCCAAAACGTAAACATGTATAAGACGGCTGTTAAGTGTACCTTCTTGAAAAATGTATCATCATCATCAGAGAAAATCTATCTGATCTGGTTTTACGAGCGTAAACCGTTGTTAATTAATTACTCTCAGACGCCCCGCTCATGACGTAGCGTGACCTATTGATACTCCCAGCCGTACAAACAACTGCCATTCAGAATATGACGTCAGTTAAAGCGATTACAGAAGCATTTCCGATCCAGTAAACCGGCGCATAGTTTGAGCTGCCTGTGATCTGCGTCCGACTGTTGGTTGCCGGGAACGGTCAGACAAAATAATCATATCCACCACGTCAGAGTGAAAAATATACTTCGCTAACATTGGACTTAGATTCAAGTGATAACGGAAAGGTATAAGCTTAACCAACCTTTTTATTCCACTCTTACGTACAAGATTAAGATATAAATAAATTAATATCATTCATGCCACAATTGACACTAATTGACTTACAAGGAAAGGTACCCAACTGTCCGGCTACGATTTTATTTATTTTGATACATGTTAGAGAGTAGTCTAAAATAACAGACCCATATTTTAAACTCAACCTATTTGGAGAAATTGTCTTCCAAAGTACTGAAAAGTGACTAAACCCTCTAACTTCTGTAGAAAAAAGCACCGATGAAAAATATAATAATGTTGTAGCCGTCTTTAGTATGTTTTCAAAGGCTTTTGATATCTGGGCCCAATTGCATAACAACATACAAGCAAATAGTATTAGTGGATCTCAATACAAAATAGCTAATACTATTAGCTTATAATTTGTTATGAAATTGGGCCCTGGCCTTACTATTAGCATGCAACCAGTAGCTGTATAAATAAGTCTTGTTATTTTCAGGCTAATATCTGAACTATAATTAGTCGCGTACTTGTTGAATGTTTTATGCCAAAAGATAAAAAATATGCTATCCCATTTCCTTCCCTGAAAATTGCAACATTTGCAACTTTCGAGAAAATAAATAAAACATATTTTATGAGTAAGCAATTGTGGGCGAGTAGTACCTACCTACTCTTACAGCAACAATACTGTTGAAGTTTTCAATAAAGACGTAAGAGCACAAAGGCAATACGATATATTGCGTCCGCAATAATGGAACTAAGCAATCGGATGAAACCACAAAAGAAACCATAATACGTTCATAGTTATAACGGTAAACCCCAATAAAGTACCGTCAATGTACTCGACAAATAACACAAGCATTCAAACGTAAACGACTGGCGTATATCTCGGGCGCACATTTCCTCCACATCCGTAAATATTTCCCAGACCAACTGACACGTCTTTATAATAAAAACATCATCCCTACGTAAGTCCCGTCGCTGAGAAAAATCACGCAACATTAGGTGCGATAAGTTCCCAACTGCGTACTATTCGCTCACAATATACATAAAATGAGTACAATAAATATAACGGCGCCCGGAGAATGGAGGAGCAGGTGTGTCGAACTGGCGTCCGCGGCCGCCGCGAACGTGAAAAACTCATTCGTAAACAACAAAAGGAGAACCGAAGTTATAACTCACGCCCGGGGCGGCCAGGTGCTGAGTTAAGATAAAGTACTGACGTTACGCTCTATCCAGTGATTTAGATATGACCTTCTGAACGCAATCTGCATTATTAGTAACCGCACCTGAGGGAGTGCGAGGCGCTTTCGGCCCAGGGTAGGTTTTTGTGGGGCGGAATGAAAAACCGCGTGCGTTTACTTAGTAACCAATCTCGTCTCGGCGATGCCGGTGAGTGGTGAGTAAAGTTTTAGTAGCGATTTGCAGGCTTTCGAGCGGCAGCGGGCGCAGTAAGCGATTACTCTCGCCTCGGCGGCGCCCGCACCGACTGGACGTTGTCGTGTTGAAATAAGTTTTAATGGTTGCCGGCACTTACCGGCCCGCAAAGTTACGTGGGTTTAAAGTCCCCGCATGCGGGCCCAACATTTCCTACCGACCCTAAGTTTTATGGCTTCGAAGTGGAACGCAAAAAGTAATAGCATTTAAATGTCTCGCTAAAAATGTAACGTCTGTTGGAATTCCTTAGATGATTATGTAGATCCCCAGCTTCCTTCTAATGTGTGGACTGATGTCTCACTAATCTAGTCGGGAGTAACACGCAGTAATAAAGTGAGGGATGGCTGTAGTTTGACGCTGGTGATCATAATAATGGTCAGGACATGGGCTGTTGGCAATCAATGAAAGGGCCCACATAATATGGCAGACACGCCGTGCGGGAGATTATCTTAATAGCGACGGCATCGGCGAACACAATTATGTATTCGTGTGGCACAATCGGCCCAAATGAGAGGCCAATCAGCCGCCATCCGTGCCCATGTAAACGGCGCATTGACAGACGTGCTGCCAAACCAAATCGATAATTTGCACAAATTATTCCCGACGAGTACCTAACGTAAGTCGTAAGCATTTCATTAAAACAAAAATAACACATTACTCAGTCTGCGATGTCAAATAATGAACGCAAATGTTTCACAATTGAAATTAAAACAATTTCAATTATTCAAGATTGTCAATTTGCTAAATTATTTATGAAGTTAGAGAACTAAGTTCATTCGTGGAGTTCAAACAGATTGGTGCGAGAACCAATGCGATGACAATTAAAACTTCCATCGCACTGTCTCCGAGATATTTACTAACGTTGTCGAGACAAAGAAATTAGGCTGCAACATTATGACATTTGCGATTCATAATGCGCTGTCTTATTCATATTCCGAGGAAGTGTTGTAATTATTCACGGCCAGACTGAAGCACATTATGTAAGTTTTAATGAAAGAAAGTGGGTACCGGTCCATTAGGGGTGGAATATTCATTCGGCTGCAGCCCCGGCGAATGATAATCATTCCCAGTTATTGTTATGGCTTCGGTGTAAGCTGAATTAATTCTATGAGCTCAAGCTGCTCCATGCCGTCAGTAATTTGCGGCGCCAGGCGCCGGGCTTCTTTCACTTTACTCTTCCCACTCTGTAAGGGTGTGCCTTAACCTTATTTTTATGCAATCCATTATCTCAAACTTCGTTAAGCTTCCTGCATTGTAAAAAAATTACGATATAAGTTAAGAAAAAACTGAACTAAAAATGTTTAATTCCTTCATTAACATTGTGTAATCGTAGGTAGGTAAAGCCTGATCAGAAATATATGACTATTCGCCATGTTGCGGAATTTCATAGGAACTAATTTCTTACACTGGCAATAATTTTAATGATTGTCAGTGTCACTGTGGCGGTTTCTTTGAAAAATAACAAAAATGCACAAAACAATTCGTAGTCAACAACAAATCATTGTAAATAATGTTTATGATAAACTACTGAATAAAAAAACGCTTGGGGAATGAAACTATTTCGCTACGAAACCTTTCCAAATTAACATCAGAGCTCTGCTAACAGGTAAACGTTTGTAGTCAGTCAGTTGAAATTGCAAACAATGTAAACAAACCTTGTATTTAAAATGTCTTTAATTTCCATTTTCCCTCATGAAATACTGCTAAATCCGTGTGTTATTTAATCAATACTTACCACAACACTATCATAAACCATTAAAACAATAAACAAGTGCTAGAATATGGATATTTCATTAAATGGTTTATTTACATTGTTCGCGATTTCAATTGACAGCGATTTTAGACAAGTCAAGATGTCATTGTTCCGACAATACTGAACTATTGCCATATAAATAAGAACAATAGCGCCCTCTTGACAATAGTCATATATTTTTGGTTTACCTTTACTCGTAATTAGTGACTAGTAATAAATAACAAAAATATATTTTTCTCAAGCATAATTGAATCAGCTCTGTCTGCACATAAATACTTATTTTATTTTTATTTACACAGAACTGCAAACAATTCTCGTAAAAAAAAAAACAAACGAAAAACACTAACAAACAATCAAAGAATAGCCAAACATCAACAAATCACAGCACAAACTCGATTCTAAGAAATTATTACTTCGCGCCGAACAATCTTGGGGCGAGAGGGAACGCAACAGTTGACAAAGTCAAAAGCGGACCCGGCCTTCCAATTTGATGGCGTGTGTCAACAAATTTGTCGCAGTGAAGTTATAAAATGGTTTATTGAGAAGGGCCGATTCGTAACGGCTATGGGACTGAGATGCGGCCCCAAATGGAAAGCCCGAGAAGACGGTAAGTGGACGATGACGGAGCATACATGCCATTTATTGACAGTCATTTTTGGACCCCACTCTTGTCATACGGCAGTTGTACGAGCTTATTATTAAATTACGGGTAAAGTTGCAGTGCGGGTAAAACAACATACGACGTTAACAAGTAAAATAAAATATGGTTTAAGATTTTTATTTTCTCAAAAGAATACAGACATTCACTTACAGAGAAAAAACTAATTCTAAAAAAATGATTTCAAAAACAGTGCATATCTTAGTGTATACGTGCAACTGCTTAGTGTATAATTATGTATGTTAATTTAGCAATTTTAATTACTATCTTAATATTACTAACTTATGCTGTAACATTTTTTGTAACAAGTGTTTGAAGGTAGAGTTAATAGTGCATCTTCTATCTGAGTGTGGCTCAATATTTTCCGAAAATCATTTTTTCTTCGTGAAACTACCCGACTAACCTAACCTACCTAGTATTCTAGGACAGGTGTCCATTGTGAAAAAAAAAGGATTGAGAAAGTATGCCAATAGAAAAAAAATATTTTGAGAAATAATGCCAATAGAAAAAAAATATTTTGAGAAATAATGCCCACAGAAAATAAAATTTTGGCAAAAAATGCCACTGGGAAAATATGGGAATGAAATAATTGCCACGAAGAAAAAATGATTTTGGGAAAATACGAGTCACACTCTTCTATCTTTCGATGTTTACTAAGAAGAAAGAAAGTACGATTGAGAAAACATAAACATAAAAAAATTGTACAATTTTTAATTTTTAACACAAGCTTTTTGGCTGACTGTATTTTTTGTTGACTGCACTTGTATTGTCATCCAACTTACACATGTACACTAAATTTCAAGTCAAACCACTGTAAGTGGTTTCAATTGAATTTCCAATATTTGACCAAAACTAAAACAAGTTAAATAAAAGATTGTAGGTATTTAGTATTAGGTAAGTATTAATTAACCAAGTAAGTAACACTTAAGTAAACATGAACAACAGCGGCAAAGTTGAACTTAGATAGATCGTAAGTTAAAACAAAGTGAATCGTAATTTCACCGGCAGCGAACATGACGAGGTGGCCGAGAGGTTAAGGCGTTGGACTGCTAATCCAATGTGCTCTGCACGCGTGGGTTCGAATCCCATCCTCGTCGACGACGTTTTTCATTTTTAAGTTCAAAAATAAAATTATAAAGCAAATTGTACAGTCTGGTGCATTTCTCCAGTATTAATATTTTTAAATAAAATGCTTGTAAATATTTACTGAAAAATATTACCACATACATATATTAATCTTATCATACTATTAGGGCTATTACTAACCCTTCGCTGTATGTTTGTTTTAGTCCATCTGTCGTGTTTACGACTGTCACAAGGCTGTACCTTTTGAACCGTAATAGACACTTGCAATTTCCAAAGTAAGAAAGAGAGAGAATACTCTGATCGCTATAACAAAATAAGTATGTGAATATAAATCAAACTAAAATAAAAAGCTATACAATAAAATATTATATTATATGGTATACTTATGTTTATTTCTTTGTAAGGACGGTGATGTGATGTGGAACCCTTCGAGGGCAAGTACAACTCACACTTGACCACTTTTCATTACGCTAGGAGTTAAAACGCATGATTTTTTTATAAATTTTTGAGACACGGCATGAAAATAAAGTGGATCCTTTTTGATTACGAATTTTATCACATTTTACAATTGTTCGTGAACGTCGTAATGCAATTTCAAGAGACAGAAAACGACATTTCCTTCTAAAAAAATTGTAATGGGTCTCATTTGTTCCTGTTTGACTTTTTAGGATTCCGTATCCAAATGGTACCCGGTAGGTACTCTCTGTCCCTCAGTCTGTCACAGGACTGTATCATTTGAACCGTAATAGTCAGACACGTTCACAGAGTATGTATTACTCTCTTATGCTTACGCTAGTAAAAATATTAAAAAATAAACTTGAAAAATAATGGGGACTCCTCATCCAACGAACGTGTTTTTCGGCGTTGTTAGTTTGATCCTAATACTAGCAATTTTGCCGTGGTACAGAACCACTCGTTTGCTAATCCAACTCGCACTATGCTAGCCCACTTTTTTATGTCGCTCTCTTGAAAGTATCCAAATTAAGGCTGTTTATTCACGTAAACACAAAGGCTAATAACGTTGTAGAAAAATGCGAAAACAAACAAAGGGAACCGTAACATTACTTTAGAAACGTCTAAAGCATTTTAAGGGCGAACGTAAGCGAATTATTTCGAGTGATATGCCTTCGAATATTTCGCTTTGTTCCAAATTAGATAAATTATTTCCACACAAAGATTTCTACAAAAGAGGCCAGAGAATGGGAAGCAATAAACATTGCGCCTGTCAAATTCACTCCGAATGCTAAATCGACGCGTCTGAGACGCCGCGGCCCCACGGCGCGCGCGGAGCAGACCGGCGGGTAAAAAATTTAAAAACAAACAATAAAGAAAAAAAACCGGTTGTCTGTAAAGTCGGTTACGGACGATAGTTTAACGTGACAACGTCATAACAAAACATTCAAACCCCCCCCCCCCCGCACCCCGCATTGTACATCCTGGCGTTCGCCGCTCTCTTGCAA
Organism: Archips crataeganus; assembly: GCA_947859365.1. Lineage (NCBI taxonomy): Eukaryota > Metazoa > Arthropoda > Insecta > Lepidoptera > Tortricidae > Archips > Archips crataeganus. The sequence continues at coordinate 12,535,843 of OX402060.1, forward strand.
CTGGCCTGCTTCGCTGCTCTGTAGAATGTAACGTTACGTAACGTTACATGTACGTTACAATGAGTCATGTTTTTTCGTGTGTATGCAGCCGGCGTTCATCGATTTATTAGACGTTGTCACGTCAATAACAACAACAATTTACCTTATTTCTCCGCTACCAAAAGTAAGACAGCTTTAATTGGTGTGCACCTCCGCAAATTAACGCGTGAATCAATCAATTATTTAAACATCTAACTGTACTTTTCGATAATTTATGAACTTTGATGTTATTTGTTGCGTGTGGTGTTTTATTGTTTAAAACAACCGATATGTCATCACTACTTTTAAAAAAGAAAGTGTGGACTTTGATGTGGACTCTTTGTTGCGTGTGGTCATCACTACTTTAAAAAAAAGAAAGAGTAGATATCTAACTATCATGAGTTTGTGAAAAAAATCAAACATAATTTTTGCATTTTTGATAGGACACTAACTAAATACTTAAACTTGAACTGAGCTCTCCTGATCACAAAAGGACCAAAACACGAGTCAAAAGACACTCGTCTTTTGGTCCTTTTTATCTTGTGATCATCAAACTTGAAAAGGATAAACGTAAACAGTTAAATATCAGTTATTAAAGCTGACCTTTACCGAACTAAATATGTTCGGTTTTATTCCAACTTATAATAAGACCAAGATAAAGTTCTCCAAAATATCTCGGCCAAAGAACCGGTATTAATACTTCTTACATAACACTCTGCCAAACTTGATCTCACAAGGTCACTCATCTCTATACAAAATTAAATGCTCTTTTGGTTACGTGTGCTATTATATAATATGTAGCAGCCACGTTGGTTTCGGTTTATATTTTTACTTAGTCAGGTATTAAGCGCAAATGTAGTTATTTTCTGTCAAGTCACAACGTGCATCTTTTTTATTATTGGGCAGGGCAAAACTAGAGCTTAATCATTTACAGGAATATCATACGCCAATAATTAATTCCCTGGTTAAATATTTACAGCAAACTATAATGAAAACTTTGATTTGAACAAAGAGAAGCCCAGCCGTACAGAATTTCATATTAAGGACATAAAAATACAGCATTGAAATATTATTTATTGTTTTGGATAAACTTTGCTACCATCGACGCGCCACGCTAACCTATGCATAGTTAAACCCAACAATTAACATTAATTGTGAATAAAATGGGACCATTAAACGACTCTTATCTTATCGAACGCGTAGGTACTAGAAAATAGCGAATGTTTCGAACTGTAATTAGAATATTTTTCAAAGCATGACATTTGAAATTGGAGTTAATTGCACGGCGATTTCATGAATAAATAAGTATCCGTGGTTGATTGTAATCATTGTTTTTAAGTGTAGAAACTTTACACGTTATATTACCTACTATTCAAAAACAACTTGAGTAAGTATACAATTATACTACATATATCTTTAATCGACTTTAAAAAAGAAAGTTCTCAGTTCATCTATAAATGCGCTTCCTTCTTCTAAGTCGATACACTCTTGACATAGAAGTCGTGATCGTCAGTTGAGGATTTCCTGACGATTTTCAAATGAAAATAGTTGCTATAGGCTTTTTACTGACTTAATCAGTGTCTTCACAGAAACAAAGTACCTAATCATTCATCGTACGTATTAGTGTTCACACAAATTTCTCTCGCTTTAAAAATAAAGAGAATTGTATTCAAAAGATATTGAAGCACAATTATTATGCCGAATGTTTACACAGTTGTCGGTACACAGGCATTTTGCTTCGGAGCATGCATGCAAGCTTCTGCTTCGTTTTCAGTAGATAAATATATTCATCGAAATGAAACAGCGTGGATGACAAATTTATTATCGGTTTAGACTCCTGTCTCTTCTTTTGCATATAAATATGATTACTTCACGAAGGGTGACAAACGGAACTCTATTACTGTCGCTACGCTGTCCGTCTTTCTTTCTGTCACAAGGCTATATTACCTCACAAACCATATAGACTGCTGATATATCTATACATAATATGTATTTATATTGCCACTACAACCACAAAGTAAAAAAAATAAGGGAAAACAAAAAAAATATTTTTTTTTAATTTTCGTTCTATCTCTATGTATAACTTTTAAACATACAAATATCAAACTTTGAATGGTAATAATAACAATAATAATAGATAATTTTAATAGAAATAAAATATAATCTAAATTGTTCAAGTGTGAATCGGTCTTAGGAAAAAAATATAAATTTTGTCTGTCAATGCCTGTACTTTATGAACTTAAACAAGTACCTACTCGGTTTTATGTTTGGAATTTTGATATTTTTGCCCTTGACCATAAGAAACCTTTGGTGCGCGACTCCAGACTGCAGTTGGCCGGTTTTTTTATTTAATACTAGTTGATGCCCGCGGCTTCGGGACCCGCCTTGAGTTTTTTTTTCATAAAAACCTTGTCCCGACAATTAATACGAACAAAAAAAATCTGATTTGGCGCAGTGGTTCTCGAGTTTTGCGCTTAGCATTAATTTTTATTTATTAGAGGTAGACTACAAAATTAATGGCATTTTGTTTAACAAATTAAACCAGTAATGCCAATGATTACACTTTTTTTAGCTAGTAGTAGTTTTAACTTAAGATTCCGATTTATAAATTACAATTAAAATAGTAAGACGGTAGAGCTCATGACTCCAACGAGTTCCGCCCGTCTGTTTTGTCGTGGATCATCTTCGCGGAAATGGGTTTGTTTCCTCCAGCAGGCTACAGACGCGCGCCTATCCGGCGGAAAATAAAATAAATTAATATCACATTATAAGGGGGGCAAAGTAAAAACAAGCTCCTCAGATGCTGCATGAAAAACTGTACAAAAAGCGCCACCAAAATTAAATTGTGCGAAATTTCGTCCGCGTTTTCCACCCGCCTTAATGAGTCATTTCGTCTGAGCTTTGTCGAAGGTGAGATTAAAATGTAGCCAGCGGAAAAATGGGACAGGGAGCAGCATTATGTACAGAATACGAAACTGTTAGCAATGACGCACAGTGAACAACAACCAAGAGATAATTGTAATCGCGTAAACAACGTATCTTGTCAGTTTGTCATGTATGACCTATTGCAAAAGTTACAATTCGAAATAAATTCCTCCGCTTAAACATATCAATGCGATGCTGAATATTCATCGCAACGTTGCACGTTTCGCCAATCCCGACTGTGTGCAATGTAAACAGTACACACGGGGAAAAAAAGTCATATTTTCTACGGATGAAAATGACCACGGAACAATACAAAATATCGGGAATGAAGGTTCGATACTGATTACGAAACCGATACGTCGATGCACTACAATTTGGGTGCACTCATGCCTTACTTATCGCTTGTGAGCAATGAAGGCTCTGTATCCGGCCAAACAATCTCGATTTGGACTAATCCGAAAAGTTTACACGCCACTGCTTTGTGCCAGGAGTTCTCTTTCCGTGTACCTTTTTACAAGTGGTATGCAAGTGTTAACACACTATCTACTGGATTAGGTAACTGAAACACTTACTTTAGCGTTTTTATATTATCCAAATCAATATCGATTTTGGACGTCGATATGATAACGGGGCAAATCAAATGTATAATAGTTATATCGGACCGAATAGAGCAAAAACGATTCAAGTCATAATAAGAATCCATGAGTTATTTCAAAGTAGCTGTCAATTTAGTTCAAGGGTGTGTAACGATGCCTATAAAATCTATATAAATAAAAATGAATCGCCGAAATGTTTGTACGCGCATAACTTCCAAGCGACTGCACCGAATTGGATAAATCTTTCTTTTATGTGTTCGTTATTGTCAGGAGAAGGTTCGTATGCATTTTAGAAAAAATAAAACGAGGGCGAAGCCGCGGGCATCAGCTAGTATTTAATATAATATTAGTCCCAATCATCACACACCTCAATTTACAGCGACATTATCTCCCATATTTTGTCCATGAATACATGACTACAAAGATGTCTAATAGTAGGTAGGACAATATAGGTACGCGTGCATGCCGTTTCCACACAAAACTATGTCGCTGCTTATCTAAAACAACGCTCTAATCCAAAATACTACGGTGTACAACTTAATACTTTGATTATTGCAAATAAGGTGTATAATTGCACAGCGTATCATTTCGAATTAGGCCGTTATTTTAGATAAGCAGCGATGTGTCTTCGCCCAAACCCAATGGACACATCTTTTTGCTCCACACCATAGCCTTTTGTTCTTCAAGCAATAAAATATTTTATAATGAAACAAAAGACGAAATTGAGCGGGCAATGAAGAGAAAAGTTTTGAAAGATGACCCATTTCCACTTGAAAGTAGACAAAGACCTCCCAGCATATTTTAATTAAATCTTTAAGGCGACAATCATAGGCTATCTTAAACATATATTTATATTAGTCACAGATTATGAAATAATTTCAAAAAATTCATTCGATTATTAAATCGAATCGAAGAAAGTGATTTTAACATTGCGTAAATACGAGTATCACCACTTGTATGAGCAAAATAAAGTAAATGTTACCTAGAAATTATACTACAAAACATAACCTTTGTACAACAGACTTTTTTCCCACATTCATATTTTCAAATGCCTAATTTCTTGATTTTTCCCAATCGTATGTTCAACCTAAACAAAAATGTAATTATGTAATAAATAATGCTAGCTTATTAATCTAAAAAATCCAAACAGCTAAAACGAAATAATTTTCAACTTTTGTTCTAAGTTAAAACATAAATACAGTCATCGCGTCAAAATATGTAAACACCAACCTTATGGTTATGGTTAATGGCAAAGAGTTGTATAGATATTATTGACACCTTGTTAACGTGTATATATTTTTGCACTTGACCGTACCTACCGTAAGCCCTTATTCTTATTATAAAAGACGAATTAAAATTTAAATTACCCTTTACGCCTTCTGAGCCAAAACTGCTAAACAATGTTATTTTATTTTCTTGTTCATCATCATCATCCCAGCTTATACATATATACGTCCCACTGCAGGGCACAGGCCTCCTCTCAGAATGAGAGGGCTTGAGCCGTAATTCCCACGTGGGCCCAGTGCGGATTGGGAACTTCACACACACCATTGAATTTCTTCGCAGGCTTCCTCACGATGTTTTCCTTCACTGTAAAGCTCATGGTAAATTTCAAATGTAATTTCGCACATAAATTCCGAAAAGCTCAGAGGTGCGAGCCGGGATTTGAACCTATGACCCTCTGCTTGAGAGGCCATAGGTCAAACCGCTAGGCCACCACGGCTTTTTCTTGTTAATAATTAATAAACTAAAACAATTACTTTGCTCACCCGCGACCTTACAATAGTTACGTTTATGCAAGAAATGTGCGTTCATGCAGTTCCTCCACCTCCACACTGTACGAACACACATTTTAACATTTTAACATTTGGTAGCATAGCATACGGTTGTGGTAACTCTGAAGATGAGCTCTGGTTGAGTTCGAAACGCGTCAGTGTAGCTTGGTGGTGGTGATGGTTGGGTTTATGTGATTTGTGTGTGTTCGTACAGTGTGGAGGTGGAGGAACTGCATGAACGCACATTTCTTGCATAAACGTAACTATTGTAAGGTCGCGGGTGAGCAAAGTAATTGTTTTAGTTCATTAATATGGACCTCCGCAAAGTAACGCCTGATTCAATAAATAATTAATAATTTACTATGTTGTTTAATATCAATCATTGTCTTAAGACAGCTGATATGAAAAGCTCACATTCAAACAACGGACACGTACGTATCAGGAATAATTAAACTCCTAGGAATTCAGTGTTGTCAATCATTTCCATGAAATAGATTAGGTTCGGAAGTACCATTTTAGCATGGTATGCCTTATTCCGCCTTTTAGTGTTTCTAAAGCCAAGATAGGCGTCAAGATAATACCGCAGCGGGGTTCCCCGTTGAGTGGTTTTAGACAGTTACCTGGAGCAAGCTTGCGTGTTTTCGTTTTAACAACACCGTACCCATTCGATATCGCAGCTGGATGTTCACACGATTCTACGTGCCACATATCGCTTTGAATAAATAATATTCGATACTTTCGCATGGTTACACACATGAATAATGTGATAAGGGACTTCGTTGAGTGAATTGCGGGTGATGTAAATTAGATAGTATGACGTTTAAATAGCCCATTCAAATTAATTTATGAATGTTCTCAAAGGCTAGGTTACCTAAATAAATACTGATAACATTAGGTATAGTCGAGATCATAAAAATTTATACTTATTGATAATGTCATGAAGGTGTATAAAATAATTTTGACATCTTGGTAAACGTACACTATTTTTGTATTTAAGATCTGGTCGGCACCTAGTACTTTTGAAGTTAAGTTGTCAATTTATAACAAGAGTATCATCGACCCAGTTAATGATTTTTAATTGATAATAGTTATATTTCAAACTAAATACAAACTGAAATATAGATGCACAGAAAAAACCCCAGAAAAAATATGAAATATATGGTTTCACGGGATGACCGTAAAAGTAATAAAAAAATGAAGTTGAAGAAAATAAAAAAATAAATAGAAAAAGATACTTCATACTTAACTTGTGATAATAGTTATTTTAGTTTTTTTTTTCTAAGTATGTTAAGTAATAAGTATTAGCCAGCCGTTTCGAATGTGATAGAGCGTTCTGCTCGAGTTGCTTGACCGATAAGGTTTTCAATTAATGTAAGTAAATAAATACTTACGTACCTACTTAAAAAAAAATATATGTTTATGCTTAATTTTTCGATCGCCGAAGTCGGATATATTCAAAATTAGTCCCCCAAGACACAGGTCCTTACCTAGTTTGGGGGGTCAGAATGTATAACAGACAACTCTTGTGAGTTCTCTGTACAAACTTACTTTATCTATTGAGCACTGTAACTAGCTTGATGTTGATTGTACAATAAGTCATTTTTAGGGTTCCGTAGCCAAAGGGTAAAAACGGGACCCTATTACTGAGACTTCGCTGTCCGTTTGTCCGTCTGTCACCAGGCTGTATCTCATGAACCGTGATAGCTAGACAGTTAAAATGTTCACAGATGATGTATCTCGGTTGCCGCTATGACAACAAATACTAAAAAAAAAAAACCGGCCAAGTGCGAGTCGGACTCGCGCACCGAGGGTTCTGTACAAATTTATATGTATCTATGAACAACCAGTCTTAGCAGACCCTGCTCCTAAGCAAAATGTGCGCAGTGTGGGATCATTGTAGATTGATTACTGATATAGACAGACAGACAAGAAAAATATGCTTTTCGTAATTTTTCCTTTATCTGTGCTATAAGATCTTGCTTCGTACCAAATTTCAAGATTCTGAGTTCACGGGAAGTAACCCTGTAGGTTTTGATTCCCTTGCGAGTTTCGACAATTTGCGGAAATTTGCGGCATAAACGGCTGTATCTTTTGATTGCGTTGGCTTAGAAGTTTGATTTTTTCACAGCTCCAAGGGACAGACCTGAGTATTTGATATAAATTTCAGCTTGATACCTCCACGCGTTCCTGAGAAAAAGGGTCTTGACAGACTGACGGACGGACAACAAAGTGATTCTATAACACTTCCGCTTTTTCCTTTCGAGGTGCGGAACCCTAAAAACAGAATAAAATAAATATTTGAGGGGGGCTCCCGTACAACAAACGTGATTTTTTTTCGGCGTTTTTATAGATAACGGTACGGAACCCTTCGTGCGCGAGTCCGACTCATACTTGGCCGGTTTTTAATTATTTTTATTATTATTATTATTTATTTTAATAATGTTGTATTCGTTCATTACTGTCTTGTCACAGAATGCATGTGTATTTTTTTGTCTCAAAAATTATTTACAAAAAATGGGTGTCTAATACAGCTAGATGACACACTACGAAATTAGACTGTGTCGAAAGTGGCTTAAACTGGTCGACTAATTCTTTACGCATAAAGCAATCTAAATGGCATTTTAAACGTTTTACGCGCGACTCCACCGGCACCTCAAGTAAAGCACAGGAACTGTCTTACGAGCCTGTTGCGCCATTAAACCTCCTCAGTAGTGGGCAGGTACCTAAAACGATCAGGGAAATTGGTGGGGGTGATAAAATAAATGTTTTTTTTTTCCTTACAGATATTGGCCGGGGCCGGAGCCAAGCGCAAAAGGGGGCTAATTCAATTAGAGCCAAGTTTCGTCTATTCACCGTAACCGATTGATTTGCCGTAGTCGATCGCTCACAAAGCCCTCAGATTGTTTTGACGTATAATAGCATGAATGAATTGAGCACAAAATTGTGCACGGTCTATAGCAGATAATCCGATTAATTGGGCTACTGTCAAAGCTAATAGCATTAAAGTTTTGTTCAAACACGCGATCAAATTTTGAGAATATTGCGTGAGCGAAAAGGGTTTAAGAGAGGGTTTGGAAAGGTCGAAAAATATAATTATGTTAGGTGGGTAGCCTTAGTGCGTCCTTTGATGGAGCGGATCATTGATTCCATTAATATTAAACAGGTTCAAATAAAATTTACGTTTATATATTCCATTAATTTGTCCAACTACTAAAAAAATTGGAAGTTGTGGGTCACAAACAATGTGTGGGGACAAAGTGTCAGTACACTTTTTCTGTTCCTCCTCTACAGACTTGTGAATAGCCAAATTAATGCTTATATATAATAAGTTTGCATATGAGTTGGGTGTGATAAAAAGTAATAACATCTTTTTATGTCAAGGGTTAAAAAGGACATCCTCGTTAAGTCTCGAAGCGTTTCTGCTGACTCAACAAGCTTTGACAAAAGCGGTTTTTCATCATATTTTTCCATTCGCAGAGACAGCAATATATCATAAGCAGTATGCACGAACATTACCTTATTCGGGTACTCTTGTGCTCCCGCGGGCTCCAGGAAAGGTCGAAGTTTCCGCCCCGGCCCGCCTTGGGACCGCCTTTATTATGACTTTATTACATACAATGAAAATCATATTTACGGAGATAGAAGAAGACATAATAAACACATGCGCGTGAAGTATGGCGGGCACGCCTCCGTTATATGAAATTTCAGGGCTATCCGTGCGAGCATCTGGCATACTCGCTGCTTATTACAAACACAAAGAATCTGAAAACTGTTTTCGTGTCGTCGCGTCTATTGCTACGCAGTGACACATTCCAGCATTAGGTATGTAATTCTGAAGGGGCTGGCGCATTTTTCATAGCGAGATTTCTGGCGAGCGCACCTGTCGTCTGCTCTGAGAGGAATATTACATTATGTTTGTGAAAAGAGCCGCCTTTAGAACGCCACTCGCAAACGACGCTGTCACGCGGCGCTGTCGCCGCCCTCTCAAATCCAACTTCTCTGTTGCCAATGTTTGTAAACGTTAACATACTTATCTTTCACTGCGATCTCATTTTAATGCAAATTAATCATTGTATATAAGCTGCTTACAAACTTAAGAACTTTTACAAGTTAAGTATGAAGTATCTTTTTCTATTTATTTTTTTATTTTCTTCAACTTCATTTTTTATTACTTTTACGGTCATCCCGTGAAACCATATATTTCAAACTAAATACAAACCGAAATATAGATGCACAGAAAAAACCCCAGAAAAAAGACCAATGCTGGGAATCGAACCCAGGTCCTCAGCGTTCGTGATTATAACAGACTGAAGTGTACGATGTATGGGAAAGATTCGTCGCTAACTTCTAGACCAGTGATGGTGTAGGGGTAAGCACGCAGCACGGAGTATAAATTAACCAACATTAAATTCGTTTTTATTTCGATTATTCGATTACTATCAGGGGGGTTACTACGAAATTCGAAGTTCGAAGTTCGGATCGTGCGGTCCCTCTCACTCTCGTAATAAATACCATTAGCGTGAGCGGAACGGCATGAAACGAAGTTCGAATTTCGCGCTTCGTAGTATAGGGCCAGCTCTGAAAGTATTCCCATCTAATTTGTAAACACCTTATATAGTATGTGCTGGTCACATGTTGCTTTCGTGTTTCGAAGAAATGAATTCAATCATAGTGGGACTAATAATCACATACACTAAGTAAGTGGGTCAAGATATTAATAAATCATTAACGACTGTAATATTTAGTACAATTTAAATTATTGAGAGCGTGAATTTTCATGTAAAACACTCCATAATACAGCGCTGTACGCTGCAAATTATCCATATAAGCCGTCACTAATCGAAAAGTCTCAGTGCTGCCTATAATTAAGTTAATAATAGGTATACTTACTGTTCTTACGAGTAACTTCATGAAGTTTTTTATTTGGTGTAAATAAGTGTGGTGTAATGATATTACAAAAAACTACGCTAGAATTTTAAAATAATTCTTCCTTAAAAAATACCGAAATTTTTTCATAAGAAGGATGACTCCACCATAGTAGTAATAATAAGTTCAACCCGATAAATACATGCCACTTATTTTAAGTAAAACGGTCCATTTACCATCGATCCCATTACCAATATTCAAATCTGTCGAAAACAAGATCAATTACCGCGGATAATTTCAATATCAAGCACCAAAATGTTCACGGGTAAAGTTTAACATTAAAACCGTTCAGTAAAGTTTTCATTTCAACCTAAAACTGTAACAAAATATGGCGGAACACGTCGGTAACGACTTTAGAGGCTCGTAACTAGTGCTTGGTGCATCCAAATGAAATAAAAAAGACACTGAGCGGAATTCTGAAAGCCCCCATTGAGCGTGTGCCAAATCGGCGGCATGTGTACCTTCATTATTCCAACTGGTATGGAAAAGTGCCTGTGTGATAGAATCTCGTTTGCGTCAAACTTTAAGCATATCTTACGGGGAATTGTGTTAGTATAGGTTCTTACTTTGTGTGACCAAACGAATGAGGTAGTTCTAAAACACAACGTAACAACATCACTACCAGATTGTTGCAAGATGCACGAACGATCAGTTTATCATGTTGGCGATCTTAACAACAGATGTCTATTTTACTCATTAAATGATATAAACTCTATTAAACATTTATATAGTTTTTCATAACTATGGACAAGCTATACGTAACAAGGGACAGACCTTCACTGCCACTAAAGAGCGAGGGATAAAATAATAGATAACAATTATTACGATTTGTTTAGGTTTTGGCAGGTCCTTGAAGTCTCATCTAAAATATTTGCCAGAATACTTTTAGGAAACGAAGGTTTTTTGTACAACGACAATGAACCGGAGACGTAGGCACTGAACAAACTAGACACGCAGAATAATTTCCAAAGTAAACTGCTACTTTTATTCAAACTGAAGCCATAAAATGGTTAAGTAAACGACCGTAGGAGCCGCAGTACGCACCCTCTCAATTCACGCGAACACTTGCGAACACTATTGAATACTTACCGAAACGAATGGGAAATATGGGCCTCGGAGAGCCATCGACTGGCGAACGTGCCGGGAAACGTAACGTGACGCGTGACGGTTAGAAGTATGCCCGCCTAGATTGCCTAAACTTGTTTCTGGTGAGTAACACAGAATATGAAATTAAATATCATGTTTAGAACTCAACATAATATTTATTATTTAGATGAGCTTATTGGACTATCACTATTACCTCAAGGACAGTTTTCTTGAGTTTTTTCTCTATTCTAGTATGTAGTTATTAAGAATATTGGACACATCGATAATCATCTTGCTTTCTCGTTCCGCAGTTCAAGTTTTTATAGCCTTTGAAGTCACAGAATAAGAAATTTGCACAATGTATATTTCCGAAATTACCAGTACCGTCTGCTTTCCATCCTGTGGCAGTCGTAGCCTACGAATATGCTATTTTATAGACTGGATATTGAACTTTAGACTATGTAATTCATTGATAAGCCTGGTGACATTTGTCGTGACCTCTGACTTGCGGCATATGGTCGGGAAAAAACCTCGGGTGGCTTCACCTTTACAAGACCAACTATGTCCGCGTCAAAAGACATAACATAATTGATATTTCGTGCTATACAGGGTAATTTTTCTACACAATTTAACCGACTACGGCCAAAGACAAGTGACGATTCCCGAGGCCTAGATACTTGACAATGACAGGTCATATTCGTGCACTAGAACGTTTATCAAAAGCATCGTCATACAAAGGTCAAAACGAGGAGGATTCAACAATAACTGACGAAAACAGTACATTGTATAGTATAGGTAACGGATAAACTAAGAACACAGCATTATATATTGTTCGTGAAATAAATAAAAACTGGTCCCAGGCGACATTTATTTGATCTTGGAAAATTTGTCTAGACGTGCTAGGCAAGCGATTACGTGTAGAGCATAGCCAAAAAATGTCGTTTTCGGTATATAGTTTTTTGTAGGTCACTAACAAACTCGGGAAAATTACTTTCCGATTTTTGTTTTATTTGATGGTTTTCCCGTCAGATCTTTTTATTCGCCTTAGGTAAGTATACCTACCAATTACTCGGACAATACGGACTAAGCTAGTTATAAAATGTAGATGTGATTTTCTAACACGCTGGTAATAAATAACAACAAGTAAGAACTATCTAATATAAATAAAATCAATTATTTTTTCCTTTTTTCAACATTGTAATAATTAAAACTACACCAAGTGCTTCTACGAAGAAAATATAGCTCAAAGTGTACATGCACTTAAACGCTCTTTCACTACAGCCACAAACGATGAGTGTCCTCCATGAGTGATTTCGAAGCACGTCAAATACAGTGTTCACGAAGGAAGCAAGTGTTTGGCCAACCTCTCCCGACAATGGCGGCCCCAGCGGCTGTTTGTGTAACCAACCACGGAGATACTAGTTTGCTTACCTACTCACGCGTCTGAAGATTTATTCACATCACACTCAACCGCCGCGGTGCGAACCTGGCCTTTAGTGGAACTCAAGAACTCGATCAATTTGTCTCTTCAAACATTAGGGAATGTCGGCGTTGTTTGCGCGCTCACGAGTGCTAAAGGTGACGAGATGTGACATTTCGGAATAGCGCTCTGGAATATCGAGGCCGTGGATAAATTCAATAATCGTTCAGCTCTCTCACGAGGCCTAAAATCACGTACGCATACTGTTGTTTCGGAGATAGCAAATATGCTGACTGGAAAAATGTATGTTTGTGTTGATCTTGAGACATTATGTACAATCAAGTGTAAGAATACGGCTGCATACTTGCTCATAAATATGTCCCATAGCTTTAATTAAGGTATCGGTACATAATTATGAGAGGGTTAAATCGATACATATTTTTGCACTTAACCGTATCTACTTCAACATAATTAGTTTTGACGATAGTGTTAAAAATCTCACATTATGTAATAAATGAATATGTCGTATGTTCATGCGTGTTATCTTATTAAAATAAGTATTTTTTGAGCTTCTCATAGTTCTCATTAAAACTGGGAGAGCACCATCAAATACTTATTTAAAGCTGAAGCCTCGGCTTTGAAATGGCAAATTTAGGACACCTAATTATGTAATGCTTGTGCGAGGATTTAATTAGCGGCCTCGTCATTAATTTTGTAGACATCCTTTGAGGCTTTCGATACACCATGCCCTGTTTTGAGGGTTTGGAATAAATAAAGCTTTGCTACAAAATAAACTAAGTAAGAATTGAATTACTGAAGAATTTTGTCAATACAGAGGTCGTTAAGAGAAAATTTTGCTTCGCATCAATTTCAACTGAAGCTGAACGTACTTTGTGAGAAATGAAAAGAAATAACGGAGCTGTTGCAAAGGTACTTGAACTGCAGACCATTATTTTCACTCCTATTCTTTATACATATACCTGCTCGTACGTATTATTTTTAACATTTGTATGTTTCTTTGTCATCTTACATCAAGCTTACTATTGTGTTGTTGAAGCATTTTCTCACTAAGTTATGTATATTTCATTTGTTAAAACAAAACAACATCTATTCTAGAATCTGAATTGAAACAACGAACGTCAGTAATAGGAATCTTTATTTCCTGGTATGAAGTCGAGTTATAATTTCTCAGTAAATAATAACACAAGATACGATTTCGCAGTACCTAGTGAATAAAATCTTCGTAGCTAACATAAATCATATCATAAGAAAGATTAACTTCGTCCGTAGCGAATGACGGTTAGATATCTTTATTAAGCCACATATATAAGAGTAATGTGACTGACTGACTGACAGACAATGCACAGCCTAAACCACTGAAGCTACAGATTTAAAATTTGGCAGACTTATTCCTTGAGGATCATAGAAATCTTTGAGTAGTCAAACGAGCCCAAACTTGATGCGGTCGTGTCGTTTTATTACAGAGTTACTTTGGCCACATTCCAGCTCCATCATCATAAGATCAGCTTCATGTCATAATAATATTGCATTGTCATCCAATTCACACATGCATGCAAAATTTCAGCTCAACCAGAAACCAGGAAGTGGGTCAAATTTAACATGCAAAATGCTACATGAGACGTTTTCATAAAAAATGTACACGATTAGGGGTTTAACTAAAACAAAACTTGAGATTGTATGACTATAGTAGTTCCAATCATTTATTTTCTCGATGACAGCTCCCGTAGAATGTAACTGCGTTTAGTTACGCAAAAATTAACTTTTAAATGCGAGATATAAAAAATACGACAACAGCTTAATTTTGTTCCTTGATCCCATACACCTCATCATATCATTCATCTAAGACACATTGAGTCCATATATGCAGTAAAAAATTTTTAAAGTACAATAAATAATAAACGTTTTAATAAAGTTACATTCTATGGAAATACAAATGTCACGTTATGATTGCCATAGAATGTAACTTTACTAAAACTTTTATTATTTATCGTATTTTAAAAATAAACTACTGCATATATGGACTCAATTTGTCTTGGATGAATATTATATAGGATCAAGGAACAAAATTAGGCAGTTGTAGTATTTTTTATACCTCGCATTTAAAAGTTAATTTTTGCGTAACTAAACAAAGTTACATTCTACGGGAGCTGTCATCGAGAAAATAAATGATTGGAAATACTATAATTTACGTCACACAAAGGACGCGATCGTGGTTTTGTTTTCGAAGCAATCCCTTAATTATGAACATACATTTTTTTTAAACGATCCACATTGCAAATTAATAAATCTTGTAAAATGATATGTAATGTGACTCTGTTACCTATCGTTTAACTAAGTGACATGGATTTTAATTTTTAACCCCCGACACAAAAAGAGGGGTGTTATAAGTTTGACCGCTATGTGCATGTTTGTGTGTCTGTGGTATCATAGCTCTTAAACGAGTGAACCGATTTGGATGCGGTTATTTTTATTTGAAAGCAGGTTTCTTGGCGTTGGTTCTTAGATATGTTTCATCAAAATTGGTTCTGCCGTTTCAAGGTTATCAGCTCTTTGTTAGCTGCGGAAGGGATTTTAGACGCATAATAGACATAACTTTATTTTCAAGCATATGTCTGACCTAATTGCGTTGGGGTATTTAAATTTTTAATTTTTTAGTTATATTTCTTTCAGAACTGGTATAACGTGATCCCTACCCCCGGACCATACCATACACCATACCATGCCATACCGTGACCGGTACAAGGTGATCATTGAGCTTTGGGGTTACCAATTACTCTCATTGCATGTTCCCCACTTCTCCATTCGCGCTCGTATAGCTATAATTAAACATGACGAAGTAAATAAACACGTCTGTGAGCGCCGACTAACTTGGCGAGTTCATGAAGTAAAGCTCTGCCGAGATAGTTAGGTATTCGGGCCATTAATCACCGAGAAAACTTAATTGGACGGCCCCAGGCTGACAGACAGTCACGCGAGGCACTCCCGCGCTACGCAGACTCCGGACGGTATTTTCTAAAGCCGTTAGTTTAGACGGTGCTGTTGCGTTAAATTGTAAGACAAATAATAAAATAGCTTGCCCCAGGAGATATAGTACACCTATAACTTAATTGACGCGGGTGAGAGCACATGTGATAGTCATCAATGTCATCATCATCAGCCGGAAGATGTCCACTGCTGAGCAAAGGTCTAACGACAAAACGATTGTTCGCCTTTCGAAAGGCCCAACAATCAAGGACCACGTCTCAGAGTTATATGTCATTATTGACAACCAGGGTTGCCAGATTCAGGCATTTAATTTCCGGGACAATCCGAGAGTCACGAAGTCAGTCGGTAGGAAAATATACGAAAATAGATAAATATTTTAGTTAATCGCTCTACTTTCAATGTTTTACGACCACTGTTATATTTTTGGTAAAAACAAACTGACCTACCTACATTAGTGCATTACTAATACATCGCAGTGTTTTTTAAAACACTAAAACTCAAATTGAACACCACTTCCGCCTTCTCTTATTCATGAAACAAAACTTTGGAATAAAATCGACATAAGTAAGTGTTTGTTAATACAATGTTCATTTGGTATGAAAGCAACATTGGCTCTCACTTTAAAACAAAACTAAACAACAAAAATTTAGATCACTTGCTCGCTCATTCTTATTCAGCGACGTAGTAGTTACTCGTAATATAATGGGAAAAAAAGTAGTACGAAAAATCCGGGACTATAAAGTGTAACTGCTGGACACGGGACAAGGACGGTAATTCCGGGATAATCCCGGATTTCCCGGCCATCTGGCAACCTTACTGGCAACACACACTGGTTGAAGGCTCTTAAGTGATACTTATAGTATGCGATAAGTGAGAGCATGCGATCAAAATACGCCATATACCCGCATTTTATTAGCAAAGCTCTCAATTAATTTGCAGCTCAAAAGGAACAAAGGACAAAGTTCTCGTGGGAAAAAACGAAATGACGGGCAACAACTAGTAATAGTACATTGTGCATCAAGGGCCCCCCCTAATAAGTAATCCCCTTACTGCCCGTGATACACACACAATGATTTTCATCACATTGCGAGGAAAAAAAATCCTAAAATAAAATTATTTGCTCTAAACACTTAAATTGAATAAAACAATGGCTACCCGCCAATGCAGATTGTTACTTTTTTTGAGTCATATACCATAGATAATGTAAACTGTGTTTAGTTTAGAATTCGAATAGTCATACGGCCAGATTCTGCCAACATGTGAAAAAATACATACTAAAATTATTGCAAAACTATTTGATATAAATTTAAAAAATAAAAATAACGGAGTTTCATGAAGCATAGATAAGTTATGTGTTGTAAAATTGCGTTACAGCTAAGTTTTAAAGATATAAATAAAACGTTGGCTGAATTGAAACCTTAGTCTGAAATAACATACCTACTAACTTGTGTGCAAATTTTAAAAATAAAGTTAGAACTCCCTTGTGAGGAATAACACCATTGACGAGCAAGTGTGATGAAAATAAATAAACATCATAATTTGACAAGGACCAGCGCTATAACGTCTATTTTATCTAGACCTAACATAAGATACGTTACTTCATAGGTGTTCCTATACACACATACAGCTAGCAATGACTCGGCATCTCACGGCACAAACCGCTGATCCTGCAAACTTCAAATATGCTGCGTTAAGTGTTTGCTGCTTATAACGTAGGAGCTTAATGAGAAATCCGCTTGAAACACTATCTAGGCTTAACGTTAGGACGCCTAGTAGGGCTTACAATGCGTGGTTCCAATTTCGGTACTGAGTATCGATAATCAGATCCTATATGGGAATTCCGGAACTACTCGTAGTACGATTCAATATTTTTGTGTGTTTTGATAAAATTACTCTTTTATTTCTTATTTTTAACTATCGTAACTACAAACTTAAGAGAACATAACATTAAACAGATACTTCATGTAGTTCACCATGAGAAAAAAATAAGTAAATGAACATCTAGATTATTCAAAATGTGAGACCTATGGTTGGATTGTTGCACAAATTATTTTATTATTGCTTTTTTCTGTAAAATATCCAAAATACTATAATACGAATACAAGGAATGTAATAATCTGTCCATTTTCACGCGACGCTAGAGGATCCTATTTTAAACGTACCTACCAGCTTTCCACCTGCCTGATATTATTTAATTATTCAAATTTTGTTTCTACCAAAGTTTCATCTAAATCGGTTCAGCGGTTTAAGCATGAAACTTAAAAGGTAACACGTAAACAGACCGATGTAGAGTTAGTTAGGTTACCTTGTAGTGCGAGTTTTGTCTTTTGTTAAAAAGTAACCACTCTCATATTTGACAATCGTCAGTCGTATAATTACTCGCCACATGATTGTGGTGTGGTAAGTTCCCAATCCGCACTGGGCCCGCGTTGGAACTACGGCCCAAGCCCTCGCATTCTGAGAGGAGACCTGTGCCCTGCAGTGGGACGTATATAGGCTGGGATGATGATGATGACATGATTGTGAGCTGCTATCTAATATATATACGTCTCTATTGTATTACTGTTGTCACGTTAAAAAAAACTTTGACTTCAAAAACCGTTGACAAATGAGCGAAACTACTTAATTTGTACAAATTTTTCGATATAGAAATTATCGGTATTGAAATGTCGTTCGAAATCTTCCGGAATTACGAGATTCCGGTATCTCGGAACGCAAGCTCTAATGCCGAGGAATCTCTAGTATAAGGTAATATTATCCACAGAGGATAGAGCAGGCGAAAATTATTTTAAGCCTGCGTTTGAATAAAACTTTAAACGAAAAAATTCGCTCAATTTTAAACTATTGAAAAAATTCTACCAGTTCTTAACTTTTGTAAATTACGTTATCTAGCTTTTTCATTTTAGCGAATAAGTTTAAAACTTTTTCTCACGCACCACTGAGTATCCTACTCTAGCATGAGCAGAAGGCAAGATATCCCTTTTTTACACGCTTTATATTAGCTTCACCTGTATGTTTGTATGTATGTTTGTATGTTTGTATGTTTGTAACCGACTCCTTAGGGCGCGATTTTGACCCACTTCCCGGTTTCCGATTGAGCTGAAATTTTGCACATATGTGTAAATTGGATGACGATGCAATATTATTGTAACATGGAGCTGATCTGATGATGGAGCTGGATGGTAGCCATAGGAACTATGTAATAAAACAACACAATCCCATCGAGTTTGGGCTCGTTTGATTCGTCTTGACGAGCACTTTGATCTCAGATGGTAACCAGGGTCTGATGATGGAGCTGGAAGATGGCCAAAGGCACTCCACAATAAAACGAAACAACCCCATCGAGATTGGGCTCGTTTGATTCGTTTTGACGAGTACTTTGGTCCTAGATGGTAACAAGGGTCTGATGATGGAGCTGGAAGGGGGGTAGGTGGCGGGGTGGGGGGGAATGGGGTATGGGGTAAGGGGGTCGGGGGTTTAGAGGGTTGGGGGTTAGGGTGTGGCGGTTGGGGTTAGGAGATGGGGGGGGTTTACGGGGAACAGGGTGGGGGTATTGGGAGGTTCGGGGGTAAGTGATTTTGGGGGGTTGTGGGAAATGGGGAGGGGGTAAGAGGCCTAGATGGTAACAAGGGTTTGATGATGGAACTGGAAGGGGGGGGGCGGTACGTGGCGGGGTGGGGGGAGGGGTTGGGGGGGCAGGTGGTGGGGTGGGGGAGGGGGGGGGGGTTCCGGGGGTTTGGGGGGTTCGGTGTTAGGGGGGTAGGGTTTAGGTGGTTCGGGGGTTTGTAAAATGAGGAGGTGGGTAAGGGGGGTATAGGGGATTGGGGGTAAGGGTGTGGGGTTTGGGGGGGGGGTGTGGGGTTTGGGGAAATGGGGTGGGGGATGTTGGGGGGTTGGGTTTAGGGGGTTTGGGGGTTGTAGGTGAAGGGGGTAAAGTTACAAAGAAAAAAAATGCAACTAAAAAATAGAAAATAAATAATAGTTTAAAAAAACTAAAAAACGCTTTAAAAAATAAAAAATAAATTTTAATAAATTTCAATTCACTATTCTTATAGTGCAGTAAAAAATCTTAATAAGCAATTATTATATTGTTATAACCAGATCAAAATTTGTAAACAATTCTAAATATTGATAAAATAAATAATAATAGTTTAAAATATTTTATTGTAAAAAAAGCGTGGGGTGCTTTTTAAGATGTTATCAAAATGATAATCCTTGACAATTAAGACCATGCACCCCACGCTTTTTTTACAATAAAATATTTTAAACTATTATTATTTATTTTATCAATATTTAGAATTGTTTACAAATTTTGATCTGGATATAACAATATAATAATTGCTTATTAAGATTTTTTACTGCACTATAAGAATAGTGAATTGAAATTTATTAAAATTTATTTTTTATTTTTTAAAGCGTGTTTTTTAGTTTTTTTAAACTATTATTTTTAAAAGTTATTTTTAAAGAAATATGTTCGACAACATTGTATAGAATAGAACATCGATTTATGGGTACGTTAATATACAATAGCCGTGAAATAGCACAGGTCTACCGTCACAGTTCTAAAAGCGTTTGAGATTGTTAAGTCGTCTGAAAAATCATGGACAAATCATCGTCTAGTACCCATAGTACAAGCTTTGCTTAGTTTGGGACTAGGTCGATTTGTGTAAGATTGTCCCCTAATATTTATTTATTTATATATACAACGCTTCTATAGTTAAATCCACGGGTAAAGCTCCTCCAACACTGCGTAGATACGATGAAGGTATCACACATTGTGCAGATGCGATAATATACGAGATGATACATTCACTCACATTACATTTGAAATTTACCATTAGCTATACGGTAAAGGAAAACATCGTGAGGAAACTTGCAAAAACCTGTGAAGAAACTCAATGGTATGTGTGAAGTTCCCAATCCGCCCTGGGCCCGCGTGGGAACTACGGCCCAAACCCTCTCATTCTGAGAGGAGGCCTGTGCCTTGCAGTGGGACGTATATAGACTGGGATGATGATGATGATTGTTATACACATGTACAGTGTGCATCTGCGCAACCACCTTTATTTATCTGCAGATAAAATATTATAACATATTTGTATCGGCAGATGTTATCTGCAGATATATTTGTATACGCAGATAATATCTTCACCATCTGTCGATATATGTGCTCACAGATACCTTACGATAAAATATAAATTATCTGCGCTGTGTGTGGTTCTCCATTGAATTGTATAGGGAGCGATATTGAAAGATATGCAAGTTTGCTATGAAGTATCTTTTGAATTTTTTATTTTTTTCAACTTGATTTTTTTACTTTTACGGTCATCCCATGAAATCCATATATTTCCAACTAAATACAAACTGAAACATGGATGCATAAAAAAAAGACCAGCGCTGGGAATCGAACCCAGGTCCTCAGCATTCCGTGCCGCGTGCCATTCCCCTACACCACCACTGATCAACCACCACCATCTTCACCATCTGACCAGTGGTGGTGTAGGGGAATAGCACGCAGCACGGAATGCTGAGGACCTGGGTTTAATTCCCAGCGCTGGTCTTTTTTCTGGGGTTTTTTCTATGCATCCATGATTCAGTTTGTATTTAGTTTAAAATATATGAAAGATATGCGTCCAGATACAAATATCTTACCGCATCTGCGCAGTGTGCGACTCGCTTAACAAGAAAATGCTATGCTAGAGAGCAATGGAAACATATCGGATTGTACAGTTCTGACTGCCGTGCCGCCTGCCACAAAAGGGGATTTTTTGTATGTTTCTGTGGCAGACTCCGTAGACTACCAGGCACAAAAGGGTCTTACCCCTTAATTTTGGGATTCTAAGAGTTATTTGAAGTCTCATACATAACATCTCGTGATCGCGTCTTATTTATTTATTTATTCCAAACATTTACACAGCATAACAGTAAAACCAAAGCACTGTGAAACTACATGACATATATAAGATATATTATCTACTCTCCATTGGATTTAAGTAATCTGCAATAAATTATTTATAATTATTATTTAAGGTCAAAGGTCACGAAAATTATAGGTTTTGACGGCATTTGCATCTGCACAATTATAGAGCATAAGATTTTCTTTAAATTTTGCCTGAAACAGTTTTATATGCTCAACAGAGCGAATTTTGGGAAAACCTCAAAACAGATTTTAGCTGATTGCTGCCTACTTGCATGCCAAATTTAGTTTCTAATAATTACAGTTACGAAGACATCCGTGAAATTAAAATATAAATCCCTTCTTATTGTCTGTTTACGTGATCTTGAATATCCTTAAGACTTTCAAAACATTTTTAAGAATGCCAAAATAAAGATAGGTTTTCAGTTTTTTTATCTCTTTTCCGAAATTAGTGGCTCTTATATTGTCTATGTGACTATATTAAAACGCATTAATGAGTTTTAACAGATGAAATATCTTTATTTTCTTTTTAATTATGGGAGTGACATAAGTTATATTATAATATTCTCGAAATACAAGCACGGTGAGAGGGGAAGTTGGCCTTGAAAACGAGTTTTAAGTTGGATGTTTTGGAGTGTGGTTTTTATAAAAAAAACACTTGTAGATCTGATCAGTTTTCGTTACACTTGGCCATAGCGTAATAATTTAACTTAGGTACTTTAGGCCTTTCTCTCAGCGCTAAGTAACTGCCTACAATCGGCCGAGTCCAGGCACGCACTGAAGGTCAGACGGACTGGGTCCTGCAAATAAGCTTTGAGGAGCACAACGTAGTTGCTCCGTTTTGAGGGATGAATTTCGTCACTGCTTGTTACTATTATGCTTTCACTCTATGTAGAAGTATAATTTTGTTTACTCACCTGTCCATGGTTGACGAAGCCGTGCCTCTTGGCGATGTGGTGGACGTGGTCATCGCCCGCGGGCACGTGCACCGCGAACTGGTTGTGGTACATCGGCTCGGGGAGCGCCCCGCACCAGCGAAGCGCCGCCAGCAGCGCCAGCGCGCGCCATGTCACCACCATGACACTCGGACTCTCGATCAACACCCACACAACCACATCGGCGCACCAACACACAACACTAACCTCACACGTTCACAATACAATGCTACAGCATTGGCACGCGCACAAACTCACGAAGCAGTCCTTTCCACACCGCCGCTGCTTGTCATCCCACTTTTGATCAGCTGAAAATAAAACATTTCCATTAAATTACGAGCAAACCCAACCCGATACCTACATCGAAAGGCTTAATTAAAATGCTCCCTAATTGTTACTTGTACCGTTCTCGAACACAAAAGGCGAGAGAGAGATATCAAAATTTAATAAAGTGTAATTCCCACCGCGGGCGTACCGCGCTTTATTTAGCTTTATTTTTAACGTTCGAGCGAGCTCCATAAATATAAAAGAAAATTTAGGCCACGATAAACATATTTGCAGGCGCGGGCGGCGCGGCAAATCACGCGCCAGATAAACGCAATAAGCGGACGCACAAATGCGAACAAGTTAAAAGAATCCGGGGGAAATCCCGAGATAATCCAGATAAGCCACGCGGGCAAAGTATGAAAAGCCTGACCGTGAATATATCAAAAATATTTATGAAATTTTATTTGGAAATTTATCCAACGTCCGCGTCGGGCGAAAGCGAAACCTTTGAGAAAATTTCTTTGTGTCGTCGGTCGGTTTCCTTTGAGGGATCCTTTTTTTAAAACATGTGAAAGCTTGGAATACACCACTTAGCGGTCGCGGCAAAAGTGGTTCTTGCCTTGAGCTGAGGTTAATTATTTCGGATTTTAAAACGTACTTCGATCGGGAATAGGAAAATATTTTTACGACGGTACTTCATATCAGGATACCGCCGCCAGCCGGCCAACGGGTTTGTATTATACCATACGAAGTAATATCGCCGTAAAACACGTGGAAATATTACGAAAAGCACCGCAGTGCAGATTTCCAGCCAGCAGCAGCTCTTTATGGTTACGTCGCCATCGTCGTACGAGATAGCGTTCGAGATTTATTTCCTTTGTTCATAGATATATTGTCAAACTTTCTTATTCTTATGAGGCTGTATCATGTATAGCATAACACGTGTTAAATATACTACTAAATAAAAAATATAGCAACAGCCATGTACTGAACATATGACAGTCTTATTTATTTGCATTACCCTCGGTAAGTGACATTGCTTTATCATGACCAAAGCGTCAATCTAGTTCCGTTTTAAGTAGTTTGCTAATAATAGAACGAAACACTTCATTAATAAATATACCTCACGTCGTATCATCCTCAATTCATTTCCAAACACAAAAAGGTGCTTATTATACGGCCTTACTTAAAATTGTTATCCATGACAAAATTACGTCTTGAAAACGAATTTGTAAGTAAAAAAAAGGCCATTCATTTCCTCTACAGAGAAAATTAAATTTATAAGAGTTTTATTTACCCACTCTGATAGCATTAAGGTTACACAAGCGCCTAAAAATACAAGAACAATATTTGTGTTTAGAATGCGGCACGCACGCAGGCCGGCCCGTAGGGACGACAGAATTTAAAAGGTTCTACGTTGGAATTAATTCGGAGCTATCACTGGGATAATTCCATTAAGCGGCATCGGGACAAGGGAACCGAAATATTTACGACCTAATAACGAGGGTATACATATTTAAAACGTACGTAAATTACAATCAAGGTATTAATAAACGTGATGGAATGGATTATTTGAGGTAGAACTTTTGTTATTCTTAAGCATTTTCATACTTATATTATAATTAAAAATAATTAAGGCTTATTGCCAGTCGTTTTACACGTGCAGCCTGTGGGTGAGGTTTACACAAAAGGCGTATAACACGATACGTGTCCAGTACAAAAATGTTCTCAGAATGCTACTGAGGCGGCCAAAGCACTGCAGTGCCTCTGGTATGTTCGCAGAGGCAAGGGCAGATGACTTCTTTGCAATTAGGTGCAAAAGAATTGCCTCACTGCTGAAACGAGTGCGCGGTAGCAGCAACAGCATGCTGAGAACGTTGGCAGAGCGACTCGACTGCCCGCTTACTAAATACTGGGTTGATGTGGTGATTGGGAGGGACAAATAGGGCAAGGCCTCTTTTCTTTTCTTAGTAGGTATATATAGATTCCATAGAAAACTTAGATTAGTTTGTAAGTAATTAACCTACATAGATATTAAGTGTACCTACTAACAAGCACTATGGATTAGTAATGGTCCGAAATAAACAATTTTTATTTTTATTTTATTTTATTTATTATGTATTTATTATCTTCGGGTGCCACAGGCAGTCAGTGAGTCACTGTAATCGAAGTGCACGTGCAGTTCACAGTTGCGTTACAATCGCGATTCGAATCGTATTTCCGCCTCGTAGAACCTTTTACTTGTCCATTAACTTAAGTAAATTTCATAATTTCGAACTCTAGCTAAACTTTTAGCTTAAATATTAAGTATCCTGTGTCTCATTTCATTTCTGATTTTCAATATAACGTTTCATTTTAATTGGACTTTTTTCAATTTTGAGTTTTGAAGCAACGTTCACGAAGGAAGTTTTTGCCCCTAAATTATTATTATTTATTTTTGCGACAAATTATATTTTTATCAGTTTTTCATGAGGACACAAAATCAATTAAATTTAACGTTATAATACTAACATATTAATACATCGTTCAAGTGTTGCTTAATCAATAATCATATTTGAAGAGCGCATACGAGTTCTACGAAAACTTTGCTTAAATTTAGGAATAACCGATGCGACCTATACGAGGATCTCTGCGGTAGAACCTTACTTGTGACTTGTGAGTAATACCACTTGGTTTACAGCTCGCGCCGCCGGCACGAGAAGCCACGTTAAAATAGACACACAGCGCTATTCGCAATTGCACTAAGGGCGGGTCCCCATTAATCGCCGTAAATATACGCAAATATATTTACATTCTGGAACGTATTTTACGCTAAGACATACGCTGCACTCCCGTCTCTGCTTGCATAACGTGCTTGTAACGAGTAATGCAATCTCTTAGCGCTGTGTGTTGAACATAATTAAGATGCGGCGGGAGACTGTTGGTACGAGACCGCAGCTGCTGAATTCCTTTCATTTGATTTCGACTTACAGCGAATGCGATCAATCAATTTATCATTCTTCGATAATGCCGTTTGATTCAACAGCCTCCGCATCGGCGGCACTCGGAATATTATTAGGATAACAAGTAAAGTGGCACATTCGCAATAAGCAGTGCCGATGGATCGCCGCAGGCGCCTAAATCTCGCCACCTAACACCTACAATTAGGCGGTTATTCGCAGCATTCGAGCATCGTGGCATGAATAAAACATGCTTTTCGACTCACAAGTACACTTGGCTTGGAACAACCACTCTAACGTGGCCCCGTTTGGTTGCTACGCTCCAACAATAATTAGGCGACAAACCTTCGACAAATGGGTCAAGATATTTGGGTTTTGATACATCGCTTACGGGTATAGTAGGTACGTAAACGGGGCAAGTCAAACAGGCTTTCTGCAAATACGCGGTGACGTGGGCAAATACAGACTACTAATAATGGGATTAATGATAATGCGTTCCGCATAGATATTTAGTTAAGACACATGTACGATGCACCAAAAAATAACATAGTTTTACTCGTAACAAGTATCTGCGTAACGAAACAGTGCGCTCGTGAATTTGTTTTTTTTTTTAAAGATGCAGTAAGGCCCTAACCGCCAGGCGGTATACTGCTCTCAAAATGCAATGCATAATAATGTTATACAAAGCGGCACACAAATTACAGGGATTTCGGCTTGCGAGGAACATGAAACAACTAACAAGCGGGATAAAACACACATATTCATTACCTAAGAGGACAAACGATTTATACAGTAACAAAAAATATACTGGTATTATAATAGCATGGAAAATTATTCGCATGTATATTTCAATATCTTGATATGTCCCAAATTTCATTCCGTGAGCTTCCTCATCACTTGCGTGATATCGACAGGACGATTGACGAATAGCGTTAAACAAATGTCAAACGCAGAAGCTGGGCACGAGCCACTGGATCGAAACTAAACGTTAACAATTATTCTCCCATGAAAAGGACAATATGAAACGTATCGTGAACGGGTGAATTAGTGACAAACGAAACTATAATTTTACTTAAGGTACGAAATACTTTTTGAAACAATAATGATGTGCTAAATCATTTAGTTTCAGCTTTTCGCCTCGAACTTTCAAGTTATATGGCAAATAATGGTAAGTCCCTGGATCGCGATGCTGTCGAAACTACTTGTTCGGAGGTCCCGGATTCCGCAAGTTCCGAAGGCGAACTTTGAAATCCGATGTTGATCAACTAACGCAGGTATGAACTGGATTGCAAGCCTTGTGCTGTGCACTTTGATACTTGTGGTCACTAGCTACTACCAGAGACATGTTAGATGGTTGTTTTATGTAAAACTTAAGTGATACTACCTTAATATTCTGTCCTGACATGACTTGAACGTAAATCAATATAGATATGAAATTTGGACGACATAGCCACCATTCCCTGTCAATAAGAGATTTCGTAAGTATTACATTAGTACGTACATACAATGATGTAAGTGTATCAGAGTTTCATCATACACTTAAACTCTGCGAAAGTGTATTCTGGCAGGAACTAAAAACTCCCGAATAAAATTGTAGTCATCACTAAACTTTAAACATGAAATTCAAACTTGCGCGAGCGGCGAGACCGTAATCGACCAAACCGGATATTACGAGTACAAAGAGGCATTGTCTAGATCCACATTGTTGCCAACCTGTTTGTTCTAAAAGTAATTAGGAAAATAAAGGACCAGTTAGAAGTTCCTTTCGAATGTCGCCGCTGTGCTCGAGCTTGTTTCCTATTAAGATCGTTGAATGGTGGATTACAATACTGAAGGAACTGGTTTATTTCGCGAATAATGCTGGTATGGCTCCAATGAAAGTTAATCATACTTAATGTTGAATCGTATAAATAAACATCTTGTATTTCATAAAGTAATTGGAACAAAACAACAAATTAAACAATGTTTACCCTAGTTTCGTGGAGTGCACCAACAGGTGGCGCTAGGTGTACTGATTTCGCAGATTTATTTTGACAATTCATCATTTCCAAAAATACCACAATGTCATAAAAAAATATAAAAACAAGTGTTTTAAATTCCAGCATTCTAAACTCATTATTGAAATTGTAAATGTTTGTTCCATAAAGCTCAGCTAGATGGCACTGTTACCTTGGCACACCTAGCGAACGACTTGCTAACTTAGTTAATTTAACCGTCTCGGTGATCGTTTGTTATTTAATTCAAAAAATTGTTCTCTCAAGCATCTTTACTTTGTATATTTATTTGTGTAGTAAATACAGTGTTGTAGTTTGAGTTGGTGTTTGATTTTGGGCCCTTTACACTTAATAACGTGATAGTCTCAACTTCCTGTGTGGCGAAAACATAAATAACAATTATGTTTCTACTGTTATTTGGTTATATTTCTCCTCAGTAACTTAACTATCCATGTCAATAAGAAAAAAAACTAAAAGCCGTGATGTAATAAAAGCGCGTGTATTAATTAGTGCTAATTCGAAAACCGCCTTTACCATTATTTTACTCTAGCTCACTTCCAAAAACCATTTTTTTTATATATATCTACCTACCTACTTACTTTCTAGAATAAGGGCCGATTTTTCAATCCCCAGATAAAAGTATCCCTCAGTTAAAATTATCGCCTTCCTTTTCTCAAGTCATTGGAAAAAAGGACAGAACTTACATTACATCGGCTCTAAATCGTACATATACATATCTACAAACAAAAATAATAATAGGATTAATTCTCCACTAACTCAATTAATTTGATAATATACGCAAGTATTTTAAACCATTAACTTTATACTAATGAATGTACGCGAAATTTTAAACAAAATAAATGACAAATAATCACAAACTGCGGAAAGCTTTTGTGCAACTACATGTAACTTTGTTCGCTCTAAATACCACGTTCCAGTTTTCTCGCTATTAACAAAATTAAAATAACTGACTACGCGCTACAACATTCTTTTCCAGGGGCAAAAAAAGGATTTTTAAGAAGGCTTATTATGCGGAGGCACGACCATAAAAAGTAGGCAAATTCAAAAACAAAGCTTCAGTTATACTTTAAGAGAACTACCAAGGAACAACCGCTCTTGTGGGAATTTTAATTAAGAGTTGAACAGTTATCTTACTAATACTCGTATTATACAGAGTGAAATCAAATTGGTGATGCAAAATTAGTGTTTCGTACTCAGTTAATGCTGGGCAACATAATGCATTGAAAAAATTGTTAAAATTAGTCTGACAAAATTTAGGATGTTCATACTTAGTTGAAATGAAATCACGAACTCAATATATGGACACCCCAAATTTAAAAAGACTAATTAAAACAAATGAGTTAGTGCATTATATTGTCTAGCATTAACTGAGTACGAAACAATAATTTTGTATCACCAATTTGATTTCACACTTTAAATGTGAAAGTTTGACTATTTATGTGTGTTTTGTTGCACTTTCACGCTAAAATGACTGGAGAGAATTAAATGATGTTTGGTATATAAATAGCTGGATCACTAGAATAACACATAGGCCACTTTATCGTGATAATCCTACGGGATTGGGATGACAACCGCTAAGTCTGCATACACTCATCCAAAGTGCCTAAGGTAAGGATATTTTTATCCCTAGATAAATTTGATATTTTGAATCAGTACCTAGTAATTTGCCTATATTATTATTGAAATATTCAAAACTATCTATGGATAAATATTACATCCCTGGGCACAATACAATACAACTATTGAACATTGAACATCAAAAACAGTACAGTGACATTATAAAAATAAAAAATCACTTTTGATGAGTGTATAAACTAGACACATATTTTGCAAAAATATATTGTATAGTATTATTGTAGATACTTAAAATTTAATTAAATCCTAAACCGCATTACATACATATAATTATATCCATAGTTAAGTAAATGCACAAGGCATGATTCAGCTTCCATGATGGATGATGCTTGAAAATAGTCTTACTTAAAATGATTTCACTGTTTTTTCTACAATTTGTTCGTTCTATCTACGCCTAGGCTACGGAGTGCTACGGCGCCAATGCTACAACGCTACGACTGTTACGATACGAGCTATAATAATCTACGACATCGATTATTAAGATTCATAGCGTTCTTGAAAATAATTCTACGTAAGTTTTAATTAAATACAGACAATTTAATTTAATTCTGCTCAATTTATACCCATACTAGGACCAAACGGGTTGAGGGCAACCAGGCTAGCTGCATAAAGACTCATAGAATTTATTTACATAAACAGTGTTTTGCAATCTGTACTTCGGATCCTCTTTAGAGAGCTCGCAAAGTTAAAAAAATACACTCATTATTACAACATAAGACTATTCTCTCCATATAATAATGTCGGTAATAAAATACAAACAACAACAAACGCTATTAAGTAGGGGTTTGTCAA
This sequence comes from Archips crataeganus, assembly GCA_947859365.1. Lineage (NCBI taxonomy): Eukaryota > Metazoa > Arthropoda > Insecta > Lepidoptera > Tortricidae > Archips > Archips crataeganus. The sequence continues at coordinate 12,566,095 of OX402060.1, forward strand.
AAATTTATACAGACCGAAGGGAGTTGCGCCATAAAGAAGATTGAAAATGGTGGATTAAAATAACAAGTCAACGAATATCTAATCCATTCATAACTATATGCGAAGAGCTCGGGGACTGTATAGCGGCCGCTGTATTGGCTCTTATCTATCGTACGAAGACAAGAGCCCTCAAGGAGGCGAGCGGATAAAACAGGCCTTCGAGGACCCTAGCGACGTAACCCTATCTAACTGGTACTACTTTAACTATGACATGTAGCTGTATTATGTTTACTAGTCGGACAGGACAATAAATTTTAAGTAGTTTAGTTGTGCTGTGTGATTTGCAGGTAAAGGTAGGCAATAGATGGAGATCGTCTGATCAAAATTGAAGCCCCCGTCCTACTTAGCGCAGTAATGTTCAGTTGTAAATTAGTCGACCACTTCAAATTTTGTTCATCTTCGATTTTCTGCATGAATTTGAAACTACTTTGAATAGGAGCGACAACATTAATTTTCAACTGAAGTCCAACTGAATTTTACTTATTACCTGGTCACTTTAAGTAGGTAAGTTTTTTTTATTTAGTGTACTTGTTGCATTGTCATCCAAACTACAGTTTTTGGAAGTAAGTGAAATTCAATTTGCAAGATTTGAAGACAACTTACATATTTATTTACTTATCTAAGAACGAACATTGCTAAATTTAAATAAAAAGTTGTAATTCTTTTTTTTAATTATTTGTCCTTTGAATTAGGACATACCATTTTACCAATATTTATGGCTGGTCAAAAGGAAACCACTTACGGCATGACGGTAACTTCGCACCTGCCCTCGGATAATTCGTCCTTGCATGTAGTACCTACATCGTTGAAGATCTCAACGCAGAGGAGAGCAGATCAAGTGGCGTCGGCCGATACAATGCCGGTCCTCCAGTGCCGTATGACGTCCCGGCATGCCGCATTGTGCCGCCCTTGATCGTGTCATTCGAACAGAACGATATGTCGACGAGATGCGTTTGGAATACACCTGACTTCCTTCCGTACTTGGAATTGTCAATTAAATCGTTATTTAAAAAAAAATAAAGGAATATGCTCCTCCTTCGCCCGTGGAGCCTAATTATATCGCAGATCATTCTTTATACCAAAATCATCAGGATGTTTCAAGCCCTTGGCAAACTTAACACCACAGTCTGTAATTCCTAGGATTTTTTTAATACTCTAGCCCAAAACGGCAAGTTTTCGCAGTTTGTTCGCTTCCTCAAATTAGTGATATACATTTTAAAATGATGGCATGGCGTTTGGCGATATCCTTTTAGCAGGCGCCGCACGATTCACTCCCACTTGATGGAAAGCGGTTAGTGTAAGGACGGCTCAAATTATTCAGTTGGCAGGTAGGGCTGATCCTTACAGCATTAGGTAATTTTAAGCTGCATATTTTATTTTGTTTTTTTTTTTGAGTGAGAATCGAGAACTCCTTATTATTTCTTCTTACGGGGATTCTTGTAAATAATACGAGGGGCGTTCAATATAAAGTGAGAATGAGATACAAACTCTTTTAATATTACGAAATTAAATACTGGCCGGTAAAGCTAATCTATCTAGCTGATTGCTATGAAAAAAAAAACTAACTGTCTTTTGTTTAAAAACATATACGGTAATTTCTTTGCAATGCTATTGAGTACGTTAGCGAAAATGGAGAAAATTGAACTGCGCGCCGTTATCAAATACTTGTGTTTGAAAATTTTTTCTACGGACCAAGTCAATTTGGATTTGCGGGACACTTTAGGGTCTAATGCTCCTCCGTATTCGACAGTCGCACGTTGGTGCGCCGAATTTAGACGTAGAAGAACATCGACAATGGACGACCCCCGCTCCGGACGCCCTACTACAGCAGTAACTGAAGAAATTGTGAAAAAAGTCGAAAACTCAGTTTTGGCGGATCGTCGTGTCACGGTTCGTTTTATTGCTGAAAATGTAAAGATTTCAACGGGGAGCGTGCATAATATTTTACATGAACGCTTGGGTATGAAAAAGGTATCTGCGCGATGGGTACCAAGAATGCTTACTGACACGCAAAAACAAACTAGACTAGAGATTTGTCAAGAAGCTTTGAACCTGATGCAGCAAGACCGGGAACTTTTTTTGGCGCGATTTATAACAATGGACGAAACATGGCTCCATCATTACGACCCAGAAACGAAACTGCAGTCTATGACATGGAAAAGGCTATCATCTCCAACTCCGAAGAAATTCAAGGTGAGCCCATCTGCCGGTAAGGTCATGGGCTCTGTTTTTTGGGATGGTAAAGGGGTATTAATGATTGAGTATCTCGAGCATGGAGCCACTATTACGGGCACATTATACGCCAAACAAATAGCAACATTGCGCAATGAGATTCGCGAAAAACGGCGAGGTAAACTCTCGAAAGTTCTGCTGTTCCACCAGGACAATGCCCCGGCACACTAGTCCGCCGTTGCAATGGCTGCAATTCGTGATGCTGGGTTCGATATCCTTAAGCATCCTCCGTATTCACCAGATCTCGCTCCCAGTGATTTCTACCTATTTCCGAGATTGAAACAATACCTGAGAGGCCAGAAATTTGAAGACGACGACGCGGTAGTCGCTGCAGTACAAGATTTTTTAAGTACTCAAGATGAGACCTTTTTTAAAAATGGAATTTTAAGTTTAGAAAAAAGATATACTAAGTGTATTATGCTAAAAGGTGACTATGTCGAAAAATAAAATGACATTTAGTAAAAGTTGTTTATAACATACTCATTCTCACTTTTTATTGAACGCCCCTAGTACTGTGTTGAATACTTTGGATGCAATTACATAACACTACCGACATGCCCCGACTTCGCATGGATGAAATAAAAAAAATGGTGATAATATGTTGCGCAGTTTAGGAGAAGTTAGTTACTAGTTACTTTGTTTTATACTTTGTAGGGAAAATTGCAGATTTGTTTGGGAAAAACATAAATACCTCGTTGATTATCTTGCCGGTTTCGTCAAGACGTTGATGGTGGTGAAACATTTTTCGACGTATGTAAATGCCTGTTATAGCCTTAATTAATCATATTTTGACTTTACAAAGTCCGAAAGTTCCGAAATAACACATGGTTTTACTTTTTATCCCAACAACGCATGCATGCATATTTCCCGCAAATTCGAGAACACGACAGGTACACATTTAATGCCAGTTAACTACACATCAACATGCGCAATGCAAATACATTTAAATGTCCTTGTATGGACAATTGAAGCGGTTTTCATGCACTCAGCGGCAGAGTGGCTCACGCTGAATGCAGCCGATATAGGTTAATCAGATCAGACCGCCGCACTGGACAGCACTCGCTCCTATTAATATAGTGCCTAGTACCTAATACCAGAACTAGATCAACGCTCTTGAACTGCAAAATATAAAAGGACTAATCTTTACCCGCGACTGCGCTAGCGTAAATCATTAGGGTCTGGCCTGGCAGTTGATTAAATAGGTACCGGGATTTTATAAAATTCCTAAGGTATTTCGAAAAACTCACGTCGTGATCTTCAATACAATACAATGACTCTTTATTGTACACCAGGAATAGTAAGCAATACAGAAAATAGGTACACAGAGTGTAAGTTACAAGGTAAGCAATAGGCGGCCTTATCGCTTAAGAGCGATCTCTTCCAGGCAACCCTTCACTATCGTTCTAAGATTAACACCCAGAATTCCATGTTTTTTTTTTCTAAATTTTTTTTTTATTTTGTCCGGGTAATTGCTACAAATGTTCATGCAAAATTACAGCTTTCTAGCCCTAATAGTCTCTGAGCTAAGCCGCGGATGGACGGACAGACAGACATGGCGAAACTATAACTTCCGTTTTTGCCATTTTGGCTCCGGAACCCTAAAAATCATTGCTAAGAGGCCGCGCAAGGAGTGACACTTAAAATCTAATATTACACTGAAATGAGGAGTTCAACGCAAAGCTTATTTCTCTACTGCATCCGCGGTTACGGAAATGGAGAAGAATTTGTTTGCAAATTGGACAGCGGAAAAGTTGTTACCCTTACACTCGGTCGGACTACACTACTGTGAAGCCAATTCTTTCTAGCGTTAAAGTTGGAATGAAATTTCAAATCAAGTTGCTCTGGCAAGCGTTTCATTCGCAAAACAGTTTTATTTATTCGTACTAAAATGTCAGAATTACTATGTTTAATTCTTGTAAAGCTATGCATGCCCGTCGACTATTGGAACTGGTAATGTATGCAACGCAGGGTGGGCTAATAAAAGCGAGTAGTTGGCAGCGCAGTAAATTCGAGAACAGTTGACATTTATCCAAAGTTACATCCGTTACAATAACAGTCGCAGTTACGATATCCGCGCCGGTGCTCCTGCCCATTTGTTCTAGTTCCGAGGAGCCTGCAGCCAGCTCCCTAATGTAATGGAAAACTTTACACAAACACGTTCCGAGCTCTCTCAGATTAGACGTCCAGAACCGCCGCCAGGCTCCACGAACGGCGACAATGTCGCGCTTAGTGAGAATAATAACATTCATAATAATGTCTTCCTCATATTCTTACATAGCATCACTTTTTAACACGCTTTTATTAAGTGGAACTGTATCTAAGAAACTAATTAATTTTGTACTGGAATCTAATGATCTAACGTTCACTCACTTTTAATTTTGGTAAAAATGCAACCAGACTTAAAATTAAATATTGAATTTTTCTTTCACTGAGGGGCTCAAAAAACTACATCAAAGATATTGCAAACGCGTATAATTTTCATAAAGGAAAGGACGGCCACGTTATTTTCTTTTTGTAAAATAATTCAACCTGTGCGTGAGAAAAACGTGCAGAACTTAATAGTTTAACATATGTTAGTAAGAACGGCTACCTTCTTTAAAATACATAATGTTTCTGAAAACATGCTGCCTATGATATTGTTAAGTTGATGCTCTCATCCTATTCATTTAAAGTATAAAGCAGAGTGCCCGCCCGGCCCATGTCACGTTCACCAGCAACGAGCTTTAGTTTGAAATTCACAACGCATCCACTACTTGTATCTTAGTGGAAGTTAAAAAAACACCATTTCCTGCACTATTCGAACTGAATATCGCGCAAAGCAAGGTAGACCGCGTGCCAGATTATATTAATCAACCGAGGAGGGGACTATATATAGTGAACATTCTCCATTGGTGGAGATTGGTGGTGGTAACGATCAGTAAGGTACGAATCGCACGCTTCAGTACTCAACCCGCTCCTCCGAGATCCAGCATCTAGACAGATCAACATCGCATTTATTATTCGTAGTATTCGCGCGTTCCAAACGCGACACTCCCGTACAATTCAGAACCCATCGGGAATCCACTGCAAAGCATACAGCGGAATACATTCAGGATATCACTCCGGCATATTAATATTGGTTTTACGGAACGAGGTTTTTAAGTGCTTCAAAAATATGGGCCAATAAACACGGAACCGGCATGTCAGGTAAAAGATTGATGGCTTCATTCAGAGTCGCACTTTGAAAGAGGAGCGGCCTTTTTTGTCGCGAGGGACTGAGTTTTATATGCGTCTGAGTAACGCGTGCCGCTGCCCGAAGGAAATGAGAAAGTTATCGGTATCTAAATCCTCGCCCTGGGGACCGTTGAACGTTTCCCTAATAGATATAAAATCCGGGGCTTCGTATAATTCAATTTCGGTCGTTGGAGTGGTGGCGTGGCCGGTGTCCGAGGCTTTATGTGCGGGCACGTCGGCGGCCAGCGCGGCCGTGGCAGCGCCGCGTTTCGGTATGACACGTCCTGGGACGCTCCCTTGTATATCGCCTTTACTATCACCGATGCTCTAATTTAGTTTATTATCTTACCAGGCACACACGTTTTACATGTATTGGTGAGAAAAACTTCCCTAAAACTATCAGTACATATTCATAAGGAACTGGAAATCTTTTTATTTGAATTAAGTATTTAATTCAATGCCCATTCATTTACGACTATCTAAAACATTCGATTTCCAAAGAACCAACACCGATAATTTAATCACAGAACAACAAAACTCATCGAAATTTCGCTTCGGTGTTGAACACAAGTTAAATCACCTCTATTTACAAAAGTGACACGAACAATAACCGTTGAGCGCGAGGTTTTGGAGCACCGCACCGCGAGCGTGACAGCCGTCTCAGTGACGCGGTCGCCTGCGGCCAGCATTCACCAAATATTTACCATCGCCGCTTAGAGCAGGCTACGTAAATCATTCGCAAACGTGTCTGGGCCACATTTCATTTCAGCCCGATGCGAATTAGACATGGGTATGTTTAATTCACGCTCGCCTGTTGTGATGCCGGCATGTGTCAGTTCAAGAGCGCTCATTGGTAGGTTTAGCTATATAATATATGTAGATGATAGTGCGATACCGTGTAACGAGGCTGGCGTAGTAACGCGAAAGTGCTAATAATTATGAAGAAGGAAATATTATTTTCTTTTTTTTACTTAACAACGTTTTAAAGCTTCTCGCGCTGTGTGTTTATTTACTTACTTACTTACAAATATTATCGACCCCAGCGTGATAAACAGCTTACTGAGTAAGCTTACTCCTGTCTACGGTACTATATCAGCCTGTTTTATTTATTTGGCATAAAAGACATTTTATTCCATTATTTCTCGACAAACAAATAAAGAGGGAAAACATGGGAACCACAAATAAATGCGTGACGATAATCGGGCGGCATGAATCTGGATAGCTAATAATGTGAATCGATAAGCGACCTAGTTAACGTGATAAATTAGGGATCAATAGAACAACCATACCACGTCTTACAAACGATTAATATGTTAAGCATATGCGTGGACTTTGAGGTAACGTCTTAGGGTCTGTTTTGGGCGCCATGGAGTTCGCCGCAGCCGGCTTAGTGGTCCCTACCGAGGGCGGTCATAGGTCATATCCTTACATTAATGTTATCTGCAACCATAAACCATCCGGAACGGTTGCCGTTTGTCTATACTCGCCGCCGCACTGTATCCGTGATAATCGTCTTTTGATAGTTTCAAGTAATATGAGCTGGTAATTGGTAAACAAACAGGACCCGTAGATTTATAAAGGCGATACCAATTAGTGAATTAATTAGTCCTTATAGATACTATATCGTTCTCATCATTGTGAACCTGACCGTCTGTCACGTCCGGTTTATCTATAGATCTGTAATAGATTAATAAAGATAAACTTATATTAGCAAAGCGCTTTGCTAATCCGTAGCAAGAAGACAAAAATCGATCTTATAGTAAAAAGTTTATGCACATTTTTTTTTTCAAAAGCAAGACTACAAACCGATTAGATCAACTAACTGCTACCGAATATGTTATTTGCTGAGCAAACTTTCCCTATAGGATTGTGAAAGACATGAATTTAACAAGCTAATATTGGGTTTAATCGTCCCGCCAGTGGCCGTGTTGGTCAAACAGGGCTTACATTATACGAGTTAAGTTTAGAACGGGGACTATCTCGTTATGGATGAGTCCATTGCTTTAAAGTTACGTTGGTCTGAGGTCGCAAATGTTTCAAGTAACGTAACATTGCGGTGTTGTAACGGCAGTGCAGTGAGAAGCCAATCAAGTCGTAACCTGGACAAGATTAGGCGTTGGTTGGTTGGTTGGTTGTCATTTGAATTCCCAGCACAGTATTGCGGAGTATGTAAGTGCGATCTAAACACAAAATATAATAACAGTTTTACATGGTTAATTACATTAGACGTGTTTTCTACGGAATATACCTAAGTAGAACGCGATTGCCTTTAATGAGCTTCTGATATTTCAATGCATCTTCCTCCTAAACATGATCATGACGCTGCTACGTTGCGTAAAAAATATGTCTAATAATAACACCACATTTTAGGTTATTATTACGTAGAACTATATGAAACTGAAATTAGTATAGAGGAACCAAACTTTAGGCGGTGAGTCTCAACTTGTTACGCCTTTTTTCGGTCGCTGCTTAGCAAGCGCGGCGCGGCGGGCGGACAGTGGGCGGCGTATGTCACAAAGAGGAAAGTATTTCTCATTTGCTGGAGAGGGAAAAACAACAAAAATACCACACGTACCGCTCTCAATCTTCTTTAGCTCCGGAACAAAGGTATATTATTACAATTAAGATCAAACTCACTAAAATATAAGAGTGTATAAAAATAAAAATAAATAAATAAATAAATATCACGGGACAATTCACACCAATTGACCTAGTCCCAAAGTAAGCTAGGTAAAGCTTGTGTTATGGGTACTAGGCAACGGATAAACATACTTATATAGATAGATACATGCTTAAATACATATTAAACACCCAAGACCCGAGAACAAACATTCGTATTTTTCATACAAATATCTGCCCCGACACGGGAATCGAACCCGGGACCTCAAGCTTCATAGTCAGGTTCTCTAACCACTAGGCCATCTGGTCGTCTGGTGGTGTATCTGAATGAAAACAGAATTTTATTATATTATTCATTTCGGCTCTACATAAAGATGAAAACAGCGTTCCCATACGATATAGATATATTCATTCAAACACAAGCTGTAGTTAGGTGTATGATAATCTTCGAAGACTGCCTCACTACCTCCCTCAATTTGGTTTCATAAATAACAAGTAGGTATGTTGGTTACATTTAATGCCATTATGTTTTCCTTAAAATACTGCGATGCTCTACGAATAAATTATTATTCGTAAGCGATGCATAAATGTTTTAACCAGTAATTGTATACATTCCAATTTGTGGTTATTAAATCAACATTTATGACAAAAACCAGTCATCCAAACATTTTCAACATTTATGACAAAAAACCAGTCATCCAAACATTTTCAACATTTATGACAAAAAACCAGTCATCCAAACATTTTCAACATTTATGACAAAAAACCAGTCATCCAATTAGATTCCCTCGTAGGTTGCCAAAGAATTTTGTCTTACTGACATTTTCGACACGCGATAAGTCAAAGGTTCTATGCCCCAGAAATACTTTTCGTTAACTGTACAGGACATAGCGACTATAGCGAGACTGTACTGTACTTATTGAAGTAAAAAATATAATAACATTAAAAGTAGGTATTTATTTAACTTGTATTGCTTCGCATTGCATGTTATATTTAAAAGACATATTACAATTATCCTCATTATTTATCACATGTATATAAATTCTTAATTAAAATTAATTGCGTGCTCTTATAATGCGGTATTTATAACAATTGCAGTAATAAAAACATCACCAAAATTGTAGGCAATATACATGTTTCATTGTAGGCAATAAAAATCCATGACAAACCAATGAATGTACGAGCATATCGTGACTTTATACTGGGCCACTTTGTTGGGGGAAATGTAATAAAACTTGCGGGAACGTCTCATGAGCGACACTAAACAATTTGGGGACTGTCACGAGTAATCATATAGGAGTTTGGATACATTATCATGCTTTATTTTGTAAAGCAAGATATTTATAACGTATAAGCAAATAGCATGATAATCTGTGTACCTGATTCTTAAACATCGTCAGTACTTCCAGAGTACGTTTCAATCAGACTACCATCATTAGAATACCGACAGGCAAACTCAGATGATACTAATACATGCTTTATGATAAGAATAATACACACTAATATCGTAACCGTATCTTTGTATTTTTCTAGCGATTTCATCGTTATTATTGTTATTAAACAGATAAAGGTGCTTGATGTTCAAAAATAGATACAGGATACTTTTGCGTTGAACAAGCTAAGATTCCGTGACTGAGACAGTTCCACCCCAACATCTACATAAGTAAATTCTATAGTTAATTTAAGTATGGATAAATTGCACAACACACTGGTTATGGACACGGAGTTGTATTGTACCTAATTGTAAAATTAATTAGAGAGTTTCAATTACAATGAAGCGTTGTGGCAATATTTTAAAATAGAACTCGATAATATAATATCAGATGCAGCAGGAAAAACTAACGACGGCCGAGTGATACGTAGGAAATCGAATGCAAAATACACTTGATTCAAGTATAATTCACAAAGAAATACTGCATAATAATTCTTGTATAACACAAATACTTGAGTATTAAAACATATCGCCGCAAACAGCAAATTAGATGCATAAATTAATGAAATAATGCTGTATTCGTGACATAAATACTAATTGTATAGAAAGATAGTCTTGAAGTTAAACATGACCTATATGTACTGAGCGAAATAATCTCAATACCAAGGCGAAGTATGAACGTGTCAAACGCTAATAAAAAGTATAATGAGATACACAAAAAAGCAAAAGAGGTGTTTGCCGTGCCCTGCTATAATAAGCTGTGCTCGGAATGAAAACAAATTATAAGCGCGAACGTGTATACAGCTTATTAAGAAAGAAGCCGAGCTTAGAAGCTCCCCAGACTTGCGCAGGAGGCTATCTTAACCCACAATTCCGGGTATTAATTAAAAATAACCACAACATTTCTGCTCCCCACAAACTTAACAGAAGTTCGCTAGTGTAATTTTACACCGAAGTGTAAGTCTTCAACTTCAAGAAACGAAACTACGCGTGAAGTTACAATAAGGATTCGGCTTTCACTGGACTTCTAAATCCATGAAGGGTTACGTTAGGTAAGTAAATAATAAATTCTAAAACTAACGATTATTGTCATAGCATAATAAAAGCCATAATGTTCTAGTGGTTTGTCCTACAGCCTCTTAAGCAGAGGGTCGTGGATTCGACTCCGGACCGGACTCGCACCTCTTGAGGGTTCAGAATTTAAGTGCGAAATTACCTTTGAAATTTACCATGAGCTTTACGGTGAAAGAAATCATAGTAAGGGAAATTGCACACACTTGCGAAGAAACTCTATCTATGGTGTGTGCGACGTTCCCAAACCGCACTGAAGCCGTGTGGGAACTAGCGGCCCGAGCCCTCTCATTTTTGTATAACCTGGGATGATGACAATTATTGATTGGATCAAACACTACTATGCGGCGATCCAAATTGGTTAAAATTAAGGTAGCGGAGAAGCAATATATAAGGGATGTGATTCAATAATAGCAATGCCTAATTCCTATTATACTTAGGTACCTAAGTGCAACCAGTAGGATACAAATTGTTTGCCATTATGTCATGAGCCTACGTGCACATTTGCAGACAAAATCAAAACACAAGAGCGCTGGGGACCAACTAAGTGGTACTAAATATACACGATGCGTACCTTGAAATTTGTTAAGTTTTTCACTTGACAAGTCGCAGCGTAAATTTCCGTCGCAGTTTGGTATGGGTTACACCTTGAACCCTGAGAAGAATGACAAATGGAATATATCAAATAAAGAGTAAATATCATCGGAGACACAGCCGCTAAAAGTTATGGTTTTTGTGTAAAAACTGTTGCGGACGGCGAGGGAGACCTCGAACTTTAAATCAAAATGTTGGCGTATATTCTCTGAGCAAACTTTTAATTGCGGTTCCATTTATACAGTCCAAATTTGTGTTAGAGTTTAATGAATTTCATACCGCAATTTCTGTAGTACCTACGCAACTCGGTGAAAATGTTATGTGATAGTCTTTCACCGACTGGAAACGCAAATAAACTCCGCCGTGGAGGGAAATTAATATGTTTAACTCGCTAACAAACACGCCGACACCATAAATGCGAATTATGTTATTTTAACTAAGCAACATTCATTAACGTGATTGCGAAATAAAACACGTCATCAACAAGGAGTTATTTTGATAGCTAATTATAGGTTTTAAAACACGCCGCAACGACTGGCACTACGAACTGTTTGTATAATACTAGCGCGCGACTTCAACCGCGTAGAACCAGAAAGTAGTAAAAAAATGTAACAGGTAGCTCATGTGTTCATTCAGGGTTCTTCAAATTTCATCCAAATCCATCTAGCAGTTTGAGCGTGAAAGTAACAAACACAATCACACACTCAAAACATTTTGCATTTACAATACTAGTAAGAGAGATACTCGTAAAACATCGTGAAAGAGGGGATCGAAGCTACTTTTTGTTTGTTTTGGATGTCTGTCTACTTAAGACATTGTAGGGCCCATTCAGTTTTGAACAGGCAGTCAGTCAGTAAGTGCTGCCTACTTAGAGAACTAGGTACACGAGGAAAGAAAAGGTGCAAAAAATCGCACCGTTCCTAATTTGAAGTTTTTCATTTTCGGCTCACCGGGTCTGCTGTTGAAATACTCAATCGTCACATTAATATATCCGCGTGTGTACGAGGTAATACGGATACATATCTACTCGTTAGCACAATAAATACCAATCTTTAAAGAGTAGCACCATTGCATGTTAAATCGAAGTAATTTAAAGTATAAACTAAAAGGAAAAGCCCAACCTACGATACTCGTTAAAATTAATACAGAATTTGTGCAACACACCGCAATCAACGTTTGTAACACTTGAAATATTAAACGATCGTCTGACTGATGTTCCGTGCTTGACGCGAACAATGCAAAACGACCAATCAAACTTGGTCCCTCGATTATGAAAGGGTATGCTTGGCGCCAGTTCGCAGATCGCACCGACAGCGGAGGCGAGAATGCCACGGCATGATGGCCGAGATGCGAAGAGCGATGCATTCGGCATCAATAGAGTCGCTGCACTGCAAAGGTCGGTGACATATGAGTATTGCAATTTCCGAATGCAGCGTCGTTTAAGTTGGAATAGAGCGGGATGCCCGACGAACGGAGCGTTGGCGAGGGGGCAATGATTTACACGCCATTTGCGCATCCGATGTTTGTAGCGAGAAAAACGGTCCAATTGAACTGAATGTGCCGGTTAATGCTGTTTGCTCAGTTTAGCGTACAATGTATCATTGCATATCTAACATGAAAACTAATATGGCTTGATGGTGTCGTATCAATTAGTTGCCGTCGTGTTCGAGCGGTTCCGGGGTTCTTTATTTTACCATCGTGGTACCAAATGTTAAACTCAGAGTTTAACATTTGGTAGCATAGCATACGGTTGTGGTAACTCTGAAGATGAGCTCTGGTTGAGTTCGAAACGCGTCAGTGTAGCTTGGTGGTGGTGATGGTTGGGTTTATGTGATTTGTGTGTGTTCGTACAGTGTGGAGGTGGAGGAACTGCATGAACGCACATTTCTTGCATAAACATAACTATTGTAAGGTCGCGGGTGAGCAAAGTAATTGTTTTAGTTCATTAATGTTTTTAATTATATGTAAGTTTGTCTGTAAAATATTCACTATATGGGCCATGACCGAAATAAACGGTATTATTACTATTCATATCTTCTACGGCAGTGTCGAATATAGTTGCGAGTTGCGGCTAAGTTTGTCATCTAGTGACTGAAAGTTCAACGAGTTTTAAGATCTACGAAAATGTATGATTAAAAAAGTGTATTTTAGTTGTCATAAGTATATATTGCCGAATACATGCAGTGTAACGCATGAAAAAGTCTTTTCATGTTTACGATGCGGTCCAACTAATCTCTGTAGTCCAAAGTTTCGAATAATAGCAACACCAATAAACGAAGCGATAAGAAAACTCTGAACAAAAGTAACGCACGGCGGCTGTCGGCCAACATTAATTACTGGGCGTCTCACAAAAGGACGGAACTTGGCTTGTCAAAGAACAACTTGTACGAGTTCGAGCACCGCGGGGACATACTTTTCTTTCCCCACTCCTTTGGTACGAACACTGAAATACCTGCGTCATAAATTCCTTTTACACAAAAAGCATTTCATAAAAACATCTTTCGTGAGTTTATTTAGCAAGTCGGTGGCGTTGTTAGCAACAGTTCCGTTTGTCCGATGCTAAACTTTCTCGCTAAGTTAAAATAAAAACGAGATGAATTGAGCAAAATTTAAAATTACCCCGAAGGAAATGCAATTAAAAATTTTAGTTGATAACGCATTACTAAAAAAGTCTACATCACAGAATTCGGGAGTAGGGAAAGATTTGACAGGGTCGATTTTGATAACTGAGTTTTAATTAATAAGACTCATAAAAGTGAAAGAAAGGTCGCCCGCGATAGCATCTTGGTCGATCCAATAACGCCAGAATTTCCCTTTGAGCTCGTTATCGGGGAGACATAGGCCGGCATCAGCTTTTCATTAATTGCACTAGTGCCTTATCGCGCGGAGTCCGTCAGCGACCCTAATGTTGCATTGACGTCGATCCGACATCCGATTAATTTATTAGGCGGCCAGCGCGGCGTCTACAGTATAAATTGAGTTAGTTATTAGTGTCTTTATTTTCCTTGTTAGCTGTCTCTTGCGTACCGAGGGTTCGCTAGTCGCTGCTATTTTTAATGTATGTGACACACCAAGTTTATTACTCGAGATAACGTCGGCGTCGGGGTTGAAAATTAAAGTTGATTAAGCCGCAAGTATAAAACACAAAAGAATTTTGTTTAATAATGACGCAGAAACAAGAGTTTAAATCGTGTAGTTTTAGTATTGTTACTCAATATCAACAAGGCTTAAAAAAAATACCCCTTCGTAAAAAGATCGAGAAATGTGTTTTATTCATTATAGGCTTTTTTAACTTCAAATTTAGCTGTAATCGTTAGTCATCATTAGTCATAAATGCAATTAACACCTCTTGTATTCAACAAAAGCAGTCACGTAATTGGGCTGGAATGGTACATCAGCGATTACATTCGATCACGTCCCAAACTAAACTGTTTAGCGCAGATTCTTCCTCTCGTTCAGTACGATTGTGCTCTTTGGAATGCTGCGAACGTGATTTTAACGTTCGTGTTATGAAATTTCTGTTTGCGTACATGTTTGTGTTTTGTAACACGTTATTTAACAAAGATCGTATTGAGTAATTTTATTAGTAACCGTCTGCGGTAGACTTCTTTTAGATAATGATAGACGTAACGCAATGTTGTCGTCATTAATAAATTAAGAAGCGTCGCTGTGGTTAATCAATTATAAAAAAACGGACAAGTGCGAGTCGGACTCGTACATGAAGGGTTCCGTACCTCCGTACAATGTTTTACAAATGGTTCATTAAAAAAACTATACAGATCGAGTTAAGAAAAGTGAAAAAAATACGTTTCTTGTATGACGGTCCCTATCTTATTTTTAGTATTTGTTGTTATAGAGGCCACAGTAATACACTATTAAGTAATAGGTTTGTGGTAATACATAATCGGTGAAAAAAACGGACGGACAGACGGACAGCGGAGTCTTAGTACTATGTTCCCGTTTGCACTCTTTGGGTTCGGATCCTTAAAAATAACAACACAATTACTGTAATGAATGACAACGATTCGAAAACAAAATACACTTTAAGAGTTGAAAGTGTAAAGTAACGTACCAACTAAGCGGATCAGTTTTGAATCCCCAATTTAGACTCCAAGCCGGTCATTTGGCTGCCTTTTCAAACTTCCAGGGTTATTCCCGCTGCTATATTGAATCAAATTGTCTCTTCGCTGTCGGTGCAGCCGAGATGGCTTGAATAGCCAGCGCTGTGAGGATACAGGCCAATTCCAGCGATTTGCGTGCTGTTTGTGCAAAAGCTTAGCGGTTCAACGTTTTTGTTTTTATTTTGAGAGCGGGATCAACATTGCATTGGTCGCTGCCTGGTATTATACGGGGAGCAATCGGGCTACTGTTAGTGGATGTCAAACGTTCCGTTTCAGTTTCAATAGATTATAACTAGCCGTCCGTCGATGTTTAATCGGTGGGAATTTGTATATGCCACCTTAATGCGTGCGTATGATATAGGAGGTAACTCGAGATTACAGTACAACATCATCATCACAGTAGATTATGTACAGTTACTCCATCTAAAAAGTAACCCGCCTGTATTTAAAAGACAAAGTATGTCATTAACTTACTGAGGCAGGCTTTAAACTAAATACGCTTTATAAATAAATAAATAAATATCACGGGACAATAAATAGAAGGCAGGCGAGGCAGGGGAAGACCGAGACGGTCATTTATAGATCAAGCCAAGGAAAAAGTCAATGTCATGTCGTATCAGGAGCTGAAAACGCTGGCAGAGAACCGATAAGAGTGGCGATTACTCCACCGACAAGAGCTAAGCTCTTAAATTAATGATGATGATGAATTCACACCAATTGACCTAGTCCCAAAGTAAGCTAAGTAAAGCTTGTGTTATGGGTACTAGGCAACGGATAAACATACTTATATAGATAGATACATACTTAAATAAAATACATATTAAACACCCAAGACCTGAGAACAAACATTTGTACTTTTCATACAAATATCTGCCCCGACACGGGAATCGAACCCGGGACCTCAAGCTTCGTAGTCAGGTTCTCTAACCACTAGACTAGTTTTATACTCAAAATGTTTTTGTAATGATACGAAGCTATTGACATTGCAAAACGGTCAATGCAATGGAATGACAATGCTTCAGATAAAATATTCCTAGATAACTTCCTAGACGTCTTCTGCAACAGGCATCAAATGTCGAATTTCTTTCCAATTCGTAAAATCAGTTTCTCTAATTTACTGTCGGGAACAACGTTAGGACGTTGAACTATAAACTGTGTATTCAAAACAAGAGTGCCCATGAATCAAGTCGCCGCTTGCACTGTGTTTATGAGTGCATTTGATGTCCCCCGATCGCATAAATTTCCGCGGATTGTGCCAAAAACAAGTCCCGTGGACTGGAAGCCGCTTTAACGACTTGGTTAGAGCAATGCAACGATTTATATGCTGACACTTAAGTTGGTGTAGGAAAAAAAGGATATAGGCCAGTGGATGATCCACAAATGAAATTGAAAACTCGACACGGCATAGGTATAAAAACTACAAGGTGGCAGATGATCCTATGACCAAAATGCGGGAAAAAATTGCCGTTAATTAAAATTTAATAAACTCAATTTATTGCACCTGTCACCATTTTCTGTATAAATTACATGACAAATGTTTACTTACAAATCATCCGTGTCGAAAATAATGAATCATTCATTTATGTCATTTTCATTAGTCAGAAATCGCAATCAGGTAAACAAAGCTTTTAAGTTAATTTATTTAACATATTTACCATTATTCGCCGACATTTTCCTGTTTAGTTTAAATTTTCAACACATTCCCAAAAAATCTCAAATATTTGAATACAGCTAAATGAGTGAGTTAAATCAACAATTAACACTAGTGTTGTTTGTTATCACAAACTGTATCTACGAGCAACCGAATAAAAAAAAATATCATTAAGCTTTATTCTTTAGAATAGGCCGGAAAAGGCCGTAAAAGGATACCAATATAAAATAATGTTTAATGTTTAATAATGAAACATATGAAATCAATATTGAGAATATTAGTATAAGCATTAAAAACTTGTTATTTTCCGCAATCTGCTAAAGCCAACTGTCGAAACAAGTCAAGTGCTAAATGTGTTATGAAAGGCAATTGTTGACATTACAGATTTAAACTTTTAAGTGTTTTCATTTTCAGCATCGACATATTTCGTCAACAGAAATAAATGCTTTATTTTAACACTTAAGTTTAATACGCTAATAAACTGAACTAAGAGACTAGGGTAGGTATAATTTTGTTAATGAAACTATTTTCTACGCCATGCTGACCGGTGTATCACCGTCAGCGCGTCATTCGCGCGGCGTCCTGCAGTGATGCAAATGCATTTCTACTCCATCTCGTATAAAAGCATGCTTTTAGCGATTTAAAATATAAACGAACCACCTGTAGCCGAGCAGCGGAACAGTCAGATGGCTCGCACAACACAAAGCGTACCTTTTTAGCGCGGCTGAGACAGAAATTTCGCGAGTATTTCCGTGTGCGAAGGCAAAAGCGCCGCAAAAATGCAAAGAGCGGCGGAATCCGTCCCCGTGGCCTGAGCCCGTGTCTCCGCTGCTTCCCTACCAAAATAACGCGGGCATTTATTATTCGAGAGCGGTGTCATAAGTAAGAAACACAAGCTTTGATCTACATTATTAGCCGATATTAAAGTTTATTTTTGAACAACGTATAATTTCTGTGAGAACATTTTGTTTGTTGGTATTTGGACGGCGAGTGCTTAGGACAAATGCACTGTTTGTGGAACGCCAACGACTAGTTCATTCGCGTGACCCCGACACTTTTCTTCGCCGTATCCAGTTTTATAGCAATACTTAGTACGTAGTGAATGTTACAGCTTACTTTAGCGCGGTAATTTCTACGAGATAAGCGCTTATATTCCCCGTAAAGGTGTAAAGTTAAGCCTCGGGTCGGGGTCGATGTTTCTCCACGAGAAGAATGTTTGTTCCTTTCAGGTGCTAAGTTTTAATGAGGGAACTTTGTCTTAAACTAGTCGCTAACCTTAGATTATGGTTACTTTAAACTACAAGTAAATTACTATTATCTACACACTTGGTATAATAGCATAATAGAAAGGAAATTCGCTAAGAAAAATGCATCCTAGCAGTTGTGTCGGTACTAATTACATGAAATTAAATTACTTAGTACGCGACTCCGCACTAACGAAGGCAACCCAGAGAGCATAGCAAGGAATATTCTATTTTTAAATTCGCAGTGATTAATGGAATGTGAATATTTTATTCGGTTCAACTCAGTGCCGTTTCTAATCACTAACGTACAGGGAATGTTAAACCAGGGGGGGTTCACTCCGCAGTTTAGGTATGTTCGGCCGGCGCTCCGCCCGGCCGGAGTATGGCAGTAGGTTGTCAATTGGCCTTCAGTTCGCACGCTAGCCGCGTCGCGCGTTATTAAGAATCTTTTTTTTGTGATTTTTGCAACAAACAATGACTTCTAAACGATCTTATAAATAACTTACTTACTTACTTTAGTAAGTACTAAAGGTGGTTTACTGAATTAATACACACTGTTATCTTTTTGATTTTTATACCTACCAAACATCGGCGAGTCGGAACCCTGTGCCCTTGGTTTCGGATCAGCGGTGCCCAACGGAATATGAACGCTCGGATCACACGATAAGTTTCAATTTCGCATGCAAGCAGTAAGAATAGACAAGTTTTTATACCTAAAGTTGACTTTTGTTCGAGAGTGATCCTTCTGTACGTTAGTACTATTACTTATTCTGTGGTTAAACCATGTGTGTGATTACAAAGTAAAAATATAATAATAGTGCAATGAACATCCAAACTTTACAATTAAACGACTAAGAAATTCCTTTACCACCCTAAGGTTCAACGTTAGTTGTACGACTTAAAACATTAAAGACTATTTCACTTCCAAGTCAATATGACAATCAGCTTTATTGCTTTTTTACTGATATAGGACCAATCATAAAAAAACATTAATGTCGAATACCTATGAAAATGTCGAAATACTTAAAGTTTTGTTAAATATTTGTTTCAGTGTTACAAAAATCTACAAAAACAAACAGCACCACAGCACGTAAGAGCCAGCAAAACGTTTATTCACGATGATATTGCATCAATCTGTTCAGTGGAAACGTCAAGAAATAAAATAACGCGAGCACACATCTACCTCATAACCCCTACATATTTGCTGCGCCATAATCGGGTAATAAAAAGAAAATGGCGACAATACAAAAAGGGTAGAGCCCTCTAGGGCGCGTTCCACTATTCATAAGTAAATAACGTTTTGTGTGTAAGTCATTTTTCACGTTACACCTGCGTTCCTTTATTGTAGTTTCCTTAGTTTACGAGTTCGATTCGAATTCGGTTAAGTCACGAGACTATAACATCCACTTCATTAATGCTAAAGCTTTTATGTTTGTTAATCAAAATATGTTAGCCAGACCCAGACACAAATAATACAAAAATATAATATATGTAAGTATCCACTTATTCTAGTATTTTTTAAGTTAGATATTTAGTTTATAGTTTTAATTATTGTTATTGTTTCTTAATATTTGTCTTCTATAAAATAATAAAACAGACTGTCTTAACACTACAAAAATAAGTATCCACGTAAGTCACATTATTGCATTGGACCAAGTTAAAAATGTGTAGACATATTTCTGTTGGTGACTGTACATACTGTAATGTATACAGCCGTATACTACTACAATTCATATTCAATAAGTAGACCCGCAAAGGCCTCTTACACATGTTTATTTTTTTTAGGGTTCCGTAGTCAACTAGGAACCCTTATAGTTTCGCCATGTCTGTCCGTCTGTCGGTCTGTCTGTCTGTCCGCGGCTAAGCTCAGAGATCGTTAGTACTAGAAAGCTGTAATTTGGCATGAATATACATATCAGTCACGCCAACAAAGTGGTAAAATAAAAAATAAAAAAATATTTTTTTTTAGGGTACCTCCCATAGACGTAAAGGGGGGGTGATTTTTTTTTTCTCGACTAATCCTATAGTGTGGGGTATCGTTGAATAGGTCTTTTAAAACCATTGCGGGGTTGCTAACATGATTTTTCTATTCAGTGATCTGTTTGCGAAATATTCAACTTTAAAGTGAAAATTTTCATTAAAATCGAGCGTCCCCCCCCCCCTCTAAAATCTAAACTGTTGGGTGGAAAAATTTGAAAAAATTCAGAATGGTAGTAAATATATCAAATTTACTAGGAAAATTATAGCGGCTAAGATTGCTTGGAAATTATTTGTAGTTTAACACATTCAGTGCCGGGAACGCCACAGGGGAGTTCTCCATACTCCCCTGTGGCGTTCCCGGCACTGAATGTGTTAAGAGTAAATAGTAGCCTAAGGTATAAAACATACCTAAACTTGGATGATTCCGTACACATACGAAATCCTTAGAAAAATATTACTTGATTTTTTTGTACTGGCTACGGAACCCTACCTTGTGCGTGTCCGACACGCTCTTGGCCGGTTTTTTTAATAATCGTTACTCTGCGTGATTTCGGCAATCGGTGCACTTTACATAATTTAGCGGCGGGCTGGCAGCGGCCAGTCAATCTGATGGATAAACCGCGATAGGTGTTATTAATTATTGCCAGAGGCGAATACATACCACTTTGATTTAGTAGCAACAAAAATATCACTGTAATACGCGGAGCGTTTAAATAACGTCATAGTAACTATCACATTATTATTGTTGTCATTACATTAGGTGATAAGTAGGTTTTAGACCGAGTATCACAAAAAGTTCTTGATTATTTTTATGTGAGTTACCTTTTATAAGTTTTAGTGATGTTCCTAACATTTCTTTGACTAAAGGTGCGTTTAGTCCACATGTCGCGCACTTAAAGATCTTGATTTTTTTCTTTAACGGATATATTTTCCATCATTTTTAAAATTATTTTTAGTAATTATACCGACAATATAAAAGCCAAGTCTCACACTATAAATTTTATATTAGTAAAGGCCGGAGCAGACAATGGTCACGTCACGCACACGCATCAGTTGTAATAAATTAAACTGTAAGAAAGATGGCGCACTAGATGCGTGCACATTGTGTGCCATCTAAGCTAATAAGATATTACAGTTTAATTTATTACAACTGGTGCGTGACACCATCTAGTCTGCGTCGGCCTTAAATCAATTTATAGGACGGCCAAATTAACTGATACTTCTATAGATAGACAAATACCCCCCGACAACCACACAAGAAATCATTACTGAGAAAAGAATAACACAAAATTGTTGTAATGTTTAGATTAGATTAGATTTATTTATTTCATGATAAAAATTACAATATAAATTTGCGTTGATGTCAAAATTACAAGAATTTATACCATGATCGTCAATTAATGTAAAATAAAAATATATATATCTAATATACATTATCAGGTGAAGTGAAATAGACATGAAAACGGTCCGCACCGTCCGCTTCATTATCCGACTGTCTACTAACATGACTTGAGTGATATGATATGGAAGGAAAGGAATCTTATTAATACCAACATAATATCTGTATCATTCTGAGAGGAGGCCTGTGCCCTGCAGTGGGACGTATATAGGCTGGGATGATGATGATGCATATCTGTATATTACACGGCTTTTAAAGGATACGCGGATGTAAAAATTTCAATGCACGAAAACGTGTTTAATGTGCATTCATGCTTATACATCAGTCGATCTCTGAGACCGTATTGTCTAACGCGCCTCGTGACCGCATTCACTATCTCTTTCTAGCGTCATCTTATACCATAAGACAGAATTGGTAAATACGATTCGATTGTGACTTCGAGTGCGTTAGACAATAAGGCCTCAGTCAGTGATTCTGTTGCCTCTAAGGCTGCGGCTCCACTGAGGCGGAGACGAGCGGAGCTGAGAGGAGACGTGTGGGGATCGACCAATCATATTACATGAACGGAGACGAGATGTGGATTTCATGTAATATGATTGGTCGATCCCCACACGTCTCCTCTCAGCTCCGCTCGTCTCCGCCTCAGTGGAGCCGCAGCCTAAGGCATCTTAATGTAAATATACATCAATGTTCGATTTGCACACGGCCACTTGCTCAAAACAAAGACCACTATTATTATAACAGGTTTAGATCGGGCTACTCACGTGCTGTTCCTTATATTCATCGTTTTTTAATGAGACCACCAATTAGTTTTTATCGAGGTGGACGTCAAACCTCTTGCTAATCATTTATTCATTTGACACGCGGGTCAATATTCTACAGCGCCAATATACGTCATTTAGTTTCATCAAATTGTATTGTTAATATTATACTGACTGGATTTAGCTTTATATTCAGCACATACTCACCAAACGAATGAATAACTTCACCATTAATCTGCTCGTACGTATGTAAAAGTCGATTAGAAAATCGGTCCTAAATCAACAAACGATTATGTATTCCGTCTCAGTCACATGGGCCACCACGCGACCCTTTGCGAAACAAAGTGTATTTTGGGACGCCTTTCTATTACATTTGACATGTCAACTGTCGCCCCTTATTACCGAGACGCAGGATATTGATTAAGATACCTATTTGATTCGACGCGTCATCCTTTGAAGTCTGATGCGGGTTTTGAAACTTCGCCCAATTTGACGCGGGAATTAATGTTTGACGCTTCATTTCGTTTGCGTCCATTTGCGCTATAAGATTACGCTTCTTTTTATATCTGGCGGCCCTTGTTCTTTGCGTGAGTTTTTAATTTTTATTAACTGCAGAAGTAGAAATTAAAATCGCACCAAAAACTCATAATTTCACTGCTTTCACTGCTAAATAGTGAGTTGAGCTGTGCTCTCAACTAATGTACATTTTTACCAAAAAGTAAGGCTTGGCTGTTTCACGGCTGAAAAAATCAAGTCATTCATTCATACTTTTTTTTTTAATATAGCTGCATTGATACTATCGATGATTCTGCCAATAATTGAGGTTGAAAAAACACAATAAAAAATCAAGTCCTTGATCTTAAATGTTTTGTCATGTAATTAAATAACTAGTTCAATAAAACAGCCAAATCATACGTAGAGTTTGGTTAGTTATGACTTGTAGAATTAGGTCAATTAGGAGCTTGATTTTTCGAGAGATGTGACAGCCAGGCAATGTCTTTCGCTTATTTGTAGTCCTATTGCAAGACTAGTGCGGGCCGGTAGGCATTATGCTGAGTCGGTACCATTACGTAATAATGTTCCTGTGCTTCATTTTCTTCAGTTTTGTTGTAACCTGTATAATGTCACGAATAAATGTTTCTTTCTTTCTTTGATTTGTGTAAATAAGCGTCCAATTAACAGGAAGGTGTCACATGTATAACTACTTCCTCTTGTAAGAATGCATGGAGCTTTTCGGTCATCATATCAAGCATTACTAAATATACAATCATTCTGTAACAAGTGTGCACGTGACGTACTCACAGTCACGCGATGTGGCGTGCCGTCCCACTCGCACTAATGAACATGTAATTACTTGCCGTTGATTGCTTACGAGTTACTCTGTTACCGGATACATAGCACTATATTAATTTATCAGCAGATAGTATTATACAGATGTGACTAATTAACATTACAAGTGTCTTGTAATTGGTTTCGACGTCGCCGCGGAGTTTGAGTCGTGCGTTCAATTACGGATTGGCGGGCCTTGATTTGCTTAGACGGAGTGAAACGCTTAGTTAACCATTGATATAGGACGTGATTAATTTGAGTTTCGCTTTCAATTCGTTCTGGTGGCATTAGCATTATGAAAGGTTTTTGTTGCGTGTCAAATTGAGTGCGCTTAATGTATTTTACTAATAGGAATGCGTGTAATTTCTGTCACTCACGCGTAGCGTACTACATTGAATTGAAAATGTCCTAGACTGAAGGCCTGCAGTACATTGAGCCTAATAGTGGACCGCAATTTCCTTACTAATGTGCGTCTGAAAAACAAATCAAAATTCTTTAATCCTCTGACGTACGTACTCATTCGTGCCTATTAAATAGTCGCTCTAGAATTGTTAGCCAGTCAGATTGATCAAACCTCACTGCGATCCTGTCCGTTATCCACGCAAATCGATTCGCAACTAGTATTCCCTATTGTGGCAGCATTCGTAGAAGGAATATGCTATATAGGAATTGTTGAGAATCGTGTGAAGCATTGATTGCAAAGCGCCCACCGAATATGAAGCAGGAATGCTAGGTATACGATGTTCGTCTAGGCATCTACCCAACACCTTCAAAGTGATATGAAGGTGGAACTAAATCCTAATGCGTTGTCTCGCTCATACGCGTAACGCATTTTGTGTAAGAGTGAGATCAACGTCAAGCCTGTTCGGATTTGGTATTTCACTTGGTGGATAGCGAACAGAAGCGCCAGCGGCTCTTCGCACTGGACGGGAACAATTCGAGCGGAGTAGTCCGCTCGGCGAACCATGCGTCTGTGGTAAGAACAGTTCGAGTGTAACTTCTCGATAGTGCCGTACTTATAACCATCAAGCATTGAAGGAAAGCACTCAAGCATTTGTATTGGATTCCCTGACAGTCCACAAAACGCTGTTAAGTATTTTAAAAAGCAAAACTCAAAATAAGCTGCCATCAGTACTTTTTTATTGAATTATCTGCATTATAAAAGAGATAAGTGGCAATGACTCCACCGACAGAAATACAACTCTTAAATGATGAAGAACTTTATCTGCGGTTAATATACATAAAATACCACTGAAATACATACAAATCATACTCACTAGTAGGGTGTGTCATTTTTTTCGAATTTTGAAATTGCAAGAGTAATACCTCTCAAAAGTTGCCTCATCAAATATATTAAAGGTTTGCATTTAAAGATTTCACCTTAGTTGGTACTTTTGGCTCGCTCATCGACCTTGAAGTTCAGTTAAAATTGTAAAATATGTACGTAATTGGGACATTTTTTTTTATTATCTACTATCTTTAACTGGACGTAAACTGCATTAAAATATTATAAATGCCTTATATACTTAAAATAAATTAGTAAAACAGTACATTTTGACATATTTGCTATTTAACACCTACCCCCAATTACGCTGTTGCACGTCATTACCGGCAAATATAATCGTGACTTGTGTTTGTAATTAATACACATATTTCTTCATAAAACTAGCTTATATTTCAACTCTTTGTATTCAAAAACACATAATAAGATAATAATATTACATTTTAGCTGTTCAATTTATTAAAATGTCGTCAAAAAGTGGCGTAGAAACAAGGATTAAAACTAAAATGCGTATTCTTGACAAACATCCCGAAAAAATTAAAAAAATGTGCTCCCGACATTTTGAAGATGTGCTAAGACATTGTGACTAGCAGCGTTATGAATAAAAAACAGTTTAATCAACATGAACCTCAATAAAAAAAGTAAAATTTATCATACGCGAAGTAGTTCAAGCCGTTATTGAAGTCTGAAAAACTGTTTAAATTTCAACTGTTACGGAAGCAAGAGCAGGTCAACTAATTATGTCTTTTTGCAATCAATAGGCATGCAGTTGTTGAAAAACTTTAACAGGGATTCAAAAGGAAAATCATACTAAAGCAGTATGCAAGATTTTTTCGTCAAATCAACACATGATTGGCCATTTAGATGGGCAAACTTCCGGACCAAAATCTTTTTCTGGGCCGATTGGAAAAATGCTCTCAGCTTGTGAGAACAGGCAGTGACGCAATTCAAACCTATTTCTATAGAACTACCTATACTTTCAAATGTAAAGTTAAGTACAAATCGACAATACTTATATGATATATGTGTAGCTGTGTCAACTGGAGTCGCAAGTCCTGATTCAGTTAAACGCAACCCGGGAAAAATGTCACACGCCCGATAGCTTACGACTGCTAGCAGAATACTGCGTCTGTACGTTTCAACTAAGCGTCCAAGTGCTGCATTAGTTTCGCTGGTAAAGTATATTTGTAAAACTTACAGCCCTTCTTGGTTTCAAATAAAAATCAATAGCTCATGTAAGGATGGTGCCAGGAATTTATGGTTTCTCATCGAGAGCACAAAAGATCTTCTCCAAGACATTAAAAAGTTCATTTATCCAGTAATACAGCGTAATGTGTGTTTTGCAAACCCAGAAAACTTACTTTTGTCTACATACAACAGACAATAACAAGCATATAAGAGAACTTGCTAGTAGGAGAATATTTAAATCTCGTGCTGCAAAATAAACCAAGGTGGTGAGATCTTTTACCATACCGAATATCAACTTTGAATCCCAAAATTATTACGACATGATTGACTGGCAGGATAAAAAACTTGTATTAACGTCGCCTCCGCTATTGCGGCTGACAGAAACAAGCGAACGTGAAGACATGGTTTCCATGATAAATTTGAAAATAATCGATTTCCCAATGTTCCAATGTCACACGTAATCCGTGGAGAGGTGCGACAAGCTGACGACTGAAGCTGCTGGTTCTGTGGCTGGAAACAAAGCTAGAGAAGACTTTATTTTTTCTTAAATAAATTCTAGATAAATCATGCCCAAATTTAATTCTAAGCAAGATTTTAAGTAAGCTCACTATGTTTCAAAAATGGCATGTTTTTGTTTTTTATTTTGTATTTTTTTTTAAATAAAATATGTGAAAAAGTCAATTTTTCATGTAAATCATAATATTTTCTATCCTAGAATGTTACTTGTTACTTCATAAAATGATTTATTACTTTGTGAGGGTGTCCTAAACTAGGAGATAAAAATGGCAATTATCACAAACTTTAACTCATTTGAGGAAGCCAAAAGTATATAAAAAACGTAATATTTTTTACATATTTTGTCATATCAGATCTAGAAGCAACTTTTGATAACTATTACAAGTCAAAAAACTAATATTTTTTTTATCGTCATACTAAGTGACACACCCTACTCACTAGTATCATTACCCGAGCTCACTACTCAGAGATAGCTAATTAATGCTTCTAACAAAGCCTACTTTATCAGAGATCTGTTTCACATCTAACTTGTCTTCAAAGATACTTCAATCCCTGTTCAATAGGCCGAAACTAATACCGAGGATCGTAGATCCATCTCCGATATGATTTGAAGAATCGCATCACAGATGATTGGGATCAAACTACTCGTGTTACAGTTAATCGAATGGGACAGCCTCATGAATTGCACATCACTATGACAAATATGAATGTAATCAATCCCTATCTAGCTGTATGAATATGTATGGGCGGCGTTTCTGTTGTCTCAGGAGACGCAAATGGACGGACGACAATAAATGCGGGGAGCCGAATTTTAAGGAAAGTGCATGAGGTTAGGGTGGTTGATTAATTTGGAGTGCCTGTTTGTTAAACAGAACGAAAAGTCTGTGGACCAATGTTTTAGTCTCATTTTTGAGCAAAAACATATAGGAGGTATATACATACAACTCGTACGGTTAAGGTCTGACTTTCAACAACAAAACATAGGTATGGAGAGCATTCAGCGGGAAGTTCTTGAAAGCGTCTAATTTTCATTTCTTAATGTCAGACTAGCTTTGTATAGGATAATACAAGCTGGTCTGTCACAATGCCAATGACATTTTGCATTTATTATATCTTTGAAATTACCTTCAACGATTTCAAAGTATACCATTGTGAAAACCTCAACGTCAAGTCCCGTGCAATGTTGGCATTTAGTGTTGAAATAGCCAATTCGTGATCAGAATTGATTAAAGCCACTGTTACTATCGACCCAGGAATAATGACATGGTGGAATACAATAAACAATGAACGACACGACCGCGGCGAAGTTGACAGTGTTAAAACAGTATGATCTAGTTAAATATTTCTGTTTGAAATTTTATCGCCCGTCTGGTAAGTGCGCTCTGGAATAAAACTAAAATATGGTTCACCCCTTTCTATATAAGTAATGGTCCGAATTTCTCTGCGCAAAAAAAGTGCAGGTACTATTGCATCGGCAAATTTATGGGACCGAGTCGACCTCAAATCCATTATCACTTGAATAATGGCGGTAAACGAGGTCGGTTCAATGGAGCCAAAGTGTAACGTAGTAGGTAAACCTCGATTTCAATTCAATTAAATTATTTTTACGAAATGTAAACGGAGTAGCTTTATCACCCGACTGTTATTTTACATGTGTATCGTTTAGATAGTAAAAACAGCGTGGAACTTAATTATATCGATAATGATAAAGATCAACTTTTAAAACATACTTGCTGAAAAACCTAGGCACGCCTAGCCCAGCCCAGCCCAGCTGGTTTTTATTTAGTGTGAGCTTTCGACGCCACTTGAATCTTTAATCTTATTGCTCATACCGATGAAGCGTATGCTGTTTAAAACGATACATACTGTTTTTCAGAAAAAAAAAATGCATACTGTGGCCTCAGGCGTGCTGTTGGCAGAGCTGGAGGACAGGCGGCAGCCATTGTAATTACTGTCTGACGTGACTTCAGCATAGACCTCAAACGACCTATACAATTAATGCATTCGAATTAGTAGGCAGGCAGCAATTACCTTTTTGCGTGTTTAAATAATTGAAAATAATAACTCTTGTTTCCGGAATTAAGCGTTTAAATGTGTGTTAATAAAAACAACTCGTCGACCGGCGCGACCTTCCATTCTTACGGCAAAAATCGCAAAATGTTATCCAGGAGTTTCCCCAACATCAAAGATTAACCGAAAACCACAAATCATTATTTAGCCTCGAGCATTCGGCAAAAAAGTTCACTTCTCATCAATTCGCACGTCACAAAAAACTAAAGTGAAGAGCAAAAACGCCTCACGCTCATTTAAACGTGAATTCCGATTACGCGGATAAGCAAATCCCACTAATACTTGTAATGCTCCTAATGTCTGTAGGGTGGCGTGGAAAAATTCGACGTGCCACGACTGTAATCAGTCAAGTTTTAGCTTCGCATTACTATAATGAGAGACCGACGTGAATGCTTTGTCTTCGTACACACTCCAACGTCTAAAATTTAGCGACGAGAATGATAACGGACTCCGAAAGTAATGTCCCTTACTTTAGGACGTATTATTTTTCCTCAGACACGTTTGTCTTAGTATCCACTATAAATCTGCACAGTTCCATGCGGCTTTCTTATAATGTAAGAAGTACCTATTTATTTTATTAATGTTTTATAGTTTCCCAAAAGAAAAGCCAACTGTTCCCGCAGCCAGTCTGGTTGTTACAATAACCGGCCAAGTGCGAGACGGACTCGCGCACCGAGAGTTCCATACAAATTTGTAAACAAGTCAAACATAAGCTATAAACCGCCATATTTATAAAAAAAAACCAGGGTCGGCAGAGCCCACTTCTATACAAAATATACGCAGTGTGGGATAGTTTTAATATTAGTTGACTGGAAACCCTTATTTTACTTTTATTTTTAATATACTTATAGCCCTGAGACAGACGGAATTGACGTACGGACTGTGTAGCAACATAAATAAGGTTCTATTGGTCACATTTTGGGTACGAAACCCTAAAAAGTATATATTTTTGAAATACAAACTCTCCACGACCATCTATTTCTGAAAACATTTCAGTCCACCAGCTATAAGTGCAGAGACAACTTAAACTCATCTGAAAGGAAAATAAACTGATCAACCGTCGGTCGCAAGACAGCGCTTAATCCTGCTCCTGCTTTTTGCTATCAGATAATTTGCGCTAGTCCACGAGACGATTTTTTGTCATTCAGTGATCAAGGATCGGATGGAGTTCAGTGACATGTTCAGAATTCAGATAGAACCTTCGGGAACAGTTGTCGGCTGTAATTTCGCGAGAGACTGAGTGAATTATTAAATTAACACGGAGTTAATCGTATTCCTCGAATGTAATGTTTTAATGAGTTTACTAAATTGGTTCCACGTAATTTGAGCGGGGCTGATTCTGTGTTATTTATTGATGTTGGAATCTTTAATCTTTATCAGCTGGAGCATAAAATCTTCTGAAACAAAACATGTGAAATACTCGTACTTCCAGATTATTTTTCGCTACAGTAGAAGTATATTGATAAAACAATATTATTTTTCGTATAAGCATATACAGTGACGGCTCTCGCGTCCGCTCGACTCATTTATGTCGTGCATCGATCAAGACAGTCATATGGCTCCCTCCATCGTATGCTTGGTCACGGATTTGGCGTAAACTTAAGAGAAAATCCAGACACATTACTTTGCTTATCGAAAACATTAAATGTATTGAAAACTTGGTTGAAAATATGCTGTCATATTTTTATTTTGTTTTGTATTTTAACGAAATTCAATAGAGTTACTGTAAAAAGAAGTTTGGCTCTACCAAGCCGAACACATATTCTTCAAGATTGACGGAAACAGCGACAAATTTATTTTTACGGGATACATCCCACTTCCTGGTGAGAAATTGCACAATTCGAGTAGCAAGCGGCGTCGCGTCTTGCCGTTTCAAAGGGTCCAAAGAAACTTGACTGATAAACAAGAATAAAGAGTAATTTTGTATTGTTTTTTTTTTAACTCTTGTGTAGAATGTGACCTGTTACCGCTCGGCAGTGTAGTACTAGTACGCTAACTAATATGCCCTTAGTAGTGAAGAATTTAACTGAAAAATTATTTTTCTACGTTAAGGTGGAAAACGCTGAAAGAAATAATCGTACCGGGATACTTTGCAATAGATCTAATTCATTTTCATTACTGCGAAACAAAGAAAAAGTGACTTACTCTACACCATTACTGTGGCTAGACCTTAGACGTATAATCGCGGGTAATTTGGACAAATCACGGTAATATGGTTTTTATAGACTAAAAAAAAGTAATTTGAGCCCGGCACGAATTTTGCATAGAGTTAACGAAGTAAAAATCTCATTATTATTGTTTATGATGAGAACCTCTGTGACAAATGGTTGTTATTTACGAATTTCGCTTTGGCTGAGATTAGAATATGGAGTTTTTATTTCAAACTATTTGTGGTCAATAACTTTGGTCGCGTTGGTTTTTGACCGGGTTACACAAAGTATTCAAGCATCCCGCAGTATCAATGGTTAAGACACTTCGATGTAAAATCGGCTGTACATAATAAAGGTTGTAAACACTGGCGGAGAAGCTAACAGTTAAGCATAATTTACCTACCTTTAATTTAACTTTTATGTAACTACCTAAGTAAGTAACTATTACAATTCGAATTTCATCATTTCAGGAAAAGTACAGACCTTATGAGAAATTTACCAGTAGGTATAAACAAAAGTATTTTGTTAAATAAAGTTAGTTTCTATAATGCTTACCAGATAAAGACTATACCATCGACTCCGAAGAAATCAGATTAGGTTGCGCTTGTGACACTCCACTTACCTGAAACAACATTTTAGTATTATTATATTTATAGAAACAACAGGAACAGCCGTATGAACCGAGTATCGAGCGACTCGCGCTAGTTTTTAAATCGGTCATAAAGAATATAACTGAATTTTTGCAAATTCAACAACTTCAACATTTCTTTTAACCAAGCAAGACCCCATACAAGTCGTCGACCCCTGGAGGTCGGTAAAGATCAATTTGGATATTATTGATCTAGGTCAGAGTTCTGTACAATACCAAGGAAAGGTCGTGGTAATTTAATTGTTTTATGGTTTGACTTACCCCTTAAAAGCTCGTGACTTTAAACGTGGCATGAAATGTAATAACTAACAGATAACACTGATAGCAGTAGCGAAGGGTACTAACAACCCGATTCCCCCTGGGTTGACTAAACTTTCGAAGATACTTTAACGACCGCTTTAGCCTAGTTGGTAGTGACCCTGCCTACGAAGCAAGAGGTCCTGGGTTCAAATCCCGGTAAGGGCATTTATTTGTGTGATGAGCACGAATATTTGTTCCTGAGTTATGGATGTTTTCTGTGTATTTAAGTATTTATTTATCTATATAAGTATGTTTATCGTCGTCTAGTACCCATAGTACAAGCTTTGCTTAGTTTGGGACTAGGTCGATTTGTGTAAGATTGTCCCCTAATATTTATTTATTTATTTAAAAAAAAAATACAAAATAATTTATTTGACAAAAACAAAATTTAAAATAACATAGATATCCATCAGACACCAAACTAGGCTAAGCCTGTATTTTGGTCATCTGCGAGTGCGGTTAACAACACAATGAAATGATTTTATCTTAAAAACTATGAATATTTATTTGTTATAGTACACTAAAAACGAGCAATTACATGTGTGTGTATGTGTGTGTGTGTGTGTGTGTGTGTGTGAGTGTGCATTGCTTTTGATTACAGGTTGGGATTTATTAGCAGTGTAGGAAGGCCTCCAACAAGATTTTGTTGTTGGTTGGATGTGAAAGGCACCGGGCCGATCATTCGGCTGAAGTGATGACGATAACGGGATTTATTTAATCTTTGTGGCCTTAATAATGTCTTCAGTTTCACAGTAACTCAATGTATTTAACCACCTTTTCACCATTCTTAGTGCACTAGGAACCGCGAGACATTTTATGTTACAATATCTGCAGATGTAGTTGTATGAATAGGCGGGTGATCTTCTAGCAAGAGCTGATCTACATGGAGGGAGCGGAAGCTTGTAGTGACGTTTTCTAAGGATTTTCTCGTGAAGATCCGTGCTGAAGATGTTAGTATGCACACGAGAGACTGCTTTAATAACAAATAGCTGCCTTACCCTTAGAAGTTTCGTTTCATGAAACAGTAGATTTGTGGAATACCGAAATGGTTTTTTGAGCATCACTTTAATTACTGCTCTCTGAGCACGTTCCAAAAGCAGCATGTGGATTTTGCAGCACAGCCCCATACGGCCACTCCATACTGCATGGTATACAAGCGTGAGTATCTCATGAGTGGCGCAGTTCCGTAGTCTCTTCATTACATAAATGAGTTTCCTAACTCGTGCAGCGAGAGCGGTGATGTGCTGTGCGAAAGAAAGGTGTTGGTCAAACAGAAGGCCTAAGTATTTGACAACATTTTGCCTTTTTATAACCTGACAGTCACACACAAGGGCAGAGTCAGTCACACCAGCAGAACAGTTGACAGAGCAGGAATGAAATTTAATGCTTCTTTCTGCTGGAGGCGACGCCACCGCGGTTTTAGTGAAAGCTACAAAATTTAATTAATTTATTTATTTTACTAAACGCTACTCTTCCATTACAGCACTTTCAAGAGGATAAATGGAGTTTGTAGGTTTTTTGTTCCGGATTGACTTGCAAAAATATTCACCAACCGCCACTGACGAATAGGGCTAAAATTCTTATGTATTCCATACCATACCCGCCAAGTGATATAAAAGCCAAAACTTAACCGATATTGCATTTGCAGAGCAACTGGTTTCAGCTCATCCTTTATTTCAATTGAAGGCCGACCAATAGAAGCCCTAAAAAAATTATTTAACTAGCGTGGAGATTATGTACAAAAATTTATGAATGCATTTTAGCTTATTAAAAATACCGTTAACTGCTTATTTTTCTCTTAAGAAGATGACACTATTACCTGAATTCTAATTTGTGCAATTTTGTACCTTGCTCAATTAATTGCATAAACGACCTAGCATCTGAAATTGAACTTGGTGCAAAAGTAACTTGCGAAAGTCGTTACTTTGTTTTTTTTTGGTGTACCAACGCAATTGGAAGATTCGAATGCGTAAAATTGTATTCATAATGTGTACAGTCGCGGAATAAAAAGGTTCGTCTCTTTTCCACCCTATGTCAACGAGTTAAGATCGAAAAGTGACGAACATTTTCATTCCGCTACTATAAAAAAAAAAAAAAAAAAAAGAACATACAACCGAATTGAGAACCTCCTCCTTTTTTTGAAGTCGGTTAAAAATGAGAGTTTGCGCCCATAATCACATTGCCATACTACTTGTCCTCTTTCACCGACTTATTAAGAGGTAACGCAATAGTTTTCTTTAACGATAAAGAATATATGCGCAAGAGCCTTCCCTAAGCAAATTCGAAAACTTTTGTCGAAAGCTGTAGATAGATTAATATATAAAGTAAAACATAATCCGCGCAAGAACTAAAGTCACGGACATAGCTCGAATATAGCTCGCCAGACATAAGTAGCAGTGGGCAGGGCACATAGATCGTAGAACTGACGGCCGATGGGGCCGAAAGGTTCTCGAGTGGCGTCCGCGGACCGGAAGACGCAGTGTTGGTAGGCCTCTATTAAGGTTGCGGGAACGCGTTGGATGCGATGTCTGGCGAGCCTTGGGGGAGGCCTATGTTGAGCAGTGGACGTCTTTCGGCTGAAATGATGACGATGAACACATAAACAAACGGCCGAATACCTAAGCAAACACACTCATGATTTAAACCGAGTACAAGATTAAATTCGGAATAAATCAGTAATAGGGGTGCGCGCGAGACCGTGACGCGAAGGCTCCAGGTGGACAGCCGTCAACCCTCGTCTCACCATCCTCAATACGACCCATTTAACCACTCCTTAGACACCGCCGCCGGTGTAATTGGTTCCGCGTTCATTATTAAACAGCTCATTTAGCTGAGCGGCTCCGAACAGTTCAAAGGCAGCCCCAGCAAGTATGAACGCTACGTTATTAATAGAGAACGGAAATTCACGCCGTATATTTTTGTTACAGACAAACAAAGGCGCAATACGGACAATAAAGTCGTTTCTGCTTCATGAGTTTTAAATAACATTTGAAACGTACGAGTTGAGCATACATCTTCATTAGATTTGTGCAAGGCAGTCGTAGAATTACAAATTACATTGAAAACAAACAAAGGGAAAACATTTAAAAACATACTTTAGATGCTCCTAAACTCCACAATTTGACTCTTAAACAATAGTAGTTCATTGGCGTGCTCATAAAGTTTTCAACAATAGCGAGGCTTATTGATATTCTTGGGAGAAAAAGATTTCGTTTTCATGTGGCTTATGAAAATATTTGTATAGAGAAAAAAGTACGATGATTACATAGCTCTGAACTGTTCCCAGACTGCTAAATTCTACTCACGAATAAGCAGAGTCAATATTATTCAGGGCTTAACTAATAGACGTACAGATTGTTCAGGATCTAGGGCATGAAATGTAGCCTTAGGCTGGTATTAGTTCAATGAAATCATTTGGTACAGTCGCCATCAAATTAGAGGGAACAAGGTACAGCCAAGTCTAATATTATTATCCTCTATGGTTCTATAGCGAATCCATTATTACAGAATATAGGTACCTACCTACTTACTACCACGGGTTATACAGTTGACTATGAATTTACAGGTTGATCAGGCCATTTAGATTTTTGTATCTCTCCGAATTTTTCCGAATGTACGAAGGAATGAAAATTAAGAAAACTCTCAAATCTGACTGCCCCGAAAACAATGAACATTTAGATTAATTTAAGATTGCTTAAAATATCTAAATAACCTCGGTAATCTTGAATATTTGTAATATTTTATCAGACGAAAAAGCTTGCTTGCTAACAAAGTTCATATTCCTTTACATTTCGAGGTAAATTACCTCCAAACCTCAAAAAAGTGTCTAAGAGCGGAAACTACTTTTAGGTCATTAGACCTTAGATTAGATTAAAAGTAGATTCATTAGATGATGATGATTATGATGATCCGACCGATTTCGGCCATGGCGACCACTTCGACTCCTATATAGCTATTTATTTGGCGCTCATGCGCTCTAAGATGGCTTACATAGCCCAGGTCTAATGCTCCTTGGTTAGACAAAAATCTTCTTTCAGTTAGCTTCAAAGCTATCTATGATGTTCTACAGGTACATTCACAGCTTTCCTTTCACTGCTAGGTTCACGAACTGGACACAAATGCCATCGATTATCAGTAGTCATTCGAATGAATGGCTCCGTCTCTTTTAGAAAAGATATATAAGCTGGCGTTCCTCGACGACACTAATTGAAAACGTGACGGCGACAGTATGAAAATCTCGTCCTCCCGGCATTGATACATTTATTATTATTACCTACTAGGTATAACGTTAAGGCTGAATATATCCCAGAGCTGTGAAAGAAAAAAAATACAATACAATTACTCTTCATTGGACATAATAAACAGTTCAGAGCAATAGTACATTCAGAAAAATAACAATGTAAGCAACATATGACCTTATCGCTTATAGAGCCTATAGATCTATCTCTTCCAGGCAACCTTTGAAAACATGAAGAAAAACAGATTTAAGCAGATGGTGCAATAAAATATCAACATAATATTGGATCATTCATATGAAACGTAAAAAATTAAACAATATTATATTACAATACATACATAATAGTGCATTAGACAAGGCAGTCAGAAGATTCAATTTTCCTGATAAGTAGTCTTAGGGTGAGGCCACACGAGCATAATTTTGT
This sequence comes from Archips crataeganus, assembly GCA_947859365.1. NCBI lineage: Eukaryota > Metazoa > Arthropoda > Insecta > Lepidoptera > Tortricidae > Archips > Archips crataeganus. The sequence continues at coordinate 12,602,596 of OX402060.1, forward strand.
GAGTTGTGAGCGGCGGAATTTCGGTTGCGCCATACATGGCCCGCATATTGTATGGCGCGAACCGAAAATCTGCCGCTCACGACTCACAAAATTACGCTCGTGTGGCCTCACCCTTAGCCTGTAGTGTACATATAAAACATTCTAACAATGGGTTAGAGAGATGGGAGCTAGAAATGTGTGTGAAGAACGCGAGCGAAGATCCACCAACTTAAAGAAATAGTCCGTTACGCATCTTCGCCGCACCGCTCATCTGCGCATAATTTCATAGCTTCGCTATGCATCTCCGCATATACGCATCCTTACGCATACATTCGTAGCTTCGGTACGCATCCTCGCAACGTATAATTTCATAGTTCACACTGTTTCAGAGCTTTGCTAAGGATTTTCATACAGCTCCGCTGTGTCCACGGCTCTGGTCGATTACGCTGTTGTTTATGTTATAAGTGTGTATAAGTCGATTGATTCATGCTTTACTTTGCGGAGGTCCATATAAATGAACTACAACATTTTATCTTACTACTGCACTACCAAACGTGCCAAACAGCCACGTATGTGCGTATGTGTATTATGTGTTCTCATGCAGGAAAATGTCATGTTGCATTTCATTATTGTTTCTGCATAAATATTTGTTTTGCATGTTGAAAGGGAATAAATGTTATAGTTAATTTTTTAAAAGTCATAAACACACTTGTTTATCTCTAGAATTCTAGATCTTATTCCTATATTGATTATTAATACTAAACTACGATAATTCTTTAATATTACGCTCCAAATACAGCGAAATGTTTGTGTTTGTTGTAATTTCTCCAGAAATTTATCAAACAACTTGAATAATAATCACGTTGAGTTCTAAATGTAATGAAGTCAGACGATATTAAGGTCACGGTATGAAAGGGCCTGACAGAACAAATTACAGCTTGTACGAATTCAGACGAACGCCCATCTAAATGTTTTCGCAATTATTCAGAGGGTCCTCGTTAGATGCCTTAATAACCGTCTCCGCAAACATTTAGGTTGTGTGTACATAGTACAGCCTGGGAATGAGCCAAAACCCCTAAGCGGATTGTATAGTCACGGCTTTTTGTAAGAACGGCAATAATGGTGTCGTTGTCGTCGTAGCCCCGTTATCCTATTCTTGATAATAGTGGTCAATCACGGGTCAGTATTTATGTAAAAAAAAAGTTGTTTTCAATTTCAACAATGCATTTCATTTATTTATTGTCTTATAATGTTTTCATGTAAAACTATATTTGGCCATTGTCTATTTAAAATGATTATTCTCCGTTATCAAGCGGACAGTTTGGTGGCTACCTAACATTAGTGATGTGCAATACAAACTATCCAAGTCTCGACGTTGTAGCTATGTATGGGAACTCTAATATCAGTCTGAAAACTCAATTTAAAAAAAGTTTTTTTTGCATAAAACTGACCCGTGATTGACCACTATCTCACCTGATGAAAATTGTAGATGAGATCGCCAACCCACCACCCAAACCCACCAAACTGCTCTGACTGACTGATAATGGTAACGAAGTAAAAATAATAATTAAACAATATTTAAAAAAGCTAAACGAATATACAATCGAATATGTTGTTTTAACCGACAACATATCAAAAACATTTTAAATAAAAAATAGAACCGCCTTCAAAAACACCCAAAAAAATATTAAATAAAAATTTAACCGACTATAATGAGCATTATAATATCTTTCTACTAATCTGTTTGAAGTCGGGCCTCAGCACGAGCTAGCAGGAGTGGTAGAAGCCCAACAGATAGTAGGTATAAAAGGGATAATAGGTAGGTAAGTTAAATTACTTACTACTATAAAGTTTGAGGTCCTAGGTTCGGTTCCCGCGTGGGGGCAGATATTTGTATGAAAAACACGAATGTTTGATCTCGGGTCTTGGGAGTTCAATATGTATTTAAGTATGTATCTATCTATATAAGTATGTTTATCAGTTGCCTAGTACCCATAACACAAGCTTTGCTTACTTTGAGACTAGGTCGATTGGTGTGAATAAAATTGTCCCAGGATATTTATTTATTAATTTAATTACTAGGTCCACTCCTGCTGGCTCGAGCTGAGGCCCGACTTCAAACAGATTAGTAGAAAGATATTATAATGATCATTATAGTCGGTTACATTTTTATTTAACATTTTTTTTGGGTGTTTTTGAAGGCGGTTCTATTTTTTATTTTTGGCTTTTTAGTTGTATTGGTATAAAAAAAGATGCGTAGGCGTAGCCAGTAAAGGAAGCCCCGCTTCTGTTTACGCTCTGAGGATCGCAAGGTAACTAACGAACTTAACTAGGTTAAACGGGGGTGGTTTGAAGGTATTTTTTTAATGCGGGAAGCTCTGCTCCCCGAGCCCTCCGTTCCAGTAGCGAGGCTTCTATTACCACTCTGAGGGACGCAAGATATTCTGACGAATTTAACCAAGTGAAACGGTAGATGGTTAAACAGATTTTTTTATTGCGGGGGGCTCTGCCCCCCGAGCCCCCCTCCCCTCCAAAAGCAGGGCTTTTATTTTCACCCTGAGGGACGCAAGACAGCTAACTAACCTAACCAGGTTAAACGGGAAGTGATTTGAAGGTATTTTTTATTACCGGTACCGAGGTTTCTATTTCCACTCTGAGAGACGCAAGATAACTGACGAATCAAACCAGGTTAAACGGGAGGTGGTTTAAGAGACTTAGGTTTGTTAGTTATCTTACGTCCCTCAGAGTGGAAATAAAAGCCCCGCTGTTGGAGGGGGGCTCGGGGGGCGGAGCCCCCCCAATAAAAATACTCTTAAACCTACTACTACTCTTAAAGAAATCTCTTTACAAGGAAAATTTCTTTACAGGAACGCGTGAACGTATCAAGATGACATTAATATAAAATACTTAAGTCTATAGTCAAAATTGCAAAACGAAGTTTTTAGTTTACGCGATCAAGGATATGTATCATTATGTATTTCGAGATTCACATTCACTTAATTAAACTATATGTCCTTGAACAGAAAAAGGTAAGCAACCCTATGTCTGTTACACAACATAGGGCTATGTTTGCATATTCTGTAGGCTTTAGGTATAGGTACTTTCAATTAGTGTTAAAAAAAATTGGTAAAAAAAATTCTTTAGACAACTCATCAACGTTACTTTTGTTTGCATATTTTCTTTTATAATAAACAAACATCATTTCACCTTTAAGGGACCTTACAGTAACATTTCAATTTCTATTCGGAGCAAATACGTGTCAGGATATTGCAGGCATTGCAGGACAGCGAAGGTTATAAATGTAAACGTTATCCCTCTCAGAGATTTCAGTGGCGGTTAGGCCAATCAGCGTCGCGATACGATCCATCACCGGGACGGTGGCAGAAGCAAAACGTCGCAGTGGACACGTGTCAACGCTGGCGCTGCGCCGGGGAAACACACGCCGACGAACAAAAACGAACCGATGAAATATGATGAACGATCGACGAAAAATAACGACCTAACTGCTCCACTAACGATCTCAATACGAGCCTCGCATGTATCACACGGCGAATTTTATTGAGCCATTATGTATGTGATACGTCAAATTTATAGTGTTATAAAAATATATCGAAAGATACAGGATCGCGAGCGTATCCGCAATTACAAGCATCCATAGTGAATCCACAATTAACCGAAAATAACAAAAACGGTAAGTACTTTTTTAACTTCATGAATACTTTAATAATAAGTACTTCTATGTACCTTTACCTAGAGGGCGTCCCGACAGGTTTATAATAAAGCTGTCTACCCGAAAACAATATCGTCGACGAAACTCTAAACTGTAGTAAGATGTTCTACAAAAACAAAGGAGATGCGAAGATACAGTGAAAGTTTATTTTTTTCTTCCCAACATTAAACTTCTTAATGAGGTTGGCAAAATAATTGCTGTAACACTAGCAAGGTAGGAGGCATGGGTAGCATTAATTAAAAAGAGTACCGCAGTGGAGAGGTTGCGGTCAGGGGGAAATGAACATAAATAATAACACAAGGCCAGAGAGCCGAGTGAAATGTATGAAATGTAAAAGGGCGGCCGGTGCCAAACTTTTGGATCTCCCTTTCATAACTTTTTCGGTGAACCTTTTTTCCTACCATTATTTTATTCTGCCTCATTTGACTAAAAGAAAGTCCGAGCGACGCATCAGTGTTATGTGTCGGTCCCTTCATTTAAAATATGTATGAAGTTCTTCCCGCCCTAAATCAACCCTCGCTCGGAGTGACCATACGAAATATATTATTTCCAAAGTAATATTTCGTTATAAGCGCTTCCGATACACAACATGTTTTATTCATTCAATTATTCGACGATGGACTGGTCAGATTAACGAATGAAACCCATCAATAATTCGTCAACGCCTTCTCAGTAAAACTTGACGTAGACAATAAGCTCTAAGTGGGCTTTACTGCTAAGACGAAAATCATCTGAAATCCAGAAGAAACTCAATAGCGGTCAATTTATAAAGCTCCTCCGAAGTGGATTCAACTAATGGCGTGTGCCGTTATCTGGTCTTAGGGTTTAGCCTAAGTGACGAGCGTCCAAGTCTTTACTTCCATTGCAACCCTTACGATCATCGTTAACTACAAATATTAGTCCTAAGTGTTTATACAATAAAGTATCAGAAGCCTGGCTAATGGATTGAATTTATAAAATTATTTTCCTAAATTTTGTATTACTTTCGCGTTACGTTCGAAGGCAATTTTTCGGTAATTAAGTAACCACAATAAAACACAGATAAACGCCGAAAATATGGTTTTGTTTCGACAATAAGCTCAAGAAATCATCCGTAGCTAATTTGGAAAATGAAATCCGACGGCCACGAACGACAAAATAATTGCTAAGTAATTTAGAAGCAATCACGAATTTTTTTGTTGCAAGTTCAAATACGATAGAACGAATAAAAGCATTTCACTTAAGAATCCCTCGCCTTCATCCTTTCACTTTCGAAGAAAATTACGAGTAAAGACGCTCGAAGAAATTGCGGTGGCCAATTTAAGAATTTGGTCACGAAATATATTCCACATGCTTAGAGTTGCCAATTGTAACGTAAGCGTAGCACTTAAACACGGCTGATGCCCTTGTAATGATTTAAACAACAGTATTAACTGTAGTAATTTTAGATTGTTTACGAACAGAAACTATTGACGAATTAGTTTGATTGTCGTATACATATTATTCCATGCCGTGTTTACTCGAATTAACAATCAGTGGTTAACGGTATATTGATATTCAAACCGGAAGCTTCAATTCAAATTCATATTTGAATTAAATTAATCATTCGTAATATTACATCGATAGAAATATACGAACGTAGATAAAGGAAAGCAATATTTTCGAAAGCAAAGATTTGTTTGCAAACAGTTACATAAGCTTTAAAGTAGATGTCCTTTTATACTGGGTGAATAGCACAAGGGTGACCGGTTGCAACACGGTTGCAACTGAGCCTGCAATATTACAACGATAATTACTTTAATAATTCTAATTAGACAATGCACGCAAGTGCAAGTAAGCGTCAAAAACGCAGTTGGTATAATTAAGATACAGCTTCAGATAACTCGTGACTAGGACAACATTATGTCATATCGCGTATGTGAACATTGAGATTATCTTCATAACAGTCTTTGTGTGAAACGTCTTATACTTATCAGAGCATGGCCACGTACTTGATGGTAATTACCATCTGTAATCACAAGCTTGTTAGATCAATGAATTTAGAATTTAGAATTTTTTTTATTACAATTGTGTCTTAGGGTTGTTGGTTAATGGTACCAATTACTTTACTATAATCGTCCAATTTACTACCTAAGCAAACGAAGTTGCAAGCAAAAGCTAGTCTAAGATAAACCTCAAACTAAAGTAATAAAAATGTTTAATTTATGTAGGTTCCTCTCTTTTGAATCGTTTTGCAGTTAATAAAGTAAAAAAAGTCAGATGGAAAATCTATACATATAATAAATCTGTAACAAGTCGGTGTCTGTACATTGAAGATATTTGAGAAAAACTGTCACTAGGGCTATTTATTGTCTGTTTGTCTGTTTGTCTGTGCGTTTGTGCGCGCTAATCTCAGAAACGACTTAACCTGGAAGGATGCGGTTTTCACTGATATGTTGGTATTTTCTTGGATTAACATTTAGTGTTTGTTTCATTTGAATCGGTTCACAAATAAGAAAGATACGTCTATTTTAAGAATTTATCGAACAGGTTTTTTTGTTTGAACGCGCTAATCTCAGGAACTACTGCTCCGATTAGAAAAATTCTTTCAGTGTTAGATAGCACATTTATCGAGGAAGGCTATAGGCTATATATCATCACGCTAACACCAATAGGAGCGGAGCGGAGCGGAAGAATGTTTCAAAATCGAGGGTTTTTGAAGTAAAACTTCTATGGGCACGCTTGACTTGGGAGTACAGTGCACGGTGTTGAATGTGAACGCGGGTGTGCGGGGGCGGGTAATTTTTTTTATATCAAGGAACTAAGGAGAGCCATAATTGATGAAAAAGCAAATTGGATAAAAAAAAATAAGCTGCCCAAATTACTAATTCCACGCGGACGGAGTCGCGGGCAAAAGCTATTATAAAATAATAATGAACGACAATAATGCCGAACCTTGTGGTTTTATTTGAAAATCCGCTGTTCAATATTTTATCCATGTTATGACACATTTCCAGGTTCGATATTGCTCAATCAATAGTGTTGATATGCCAAGAGACACGGGTGGTCCATTACTCAGTGTGTGCATCATATACTAATTAGTTCTAAGCTAGGTACAAAAGCATATAGCAACACGCTAGAGCGCGTTCGTATCACATAAATTTTATGTGACGTCATAAAACATAACAGTATAAAAAACCTGCCAAGTGCGAGTCGGAGTCGCGCACGAAGGGTTCCGTACCATTTAAATATTTGTTGTTGTAGCCCCCCTTAAATATTTGTTTTATTTTAATTTAATTATTTATTTTTAAAGTGAATATACAGGGTTATTTGTAATTCACTACCATCCTTTTAACCCTAAACTCCTACCACTTAAACAAATGTTTTTTGTTTTACGGCTTTTGTGGCCTCATCTGCACTTATCATCAGGTGATATATAGGGTTATTTGTAATTCACTAGCATCCTTTTAAATGTTTTTGTTTTACGGCTTTTGTCATAACTTAATATTTTTGGTGTAATAACGTTTTGAAAATTTGAGATTACCTCTTATTTTTACGATACTCTGTGTATTTGTATGGGAAAAAAATGCTTCATTTTAAAAAGTCGTAAAACAAAAAACATTTGTTTGAGTGATAGGAATTCAGGGTTAAGAGGATGTCAGTGAATTACAAGTAACCCTGTATATCTAACTAAATATTCTGTGAATATTTCAAGCGTCTACCTGTTGCCGTTATAACTATCGAGCAAAAACGAGCAAAAAAAATCACGTTTATTGCATGGGAGCCCCCTTAAATACTTATTTATTTTATTATTTTTTTAGTGTTTGTTGTTATAGCAGCAACCGAAATACATCGTCTGTGAAATTTTCAACTGTCTAGCTATCACGGTTCCTGAGATACAGCATGGTGACAAACGGACAGACGGACGGACAGCGAAGTCTCTGTAATAGGGTCCCGTTTTAATACTCTATGGGTACGGAACCCTAAAAAGATCTTAGAATAATTTATTTCTTATTAATATCTGCATTACCACGTTAACAAAGTAGTACCCATCTTAGGTTAAAAAAAATTAACATTACGTTCCACAAAATCAAATAGACTACAAAATGCGAAAGGTGATATTTTTGGTCAAGCATATATAGGATTTTGTCATAGTTTAATTATGATACCCATAGTATAGTTCCGCGACCGTACTACATGAAAGGGTTGCATTATTTCTAACTAGCTTTTGCCCGCGACTTAGTTCGCGAAGACAATAACGTTAGTTGTTTGGATGAAATTTGGCACACATGTAGTTTATTACATGAATTAACACATAGGATAATGCCAGGAAAATGAAAAGTTCCCGTGGAATAGGAATAAGTGAATTCTATAGCCGCTAAGCCGTGGTGCCCTAGTGGTCAGACCTATGGACTCTTAAGCTGAGGGTCGTGAGTTTGAGCCCAGGCACCTCTGAGTTTTTCCGAATTCATGTGGTAAATTACGTTTGAAGTTTATCATGAGCTTTATAGTGAAGGAAAACATCGCGAGGAAAGCTACACACACCTGAGAAGAAATTCAATGGTGGGTGTGAAGTTCCCAAATCTACTGTCCAAGTCCTCCGTTCTGGGCGGAGGCCTGTGCCTGATTGAAACAGGCTTTTTTTATCCCGGAAAGTGCAAAGTAAAGTTTCTGCGGGATAGAAATTCCTTTTTTGACCTTTTTTGAAAATCAGAGACATCGTAGCTTTTTATTATTAGTGAAATCATTTTAACAATCAGCCCCTATATTCAATTCACTTATTTCTTTCCCGTGGGAATTTAGTATTTTCCCGTAGAAAAGTAACCTGTGTCAATCAGGAATACTGTAGCATACTATTAGTGAAAGAATTTTTGAAATCAGCCACAAATTTGGATTGTATTACTTCTATCCTGCGGGAATTTTGCATTTTCCCGAAGAAGAGTAGTCTATATCAATCAGTAATAGTGTAGCTTTCTATTGGTGAAAGAATTTTCAAAATCAGCCCCGAAGTTGAATTCAGTTTTTTTCTATCCCGTGGGAATTTTGCATTTTCCTGAAGAAAAAGTAGCCTATGTCAATTGGGGATAGTCATATCATATCATATGAAAGAATTTTTAAAATCAGCGCCGATGTTGAATATTTACTTATTTCTATCCCGCGGGAATTTTTTATTATCCCGGAAAAAGTACCCTATGTAAATAAGGGATACTGTAGCTTACTATTGGTAAAAGAATTTTTGAAATCAGCCCCGAAGTTGAATTCACTTATTTCTATCCCGCGGGAATTTTCATTTTCCCGAAGAAGAGTAGTCTATACCAATCAGGAATAGTTGTAGCTTTTTATTGGTGAAAGAATTTTCAAAATCAGCCCCGAAGTTGAATTCAGTTTTTTCTATCCCGTGGGAATTTTGTATTTTCCCGAAGAAAAAATAGCTTTTGTTAATCGGGGATAGTCATATCACATAATATGTAAGAATTATTAAAATCAGGTACGAAATTGAATTAATTTACTTCATTGCTACGCGGAACCTACAAAATTGATGTATCGATTAAACGAATTGTCATCCGAAGTCGGTTGTCAGCAAGGTGACCCTCTGGGGCCAGCTATTTTCAGTTTGGCTATCAACCCGATTATACAAAATTTGGCTTCCAAATTTAATGTGTGGTACCTCGATGATGGAACCTTAGGAGGTGACTCTGACTCTGTACTTTCGGATCTTTCATTAATCATTGATAAATTTAAATCCATTGGCCTAGAACTAAATTTTAACAAGTGCGAATTATACATTCCAAATTTACATAACGACTCCAATAACCTGATACACAGGTTTAACCAACTTGCACCCAACATTAAAATACTCAATAAGAATAATCTTTGCCTCCTAGGGTCCCCTATTTTTGAAGAATCTATTTCGGATTATTTTGAAAATTCAATATCAAAATTCAAAAATCATTGTCATCGCCTTTTGGAAATTAGCCCGCATTATGCTCTTACTATAATAAAGTTTTGCCTTTTTGTCCCAAAATTGACTTATGTGCTTCGCTGCTGCCCTCTTTGGAAACATCAAAATCTTTTAACACAAATAGACATTTTAATCAAAATTAATTTAGAAAGCATTCTTAATATACAGCTAAACGAGCAGTCCTGGACCCAAGGATCCCTTCCCATTCGATACGGTGGCCTAGGGATTCGCAAAATTTCTAGTGTTGCTTTACCGGCTTTTTTGTCGTCAGCCCATAGCTCGTCTAGTCTCATAGGTAAGATCCTACCTACATACTATGAGACTTCGGGCTTGGTGGACGCAAAAAGTGCTTGGCGAATTGCTTGCTCTGACCAAAATTTTCCCGATAATCCAAATTTTCAAAGGTGCTGGGACGACATAACTTGCAAATTAACCGCTGACTCCCTTCTTGACCAGTGTTGTACCGCAGAACGAGCCAGACTTCTAGCAGTAAGAACAAAAGAGGCTGGTTTCTGGCTCCACGCACACCCATCTGCAACCACTGGCACTTTTCTTGACCCCAATACTCTCCGTTTCGCAGTTTGTTTACGTCTTGGGGTCCCGGTCTGCGCTCCACATCGTTGCCCCTGCGGAAGCGATGTAGACCGGCTTGGGCACCACGGACTCTCCTGCCAGAAGAGCGCGGGCCGCTTCGCGAGACATGCTGCCCTTAACGACATTATTCGTCGGTCTCTTGCATCGGCTAACGTGCCGGCTCTCCTGGAGCCGTCAGGTATTTCAAGAGCCGACGGCAAGAGACCAGACGGTATGTCGTTGATCCCGTGGAGTATGGGAAGGGTTCTGGTGTGGGATGCAACCTGTGTAGACACACTAGCCCCTTCTCATATCCACCGGACCTCCACAAGGGCAGCAGCCGCAGCAGAGGCGGCTGAAACCGCTAAAATTGGCAAATATAGTGGTCTCGGCGCCGAATATAATTTCATCCCTTTCGGTGTCGAGACCCTTGGTCCGTGGGGCCCAGGAGCACTAAGCCTCTTTAAAGAGATTCCGAAGAGGCTTATAGATGCTACCGGTGACCGAAGAGCTGGCAGCTACCTCGCTCAAAGAATTAGCCTAGCGATTCAACGAGGTAATGCTGCCAGCATCTTCGGCACAATGCCGCAGGGGCCTTTTTTAGATCTAGTTTAGTTTTAAATTTAGTTTGTAATAATATTATTTTTGTTTGTTTAGATCTAGTTTAGTTTTTAATTTAGTTTGTAATATTTAGTTTATAATTAAGTTTTATTCTTTGTTATTTTTTCATAATTAATTTACTTCTATCCCGTGGCAATTTTTAATTTTCCCGGATAAAAAGTAACTTATGTCAATCAAGAATAGTGT